>VZTU01018005.1:0-21447 GCA_013400835.1 Zapornia atra
GACAGAAGTGAGGCTGACTGAATGTTCCCATTCAGTAAAGTTCTCCTGATTGGCAACATTTTGTCTCTTCGTAATTTACCCTACCAGGGTCTGGCCTGCAGTATGTAGCGTCAGCGCTAATGACAATAAGCCCTTAACATCTGCTGCCTGTCTTCTCCATGACTGTTAACTATTTATTGTTCCACCACTTGACTCCTTCAGCTTTTACATCAAAATAGTGGAATAAATCATTTGATGCAATGACATGAATTTTAAAAGGACTAGATAATTTGAAGCACAGAGAGATCGAATTTGCTGTGTGTTGGGTACTTAAGAGTGTGGCTTTTAATTCCCATTAAGGCTACGGTAATCGGAACATAAACCTCTGCCTTCTGCACTGCCGTGGTCAGTTGCGTCCCACGTGCCAGGGCCTGGACATCCAGAGAACTTGTGCTACTTGTGCTGAGTGCTACATCCATCACTTAGACTTGCCTGCACACCATCATCTTTGTTGGGACTCGGGATAACTGCCAGCTACCAAGCGATTCGTGAGCACAACAAATAGGAAATGTGTTATGGGCAAACTTTCCCTTCCTCAGGGACTCCGGAGTCCATCCATTATTAAAGACAGAACTAAATGAGCTGTGGCCCAATCTGCACAGCAAATTCCATCTACTGAAACAGCAGAAACTGGCACTAGTAAAAGCATATGCACCAAGGAAAACATAATATCCCTCATGGTCAGGCAGCACTTCCCTGAATTATTTTGAAGGCTTAGAAATCAAGCGAACCTCAGAAAGATGCAGCAACTGCCAACAACATATTTTTATCTGCAGTTCATATTTCTTAACAGGAAGGCTCTATAAACAGAGCCGAACTGGACTAGCTATCAACACAAGACTGGTGTGTACCATTTTGGATGTAGTAACATCAGCTTGAAAGACTTGCCCATGATTTATAGACTGCTTGAAAGAAAGAACCACTTCCATGGGCAGGAAGAATTGCCTAAACCGGCTAAAAACGTATCCAAGATAACAACTGGTGGTCAGGCAGCGGTTTCCAAACAACTACTCAACAGAAGCACTCACATCCTTTTGTGTAGCTGGTCAAGCTTGAGGCCAAGCTCATGTCACTGGCCCACTGCAATTTCCACCTTTTATTGGTGAGCAAGGAAAGATTCATTGCTGAAAAAAGGAGCTCCAAGGGTGGCTCGCACCAGTAGGGTTTCCGCTGCGGAAATAGGCACGCAGAAGACTGATAACGTGGATGCTGCACACACGAGGAGTGGCGGAAGGAAGCAGGCCCCTGCTTGTGGAGGGAAGCTATTTCTGCCGGGATTTAAAAGCGTTCCTTGGGACAAAGTTGAAACAGTCACTATAAATGACATGCATGGGTGAGTACAGAGCAGTTTGGAGGATTATAATTTATGCCGGGCAGGAGCTGTTATGGTTCAGTTCAAAGCTCTTAAAATAAGACTTGCAGGAGGCAACCAAACCAACTTTGAATCTGGTAACTTCCCAGTTCAAGACACTCCTAAATTTATATCTGCAAGGTGCATTCCTACCTTGGGGGCCAAGGGCCTTGGAGCCCTGTTGAAACCACTAGGCCTCAAAGATGCTCCGGTGATATTTGGCACTGCTAAAAAATGTACAAATGCCCAGCTGACAATGTCTGTGTGGCATATGACTATATACAGACCTGAATTAATATAGCTAAAGGATTTCTTCCCCCAAGGTTTGGTCTTTCACAGAAAGTATGTCTTGAAGGAACAGACATTTTTCTCCATGGTATGCTCCTTCATGTAGATTTAAAGCTGATGATAAACATCTTAAGACAACTGGGGATATACCACATCTGTCTGGAGGCAGATGTCTATGCTTGTTTTTCTAAAAGATTGAAGAGTAGGAGGGGAAAATCGATCTGTTTCAGATGAGCAATAGGAAAGGCAGACAAAGTCTTGTCTTGCCATCTCCCAGGCGGCTTAAGAGTGCTTTATAATACAAAGGCAGAGCTGTATCCTCCGGTCACTTTGGAAATTACACAGTGGATCTCTCTCTCCATTCTCAAAGAATTTTTTGTACCTTATGAGATTGATTTCTAAGTTTTTAGAAATATTACTTCTCTAATTCTTAGATACTATTCTTTGCTTGGTTTTATCCTTGTTAATTGAAACCCTTCTTGGAACATGCAGTACAAACCCGCCTCCTCTTTAATCTTTGTACCCTTTAAATATTTACAGATGGTTTTCATATTCCCCTTCAGTTGTCATTTAGCCAGTGTTACTCTGTATCTCTTCAAACTTAGCACCCTTGGAAGGGCACACAAGGCCAAATTCTGCTCTCAGTTACATCCCTGTAATTTTGGAGTAACTCAGTGAACATTAGAAGACTTTGAAATTACACCAGCAAAACGCAGAGCAAAAGGTGACTCCTAAATAAAAAATAAAGACAATCAAAACTAACATCACATCCTGGAGCCCTGGACTGCACAAGAACGGTGGCTTCTCTAATCGTGGTATCTTTTGGATCTTTAATCTCAGTGATTGAAGATTTAGAAGATGTTGTGAACTGCAACAGCCATTTGAAACGTGCCAGTGTCTACCATGGCACATCATTATATGCTAGTCCATGCTGAGTTCTTCTATTATTTAACCCTGCTAGCTTTGGGGTTTTTTCTATGTCACAAAAAATATTTGATACTAGATACTTTATATTTACATGACACATTTATATTTACATGTTTTGCTCTGTGACTTTTTTTTTCCCCATGGGTAAGGGTAACTATCCCCACTAGAGAACATTTCTCTGCCTTTTCTCAGCCCTGCCTAGGGCTGGTTGAAAGCATTGCTCCATGCCCCTTCTGAATGCAGTGAAACTGGTCCGTGAGACAAGAACTATGCTCCATGTACTTACATCCATAGTGCATTTTCCAATGAAAATATAAGCAACCACAACTCCATGTGGGAAGCGCCCAAAGGAGGCTTTGCTCACTAAAGCTACCCCATTTTCCCCAAGCTCCACTTGCCACCTCACAGGAACTTCCACTGCCTTTGGAGTCTTTTCCTATGTCCTGCTCAGTCCCTTCTGCTACACTCTACTAAACGTATAGTGAAAGTTTCGTAGTGCAGAAAATTCTATCAGTTATTTTCCAGCCATATCCTTTGGCCTTGGCCAAACTGTGTGGCTCTTCCAGCTGTGTTCCTTGTGTTGTCACTCTTCCTTCTGTCACAGCTACATCACAGAACGTTAATGCAGTGTTTTTCCCTGTTGAAAGGCATTATTAAATTTAGCACAAGAAGAGATGACTATTCAATGACTATTCAATGACAGGCAGTTTCTATGTGCTGTTTTACACTTCCATGTGGCTTGTTTTCCTCCTTCTTTGCCCCTTAGTGCCCTTCTTAGGATTAGTGGGTGCCCTGTTTTTCGTCCACTCAGCCCAGCTATTTCAGGTATGGTGAGCGTTGCTGTGTGAACTGACATCACCTCTGCAGGCCTTCCAATTTCCCTGCCTTCCCACTGGCCTCAGGACAGGAATGGCCTCCCAGGAGACTTACGAGAGGTTCTCTCCTCCTCCACAGACAGCAGCCACCTTCCTTGTAATTATTCTGTGGAATGCAGGCAATGAACTAAACATCTTTTTCCTTCCCAAGGGTACACTGATATATCTGCCTGAGCTGATGGGTGGGTTGCTCCTGCTGTACGCTTCTACTCCTGCTGCACAAAGCATCCTCTACAACGATAACTGTTGGTAGGTCCTCCTAAAGCAATGGACTTTGGCCATGCTTTCTACAGGTTATATAGTAAGGCAGAGCTTGCAAGACTTCCTTCACACCTTACATCAATCAGCAATCCTCTTTCGGAGCCTTTATTATAAAGGGCAAACACTGTTTTTCTGCCTTTGCAGATGTGGGATTGGAAATAAAGACCTATGAATAAAGAATGTGTAACTATGAATGAAATAGAGCCACGAACCACCCAAGAATCTGGTCTGATGTCTAGGAAATAATCTTAAAGAGCTTTACAGATTTGTCATGGGTTCCTCTAGCCTAAAACCACCAGGACAGCCTGTACCTCGTGCAAAGAAAGAAGTTAGCACATTCCCCATGGGAATTCAGAAGCAATTTATATGCCTACCGCAGAAGCTGTGAGCCTGCCACCCACGCTTAGCCTGTGGACACCTATGAAAGTTCTCGGTACTGAAGGATGGGAAGGAACATTTTCCCAGGAACTTAAATCCTCTGAGTATTCATAAATTAATCTTCACTTCAAGGATAACAAGCACATAGGCAACTGGCTACATCTGAGCTCATTCAGATCATCACTTAGGTTGTACACGCTCTCTGGGGCACAGCCCAGAGATGTTCATCCCAGCAACCACCAAAGGTCCACACTTGACATCAAACGCACCCACTTGAGCCCTCACTCAGCATATTCCACACCACAGCTCCAATCTTCTACCCAGAGGGTTCAAAATCACATTTGCTATCAAGCTGCAGGCTGTGCTGATCAAGGGGTGCCTGGTGCCTGCCTTGCCAGGGAGCACAGCTTGTGACTGACGAACTGCTCCCACCTGCTGACCATGCTACCTGTAAAACTGCTAGACTTCTGGGTTTATCCCAGCTTCCAAAGTAATTTTGCTAACAAACAGCTTAAGCCATTAGCAGGGCACTGTGCTCTTCTAAGGACTCTTTCACATACAGTAGCATCCTGCTATGGGAAGTAGTGCCTTCTTTCTCTCAAGTGTAATGAGTTTTAGGAGAGTACTCAGTTCTTCACTGACTCTGACGCCCACTGTGGCTGGTGGGCTGCCGCTCCTTGTGATGCACGCTTGCCCTGTTCCACTCACTCCAACATTTAGATGTAAGATTACAACATCGTGTCTAAACACTACTACAGCACAACACCAAGCCCTTCAGTTTATGCTACCAGAAATAAGGCTGTTTGTACCTGTGTATAATGCCACATTCTTTTAATTCTGTGGTCCCATGGGACCACAGTTCTGCTGTCACCATCGACCTCTACCACATCCAGTACACAGTATGAAGCAATGGATTTATTTTTAATGCAGCTGCACTGGTCTGTGCTGATATTCAACGATGCAAAGATACAAGAAGAGGACAGGCATCTCTACACTCCTGACCTGGTGTGAATACCAGGGACCAGCAGCATATGTTTTGATATAGAACAGACAAGAAATAAACGTGGCATGCAAGACTACTGCTCAAAATACTACACAAGCATGAGTTAAACTTGTATCTAATGAGGGGAAAATTAGGTAAAGGTCATATAAATTGACCACAGAAATAGCAGAACTGGATTAGAACATGGAACCAAAGTCGTAATTTCCTCCTTAACATCACATCTCCCCTTTGTAACCACCTTCTGATCTCTCACACAATGGGAGAAGTTACACACTCTTTCAGCTGTGTCTCACTGACTGAGATTCTCCTATCTGGAATGAGTGGTTGCAGAGGGAAAGACCTCCAATGTGATTCTTACCTCTCTGTGCAACGACATCTACCCACAGAGAAATTTCTGGAATTACAACAGGGTAAAAGCAGACTGGTCAGGACGAGGGTCTGTGCATCTGTTTCTTAACCATAGGTATTATTCTCCTCCTGTTTGGCATCAGTCAGCATGTAAGCAACCAGACAGAGATCGTATAGCTGAAGACAACAGGCTGAAGGTCAGCTAGCTCTGTCCTTGGCAAACTGAGGCTCCACAATTCTTTTTTTCTGGGAATAAGCTCAGTTTGGGTTCTGTAAAGGGCACTGGCAGGTTACACCAGTTACCATGAGGCAGTTAAGGAGCCTGACAATGGCATTCCTTCCTCATTTCTCTTACTGGCAAGAATAATTTATTCAACACAGGCTACATGTAGTGTTTTACATAACGTTTTCAAGGCATTAAATACCACCCTCCCTCCCAGGAGTGCTGCACTGTATATACAAATAGAAAACCCCATGCTTACTGAGTCATTCTCCTCTTATTCTCAAATAGCTTCTCAGGGCCCAAACAGGATTTCTCACGTGGCTTTGCTCCACAAATTGCAGCCTCACCGCTGCTGCTCTCTGTGGTTGCCAGGTACAGATTAAACAGAAAGTACAGCTTAGGTCATCCCACCTCTATACTCTGCTTTTTGATGTGGAAGGCTAAAAATCTGCTGTTAGCACTACTTCCTTGTGAACAGGTATGAAAACCAGGAGCAAGAGATGTCCTTTGGACAAAGGTTCAGTTGGGCAAGCTAATCTAGCATTTATAAGGGCCAGGTTTCAGTACAATTTTAATCAGAATTAATAGTTTTCTCACACATGTGCCATTGCCATCACTTTGGTTTTCCAAAGAACTCCCCACTCCAACTTGTTGGTTCCCTTTACTATCCAAAGCCAGTTGGTTATTATGTTGAAAAGTTCATGTGGAATCCACTGAGGACTGAAAACATACAGATTTTAAAAAAAGGGCAAAAATCCTAGTAATTTTGTTAGAAATTGCTGAGAGTTTTACACAAGTGGTTTCAATTAGTGTCTTTGTGCTCTGGCAAAATGTGGGCATCATTTTTATTAACAGGGAGTCTAACAGTATGAGCCAGATGATTTGCCTCTAAATTTTTGGTGCTCCACAGGCCAGTTGGTGATTGATGCACTGTCTGAAGAAAAAAAAAAATAGGAGAGAACTAAAAAAAGACCCTATCTGTAGCAGAGCCCCTTTTCACAACAGAGAAACATCTCACAACTTATAAAAAGGAATCCTCCTGCTACCGCACCTTTCCCAAACAGAAGAGCAGTTACAGCACTTGCTTTTCTGGGACCAGAGTTTGATTTCAGCTTAAGGCCAGCACTGTAAAATGAGCTCTAACAGGATTAATCCAGCTCCTTCTAGATGAATTTACATCCCTCTTTTCTAGAACACCAAATTAGGTCACGTTACTTGCATGGTGCTTCTTTAGAAGCTGCTGGCAGAGGAAAAGAAAGCATCTGACAGTTCAGCAATAGATGTTTGCTGGGTCACTTACATGGCTTCTGTACAGCTTGATAAAAATACTAAGCTAAGAGTTGTTAATTACAAAAAGACTTTATAAACACCATGGAGTAATTAATATTCTTTTGATTCTCTGTGAGATTTTAAAGTTTGCAATCTTTACATTTACCAAATTAAATAATTAAAACCAACTAGCCAAACAAAAAAATCACACTGAAAACAGGTAATTGATTTTTGTTGGCTTCTGGGATCTCCAGTTGTAGAGTGCAGAATTTCAGCAAAATGCAGATTTGAGATTCAAAGCCAGCTCCTCCAGCATCCCTGTGCTTCCCACAGAACAGAACCACAGACTTCAGGAAGCTACCTGGGACCTTTACACCCCACCTGCTCCACTGTGAGCCTGACTCTTCTGGCAGCTCCAGGAATCCCAGCTCCAGGTAGGCCAGTCTCTGCGCTGAAGGATGGCTTCCACCCGCCTGGGCTCTCAGCTGCACTCAGAGCGCTTGACTGTGGGAGATGGGGGAAAAGCAGTTACCAACCTGCCCCGTGCCCCACATCACGGGGAGGCAGGGCCTGTGGGGTCTTTCTTATTGGTGTCTTTTTTTTCTGGACTGGATTCAGTTTGTTCCAAGCTGCCTCTTGAGCTGTCTCCCTGGCATTTTTCATTAGGTTGTTCAGTCACAAAACATTGCTGCTTATTAATTATTAAAGTATACCTGTACAGCAGGGCCCAGGACACTAGAGTGTTCCTAGTGAGTTGCTCATGTGACAAACTTGTCTACATGAAACCTTGAAATAAAGCAAAAACATACCAAAAACAAAGGAAGAAATAATGATTAAATAACTGTAATTATTGTCACAAATATATTGATTTGTTTTTAAGCACTTCTGTGATTTACAAAATCCAGGAAGTGCAATGCTTGTTTTGTGTCTTTAATTTGGTAACAATAGTAAAAAAAATAAGGCAGACTATTTTGTGGTCACTATGACCCTGGAAAGACAACTGTGACTAATGACATCAGAGTTATTCTAAGTAGACACCTGATATTGTTGCTTTTTTTGGTTTTTTTTACAGTATGACTGATCAAATTCTGAAAATGTTTCAAAAGAACCCAAACAAAACCAAACAACAAAACCCTCAACAACCTGAAGCTCACCCAGAAGATCCTATTCCTACCATAGGCTCTTACTCCTACTACTTCCAGTATGGGAATCGCTTACATCTCAGTAAGCTCCACTGAATGTCTTTCAGAGAAGGGTGAGGAACTCGACATTAATACTTTGCTGAACCAGAAAGCAAGAGGCAAACCCCAAACTGCTAACACCCAAGTGCAGGAGGCATTTGTCTTTTATTATGATGCCATGATTCTTGAAGTTGCAACAAACACCACTCCAGGGTCATAAGCCCTCAGGAAGAGAGACATTCCATTCCAGAACCTTTCTACTCTCATCCTTTGTCAGCAGGATACATCTTACTGTTGCACAAAATTCAGTGCTTCGAGGTCAGAGTCAATGTAGAGGACACTCTGAAGATCTGTGGAAGCATATTGCTCAGCTGGTAAAACATTTCCTCAGAAATTGTCTGGAAAAAAAGAAAATCACAACACAGCAGGTGATAAACCCCACACCAGTAAGCTCTGGCTTTTTGCTGTAGTTTGGAAGAATTACATCTCTGTCAGCTGTGTTTCTTGACATTCAAGAGAACTGCTGCTTTTCAAATGACCACAAAGATTGTTTTCAAACTACTGCTACAATTCTACTTAATCCAATCACAAGACTGACCTAAAAATACTGGTTTTGTATTTGACATCTCTGTTTCCAGTAGATTTCTTTTTCCAGTAATTGATTATTTCTGCTTGCCATAGGCAGGACAGTGCCATTTGTTATCCACAAGGCTCCTGATCTTTAAATTCCAGAATTAGATTCAACTTCAGTACTTGGTTTATTCTTGGGTTTCTCTTTGCTCAGCAGTTTACTACTTTGTCAAGAAATACATATTAATTCTCTCCTAACTTAACTCTGATTTTTATAATGCTTCCAGTACCACTTTGTAGAACAAATAAAACTCAAGTGTTGGCCACCTTCGGAAAGTTTCCTGTTTCTCAAGATCAGCAAGAACTCCAACTTAAATAATGTCAGAATCCTAATTTCAATTAACTTCAAATACCCAGAGTCATTAATTGGTTTATGCGAGTAAGAATGCAGATAGTGCTTTCCAACTTTAAGTTATTAGACAATACACCTAATAAATGCCTAAATCTATGTAATGCAAGGTTAGACCAACTCTTTAGAGTAAATAATTGCAAAAGTATCTTTTTCAAAGGTGATATATTCACTCCTTGTAAAGGTGAACTTCCCAGTTTGAAATTTTAGCAACCTCAGAACGTACTACAGGATATCCAAAAATATAAATCCCTCTTATTCCTGTTTTACAAGCATGGGACCAAAGCCATGGGGGTTAATTTAAGCTCACACAAGAAGAGCAGGGCACAGCAAAGAAATCAGAACCGGACCTGCTGACATTTAGCTTTTTGTTCCAACAGTCTCCTAGGTTGGACATGAACTTGGTTTAACCTACCTGTGGTACCAAGAATTGCACAGTTCGAGAAATTCCTCCATCCCATGAGGCCATTTCCATCATGAAACCTATAAAAGAGCATCCATATTACATGCATTACACCTGTGTGATCATCCCTGAAAATTTCACCATTAGTGAGCAGTGAAGGAGCTTTCCTGTGCAATTAGGATTTTACCTGCCTGAACTAGGGATGCCATTAATTGAATTTAAATCAGACTTGGCCAATCTCTTGACTGAAATCCGCTTTAACTGAAAAAGCCTATTGAGAAAAATCAACATAACCAGAACAACTAGTACTGTACAGCCTGAGCTAATGTTGGATGTCACCAAAACCAGCACAGCTGAAGCATTTGCTAACATACCTTTGACACACTTGAATACAAGCTCCGCCCTCTTCAAGCACCATGGAATGGTCATTTCCTAAAAATTAACAAATGAAAAGCCTCAACGCCCAATGGATCTAACCAGCAAGAGTAGCAGGGCAGTTATTAGAAACAAAGGATTTTTGCTGTAGAACCACATTTTCCCATCAGGTATTCAAGCAGTATTACAGACATTACAACATTACACAGATTCAGTTTTCCAGAATATTCTAGGCAGGTGGTCTATACCTTATAAGCAACCATAAAAGCACTGATTACTGGTAGGAATGCCCGGTGTCAGAACAGCTGATAAATTTTTAAGCTGAGATCTTGAATAAAAATACTGTTGACAATCCCATTAATGTCATTGCAAGTGGATCTATTTAATTCCCATGTGGCACTTCAGAAAAACGTGTAATATCCAGTGGGTAACTGGCACCAGCTAGTCGAAGATAGGCTCCCAACCACATTAAATTAAAATTAACAGCTGCAATGGATGATTCCTAGCTATTCTTGATAATTCTGGTTAAGGTCTATTGGCATACATGCTACCTTCAGGAAAAACCTTCTCTCTAAAACTGGAACTGGATGAAATCCTTCTCCCCTAAATATTTATGTTAAAACAAACAAAATCCATCTTCATCTGATGGAGCAGTTTCAGATATAAACAGACAGCAAATTCTTACCTGAAGTTAAATACCAAGATGGGATATGAAAACCACGATGGTTTAAGATAGCTTAAGATAATTACTACAAGCAGTGGTCTCAATAATTTAAGTAGCAGTTTAACTGCTTTGGTATGTTAAATGTTCGTCAACTGTACACTACAAAGTGAATTATACCAAGATGAATATTATTAGTCAGAGCCAGAATGACTGCCACTGTAAACACTTCTTGGGTAGAAAACAGGGCCCATTTGTTCTGATGTACTCTTCAACATCAAAATGAGCACTTCCTAGTCTGTATACAGATGTGGAAACAAACTTATTCTAAGTACCTTTTGAAATTTATACTGCACGTAATTTTCTAATCAGAAAAGCCAACCTTTGTTTTGCAAAGGCAAACACTGTGCAATCTGTCAAAGAGTAATTTCAGGACTTTAAAAGTTATTTGAGAAGCAAGGTTACCTATGCCAACTGATAACACTGTAACGGCTTACTGAATATGGCTGTATTAAACACTACTGAAAGCCAAAGTTCCCACTTAAGATGGGAAGATTTCCTGCCATTTCCAAAAGACATAAGAAGCTTAAAGGAACGTAAGCCAGAAATGACTTTTCAGAAAACATTCTTTCATTATAGATGTTGCTTTTTGGGTATGTAAACCATTAAGCAGAACAATGCAGGACTTTTCCCCCACTTCCCACCCCCCCACAAGCTTCCTGTAAGAAATACTTTGCCTTTGTTATACTTTATCTGCCTGTAAGTGCTTTCTGTCACAAGTAATGTAGTGTTTGTTAGTTATGATCACTGTTTTGGCTGAGGTAAAAAACAAGTGTCTAAAAAAAAAAAAAAATCCTGTTGCTCTGAAGGTAACTCAGGAGTACCTTGCACAGTCAATAAAGGGAACAAAGCCTTAAAAGGACTGATTGAAACAGCAGGATATGACACGATTCCTTGGACTATTTTAGAGGAACATAGACCTTAAATCTTGTGGGCACCGAGGGATATAACTGGTTGAATGCAGAATGTCACTGCATGCAAGCCACAAGAACTGAAAATGGCCCAGTAGTGATTCAATTCTAATCCATCTTCAAAAAAATAACTTCACCTGATGTTGCTATTCTGTCAAAATTTTTATCTACATGCAAACTAAGTAACAGTTGTGGCAATGATAAAGGATCAGCTATGTACCAGTTCAAAATGCAGTGCAAGGGATAGGAAAAAAAAGCAAACACCCCATCTCCTGTAGTAAGGCTTGGTTAATAGCATTCAAGCAAGCAAAAAAACCCAAAACACCTGGGACTTTTGGTTTTGTTCACCAGCAGATAGTGCACCTCACTCCTTTTGAGAAGGTAATGATTTGTTGTCAAACTAAGATTTCTTTTGCTAATTTAAAAAAAAAAAAAGGAAAAACATAAACCCACTTAAATGATGAGAACAATAAGGTGAAAGCCTTTTTAGCCAACAGATTCACTACATGGGGCTGCCATCTTTATAAAGCTAAGGGCTTTTGCTTTCTCAGAATAATGTCATAAACAGGTAATGAAAACGTCCATAAATATCTTGTGGGTCAAAGATTTAAACCCAAAGTTCAACAGCTAATTTTAATAAGCTAAGAACTAGCCAGATGTTCACTCAACGTATATCTATGCAAATCCTAAACACCATACGAACAACTATACATTTAAAGGCAGGAAACTCAGACAAGAAATCTTTGAGATTAGCACACCCATCAATGATCTCTTTATATAAATAAAGCATGTTCATAAACATTTGCTACACAGCTTATACTCCATTTCTGTCTTAACTTACTGCAACAGAGACAGTCATCTAAGATCCCCCAAGAGTCACACTTTTCTCAGTGCTGCTGTGTGGACAGCAGCAGTGGCTCCTACACTGAAACTGCCAGGGGAGCATGCCAGCTCTAGCATTTTTAGCCATGTCATGCCATTAGAGCCATTTCATTCCCCAGTTTGTAGTAGATTCAGGACTGTAATGCCTCTGTTAAACTGAATTTGAACTTGTCTGCTTTTGCCTTTCTCCAGTATGAAACCCAGTTTCACTCCTTTTAACAGATTTCTCTGTTCTGATTTTTTTTGTTGCTCTCATCATAAGAAAAAACAAAATTATTTTTTCATAGAAAAAGATTTATACAAGGTCCAATAATTATAAAATGCAATGTAAGTTGTCTCCATAGAGATCTATACACATTACTTGTGTGAGGTTACAAACACCACTCTTCCATATAATAAGAGAAGAGAAAAGCATAGCAAAAACTCATGATGAGTACCTGTCCCAGCAAAGCATGCAAACATCTCTGCAGCTGTGCTCCTGGTTAACCACTTGACAAAAATGGTTTTATGTAGGTGGTAAACACAGATTCAAAACTGGGGCTGCTGAAGGCACCAAGTTCAGCTTAACTTTCAGAAATCTGTTATTATCCACTTTTCCCTCAACAACAAGTTACACATGTGTCTGTTTCAAATTAGGTCAGCCAGCTGCGAAGCACTGTAATAAGCAATGCTGCTAATGCAATTCACACAATGCAGTTTGGCTAAACATACACTTATCATACAGGTCACTTTCTGCTTACTCTGAAAGCATCACAAAAGGTAAATTGTTTCATAAGGGTCCTTTAAAGAATACAGCTCTACACAAGGAGATAATTCTTTAGTTTCACACATCCAGTAAACAACACAAAGTACCTTGAACACTTGTTCTTGTGCTTCATTTGTATTTTAAATTATATATGCAAATGAAAGCTAAAGCTAACAAGATTTAAAGGGGAAAAAAAAAGGATATAGTTAGATGGCAACTTGATTTTTAAAAAAGTCAATAAATTTGTGAAATATAGCATTGAGTCCCATTAGTAACAGGCTGCTGTCCTGCAAAGTGACTACTTGCATTTGTGCCCCAAGAAAAGGCCTTGATACCAGAGATGGAAACTTTCAGAAATAATATAATGAGTCATAAAAGTCTACTACTACGTGTGGAAGTATAACCTGTAGAAGGCTTCATTAGTGGACACTTAAGTTTTCCACTGCCTGGACTTTCACAATAGACCCTGATCTTGCAGAAGGGAGACGCACTTCTATACTGTGTTCCAATCAAATTCTGTTAACAAAGTCACTCTAAAAGTAATCCACTGGTGAGCCTTTATCTTGCTATGAGTAGGGCACTTTCAAAGAAGGAAAGGCAGTATTGAAATCTACTTGTGAAAAATGAAAGGCTTATTAAAAAAAACCCACAACAATAGACTACAATTA
The DNA here is from genome assembly GCA_013400835.1 of Zapornia atra. Classification (NCBI taxonomy): domain Eukaryota; kingdom Metazoa; phylum Chordata; class Aves; order Gruiformes; family Rallidae; genus Zapornia; species Zapornia atra. Next base: position 13,828 of record VZTU01018005.1, read on the forward strand.
TCCATGTGAGTGCATCAGTAATGGCAGCAGTATCTTTAAGTTTTTTTCTCACTTCTTGAAGTGAGACTTTTCAGCTCTTAAGGAGGTGAGGCATATGGTTCCACTGCCTCTCCACTGGTTCTCTCCCTGCTGCCTTACACCCTTTCCTTCTCTGCTACTATCTTGTGAGCCAGATGTGACAGAGCAAAGAGGTTGTCAATAGTATTAAACTACTACATGCTCTGAAATGTTACAGGTGATTGAGAAACAAGCTCCACACATTAGCATCCCACCAAAGAAGAGAACACAAAGCTCAGCATAGTAAGTAATCTTGTATCTATAAAGAGCCTCAGCAATATGATGCTTCTTGACTTCTAGAGGAAACAGGGATAGAAATTAAGGATGCAAGTGATTAGGCAGTGAAGCAGGAGACAGTTCAGAGCAGAGGTGAAGTCTGGCTGCTGCTGTGTAGGGTTGAAGTGGATCTGACAGTGGATCTGACATCACTATCACATCAGCAACTCTGAAGGTACAGTTTCTAAGCAAGAGCTGTTGCCAGAAGACTTCCGGGCCTGTCATCCCATCTTTCATTAATACTTGGCCAACAGTACAATGAGCTAGACCAAGCAAGCAAAGTGTCCAAAATCAGAGTGATTCATTTGGCTGAAATATTTTTTAACAGGTACAGTCACCCAGTTTGGGTCACCATATAGACCTGAGTGCCAGCACAATGATGGGGCTTGAGCACGGGACTAGGATAAACCGCCCCATTTGATTTAAACCAGCATGAAACATACTCTTTTCAAAAATAATTTTTGTGGAATCCTAGAAGATAAAACCGAACCAAATCTTGACATTTACTTACTTCTGACATGTCGTGCACCAAGAGGAGAGGAATACTAATGGTAGTAATGTCGTGTGTGCAGCAAACTTTGAGGATATTTCTGAGTCCCATGATCGCAGGGTCCCGAGCAGTTATGTTACCAGACCTTACGTTATCATCCACACAGAGGTGAAAGGCAACATGAATTTCAGAAAGATTTGAGTGCCGTGTGATGTAGAATTCTCCTACAGAATAACATAAAGCAAGAAGGCAAGATATCACTGCACTGATCTGTACTGAAACGTGGTTATTAGGCAACATTAAGGACAAGATCAAATGGTAAATGCAAATATACAAGACAAAAGGTAAATGCAAATATACAACAGAGATCAGAACACACACTTGAGGAGATGGAAAAAAAATAAAGTTAGAAACCAGCTGATCTAAAAATCTCTTTGAATATCACTGTTTTACACTCATCCTGCACTCACTTCCCTGCTTTGATGGGTTTCACTGGCATGAGGGACACCTGGTGTAATAAGACGTAAGAGTGCCAGTGCAGGCGGATGAGCTATACATAGCACGAAACAGAAGCACAAACACAGAGGAGCTGCGATACTCAGAAAGTACCATGTGAGCGCTGGATTGCAGACAGATGTGGGAGGCGGAAAGACCAAAAATGGATGGGTTAAAATAAAGGATGCAGAAAGTTTGTGGAAGGGGTTACGTAATAACTGAGATACCTTTGTCTTCCAGCACATATCAACAATCATTAGAATTTAAAATAACAATTCATAGTTAGGGAAAGATTAGTTACGGATCTGTGTTCAAAGGGTTACCACTCTCTGGGGGTACTTCTAGACTTGGTATTCATTTATCAGAAGTAGAGAAAGCATCAAGGGTAGTGAAATACAGGTGTCTCCATCTTAACTTCGTGCTGGAGATCAAAAGTCCATACTAGAGTCAACAGAAAATCATGTATGCAACACCCCTACTGTCTCAGTCAACAGATAAACATCTTTCTTCAAACCTATTTTCACTGGTGATTTAAATTATGAAACTGCCTTTTTTTCATAAATGGAGCTGAAAAAGTGTATGCACTCTGTTCTGCTGACTAAGGAGGTAGTAATCCTCAGCAATGGCCATCAAATAGTAGTAACACAGAAGTCACTGCAGGAAGATTTAACTGAATTTCTCTGTTAAGGACCCAACTTGATTTATAATCCACTTATACTAACAAGATCTAAGACAACCATGAAAGCAATTTTAAGAAGTCCTCTTATTCAACCACGAGTTGTGTGTATTTAACTGCTTCCCCCTCCAACTCTGTATTTATCTTCAAATTCCACATAAGCTTTCCTTATTAAAAAATAATTTTAAAAAAATCACAATAATAGAGATTATACTTCCTCTTTGAGAGGACTTGTACATTCTCAAAGTTAAAAGATATTCTAAAATGTTTTACTGTATCACAACAGTGATACACAAATATAAATTATTATTTACAAACCCAAAACTAGTTGCTAGTTTTTAACTTTCCCCTTGTCCTAAATCACAGAGATATATTTTTTTTCCATCCACAAATTCTGAAAAGAAATTTTAGGCATAGAAAAGTTAAGTGATTTGCCCCAAGTCACATGATGCAGTGGGAAAGCTGGGAATAGAAACCAGATGTCCTGACACCCAGTTCTCTGCCTTAGCCACAAGAACATCCTTCTCCTCTGATTGAGGTCAACTTGGGTTTACTTTATAATTTATGTTTTGACTTTAGAGCTAAAAATGTGCACCTATAAAACACAATTTGCTTTAAGAAGGGGGCGGGGGGAATGCAACAGAACTCACCCGGTAAAATATTTGACTGGTTTCGTTCAATATTCTTTAATTTTTCTTCATTTCCACTGCTTTTGTTTTCTGTGTATAAACACATGGCACACATATTTAACATACCATCTATTCATTATACCTTGGCATGTAATTTTCATGTCCTGAGGTAGTATTTGTCTTGAATTTTTACCATAAAGTTACCATACAGTCCCAAAAAAGCAGACAGATGGACAGGAAGGGGTTTTGCTGTTTTCAACAGACACTGAACTAAATCCTATCCCAAATCATTAGCTGTGTTAATCATCCTACAGATACCCCCTCATTTGGACTAAACCCCCCCACAATATTAAAATACGGTGTGAGGATGTAATGACTAAACAGGAGATACATTTTTCTGCATGCAACAGGTGAATCTCTTTGTGGTCCTCAAGAGTTGTGCTATGACCAGTACTGGAGAGCAAGAATGTTAATCAGCTTTTCTAATTATAAAAGTATGGTATGTGAAAATTGGAAAGCACCTTTCACTTTCTGAGAGAGAATACTCACCCATCACAAATTGGACTTCAGAGTTGGACTTGATGATCCTTATGGGTCCCTTCCAACTCAGTACATTCTATGATTCTATGATAATACTAAATTTCCCAAATCACACCCAGAACTGCATAGTACCTTGCTGTTGCTTTTTAAATATTGTAACTAGTTAGAACAAATTTGTTCACGGTGTGACAAGAACAATTTTCAAGAGATTTACATAAATCAGCAATATAAAAAAAAAAAGCAGCTTTCATTCAACCTTTTCCTCAATTCTACAGCAATACATAAGTTCCTAGGAAAGCTTGTTTCTCTAGGTACTCTTATGAATCTATTCCTGTTACTGACGTATTTAAACCACATAAGTAGTTCTCTGTAAGAAAAACAGAGTTTCACGCTGTACAAGTAGTGCCGTAACACCGTGTGGTCAGAGAATCTCACAGCCATTTGTGAATATAACTGCAAAGTCAACCATTCACAAGGATTTGGTCAGCATTAAAGAGCATACACCTTCAGTCAATTCATTTTGTAGTGTTCACTTCTAAGTTGCAACTCCTCTCCTGCAATTTTTAAAGCTTTACATTTAAACAGCAATTTAAAAAGTCACATCAGACAAAGTCTGGGATGCTCAGGGCAATTTCAACTGCAGAGGAAAGCACAATGGCCCCATACATCTCCCATGTAGGCAGTGATCAGGACTTAAGGACTTCGCTTGTAGCCCAGAAAGCCAACTGCATCCTTTGCTGCATCAAAACCAGCATGACCAGCAAGTCAAGGGAGGTGATTCTGCCTCTCTACTTTGCTCTGCTGAGACCCCACTTGGGGTACAGTGACCAGCTCTGGAGTCCCCAGTACAAGAAAGATACTGACATACCGGAGTAAATCCAGAAGGCCACAAAGATAACCACCTCTCCTACAAAGACATGTTGACACTATTGGGCTTGCTCAGCCTGGAGAAGAGAAGGTTCTGGGAGACCTCACTGCAGCCTTCCAGAACCTAAAGGGGCCTACAGAAAAAATGGAGAGGGACTGTTTACAAAGGCAGCGAGCGATAGGACAAGGGGTAATGGCTTTAAACTAAATTAAGGTAGATTTAGATCAGACATTGGGAAAAAATGCTTTGCTGTGAGGATGGTGAGGCACTGGAACAGGCTGCCCAAAGAAGCTGAGGCTGCTCCCTCCATGGAAGTGTTTAAGGCCAGGCAGGATGGGGCTTTGGTCAACCTGGTTTAGTGAAGGGTGTCCCTGCCCATGGCAGGGAGGCTGGAACTCTGAGGCCACTTCCAACCCAAAGCCTTCTATGACCTACACTTTTTTTTTTCCATAATGTACGTCTTACAGCAGTAAAAACATCATGTGAACATGCTGTCTGTGAAGACAGAACTTCATGCAGACTTCTCACAGTTTATCAATTAACTGGAAGATTCCATTTTATAGATCAGGTAACTGAAGAAGAGTGAAATTAACTCGCCCGTAACCATAGACACCCAGCTGACCACTGTTCTATTTCAAGGAAAGTAATTTTGGTTGTCACTGACCATGTCTTTTCGACTTACTGCTACGCTGTGCTCTGGCCTTAAGTACAACCTTCTGGACAATTTCAAGCTGTTCTTGAATTCCAGGAAAATGGAAATCTGTGCATTCTTGGCAAACAGTTGCAAAATCTAGGGGTAAAAAAAAAACCAAAATAAAATCCACGTCATAAGGCTGTACTTAGTAACATTACATAATTCTGCTCTGCCATTAAAGCAAGGCCAGTTACAAAGTCAACCCCCCCAAAAAGCAGACAAAACCCTGCTGTGCTCCTCTTTAAATTCTAAAAAAAATTCTTTAAATTCTGAAAACACCCAAAGCTGGGTTTGTTTTGTTTGGGGTTTTTTTTTAAATTAATTGCTTGGGGAAAAAAACCAAGCCACAAACCTATAATACTGTTGCACTATAAACAAAAGGACCCTGGCTAAAAACCCTCAAAATAACACTAATAATATATGTCTGTTAAAAGGAGTTGTGTTTAAAAATTATGTCTTACTACTAACAGTCCTTTAATCTGTGATACTTTATTAAAGCATACATAATAGATACTTCCAACAGCAATAACAGCATTCCATTTCTGAAAAATGAGTGCTATCAATGACATTCATCTAGTTTATCTGGCAAGATGTAATTACAGTTCTTTACTTTTAGTTCTCAAAACACACATCTGAAAGCTAAAGAAAAGTGTCGTCAGTTGACAAGAGCTGAAAGCTCCTTTTCCCAATAAGCAAGTGTAAATCCCAGAAATATTATACTGATAATTAGCATCATAACACACTGCCTCTGTGACTGGTGCTTTAAACTCCTTATGCTAATGTCCAGCCTTCATCCCAAGCAAGTCAATAGGAGCCAAAACAAACCATTAGCAAGGAGACTGACTACACTAAGCAATTGCTACTCACTTCCTGTTTTGAGGTACCTGCTCTAATCCTCCTTAAAGTTCTCAGTGTACTCTGATTGCCTATCCGGAGAGCACCTTATATTCCTGTGAACAGGCCGAGGCAGGAACAAGCAGGGTAGAGAGAAAAATCGTAATGCATTTTATCTTTTCTACAGGAAGTCTCCATCATAAGATCTATTTTCAAAAGGCTTTATTAAATTCTGATGCCCAAAACTCAGGGAGGAACAAGTTCATACTCCAAAAGACTATCTTTTCTCTGTGTGGTAAGATAAAATAAGGTCGTAAGACATTTTGACACACAAAAATCTCTTGTATTTAAATTAATATTACTTTATAAATTGCCTGAGTGTGCTGCACCTACTTAAAACCTGAGTCACTGTAGCCCTACAAAGGCCTACTGTAAGAGACTTGAGCTGGCAATGCATAAAGAATATGAAGAAATTATACATATAGCTTAGGAAAAAACCAGTCTGAATGAAATTAGCATGTTGAAAGTTTATACATAAGTTGAACTTTCTGTTCAGGGCTGTTTCCTAGAGATGTGCCCAAATCCATTTCAAAGGTATCTATTGGTAGTTGCTGTTTACGCATTGTAAGAGAACAGAAAACATTGCAGTCATGGTTTTCAGCCTTACAAAAACATCCTGATTTTTGAGACAAATGTAACATTTACCAAAGATGTAACATCAAACCGTCTGCCAGACACAACAGAACTAAATAAAATACACTATGTGAAGCACATTCTCAAGCCTCCTCAGGACAGAGCTAAACAAGCAAGGTTAACCAAGTAAGTTGCAGGACTTCATGACCAGAGCACTTCTCTGTTCAGTGACTGGTGTTGCTCAAAACAGTGTAAAATGCTTGGATAAACAGCGTGCTGACATCAAGTTCATTTACTCCAACTACCTTTGAAAACTTCAGAGGTTTGAAGGAGATTCTAGTCCATCACAAAATAAAGGCTATTAGATTTGTATTTTTTCCTAGCTTTAAAATAGCAGCAGAAAATTGTTTCTGTGCTTTTGTAACCCAGAAATTTAGACTGCAGAAGCCACCACCCCTCTAAACTACAGCATCAGTGTATTATTTAAAGGTCTCCTACATTGAAATTTTATGAGTCTTTGAACCCCCTAGTGTATTTATTTCTTTAAAAGCCTTTTAGGAAGGAGAATGGTTTCTGGCTAGTGCTCTTGCAACAAACAGCTTTAACAGTTTAAGAACAAAGTCTCCTCTCAAAAGTGTTTATTACTGCTCTTCTGACAGAAGCTATGATTCTCACCACAGAGTGGATTTAAAGAAACCTGCCCAAACCTCAGTTGCTGCCTATGGTGGTTTGGGGTCTCAGTACAACCAGATGTTCACTGATGTTTTAGAGTAATACATCCAACTAGGTCAGAGGAGCTGAGACATGAGACATACTCATTTCCACAGGATTTTCAAAGAGAATGGTGATGGTGCAGACAGCTGTGGAATGTGCCCAGAGTTGAGCTCGTCAAAGTCCCTTCGGAATTCCAAGAAGGCAAAAGATATTGACTATATTTTACAGATTGTGATACAGTCCTGTATTTTACCCTCTACTGTGGCTGCAAGATCTAACTGGAACAAAATAGGAACAGGAACAAAGAGGTTTCATTGATTAACCTTGATACAAAAATGCCTTTCATCATAGCATCTAGTTACTCAAAGACACACACTTAAAATGGCTACTAATGAAGGAGCAGGCAAGTAATATTCCTATTGTTCATTTTCAATGGAATTCACAGTGCTCCAGATATCTCAAGGACATGGCATTTTTATACATTTACTTATCAATTTAAAATCTTAAGAGCATTTCATTTTCATCTTTCCAAATAGGTGTTGGTATGCCAGGCTGACATTGGAGAGTTGGAAGCCCCTACGATAATGTCAGTCTAAGGCTGGGAAATCAGCACCGAAGTGTTTGCTCTAACACTGTACTTACTCAAAACACAAAACCTGGGAAAGAGAGGAGAGAGAGAACAGTCTACCAGACCATAACTCTCTCCGCCCCCCC
>VZTU01018005.1:21510-94796 GCA_013400835.1 Zapornia atra
TATCTACCAATAAAACCAAGCCACAGAGAGAAGTTGAATAGAGAGACATCGCAGTTTGGAGTCTGTGAAGCTTTACTCCACTTCGATGATTGCGCTTGTGTTTACAGAAATCCAGCATATCAGCTCTCAGTAATCTCAAGTTATGCATGGTCTTCAACTGAGCTCCTGTACAGAGCAGAAATGATTTAATTACACACAGTAAAAGGAAAAAAAAAGTCAGGATTGTTATTAGAATGTAAGGGATTGCAGTGCTCCCCTATGTTTTCTGAAAAAGATCTATAATGGAAGTAGAATCATAGAATCGTAGAATTGTAGGGGTTGGAAGGGACCTCAAGAGATCATCGGGTCCAACCCCCACCCCCCCAAAGCAGGCTCCCTAGGACATATCACTCAGATAGGCATCCAGACGGGTCTTGAATATTCATCTCCAGAGAAGGAGACTCCACCACCTCCCTGGGCAGCCTATTCCAGTGCTCTGTACACTCCATCAGTAACACTCAAATACATTTTTTAACCATATATTCAGTTTTACATACATATCAGCAACTTACTGATAAAGAGTAAAAACATACTCTTTTCACATACTGTCACAATTCAAAGCTTATCTTGCAAGGCTTATCTATATCTCAGCATTATTCCTCCATAAAGCTATGGATGAAATACTAATGCAGTCAAAAAAGACAGCACAAATCCTCTCTACTGCATAAACAGAAAGTAAAAATTTTAAGCATCTATTTTTCTGTTTATTTATCACAGGAATTAAATTTGATGCCTGCCATTTTCTGACCAAACATAAGTGAAAATATAATTATTAACTGCTGTGTGTTTTGATGTGCTTTTTTTAACATTAGTCACCTTGTTCAACTTGCTTCTAGCATGTTTTCCACCAAGTACTTTCCAGTTAGCTAGGTATGGTTTGACACACTTTATATTGTACTGTGCTTCTCTTGCATGTATAAAGAACAAATGCAAAACAATTACAAATTCTATGTATTACATACACTGACAGTTAAATACTGTAAATAATACACTGCTTAGATACACCAACCATTTATTAGCATCTGTTATTATGCTTTGCTTTGGTGACAGTTTACCTACCCAAGTGAATGGTAAAACTTTCTTCTAACAGTCTCTGCTCTTCATAAATTCTTCCATTTCCTTCTACAGATTCTCTCAGCTGGCTGGGCTGAACCTTAATTTCATCACTAAAATGATGAAAAACATATCAAAAAGTTTATCCTAACTTTTCTTCAAGGCCAGCAGTATTTTGTGAAAGCTATCCTAAGTTTTCTCAATCTGTGGAAACCAAGAGACTAAACCTATTTGAATTAAATCCACTCATCTGAGGTTTTGCCTTTCTGAATTCAACACTGCACGAGCACACCAGCAGAAGAGTAGGCTCCACTCTTAATTACCTAGATCATTAGTAAGGCATTCTGAGATTGAGAAATAAAAATAAATTGCAATACCTACTTAGAACATAATAAGAACACAGGAATAAAAGGGGAAAAAAATCCTCTCAGCCTTTTATAATGCTCAAAACCTTATTAATGAAGTTACTACATAAAATATTTCTTCTTTCCCCACAGAAAATGGGAGGTTAAAAAAAAGCCAAATGAAATGCTTCACGGTGTGCAAACTACCAGGAGAAATTTCAGACATAGCTTTTAATCTTTTTCCTAAATCCAACTGTCTGGCAGTAAGTGATATAGTAAGTACTGTCTCTGCTACATGAAAGAATGTGAACATCTCTCCAATTTGTATCTGCATTAATGAAAAGTTTCTCTTTGTTTTCAAAGTGCCTAATCTTCCAAAGCATTTCATAAGGGATTGGTTTATGAACTTGCAAGCAACTTCATGCATTGAAAATGCCTTGTGATGAAGTAGAACTCAGATACAGTATTAATATCCATTTAAAGACACATATATAAGCAACGAGATGCATAAAAGATAGACGTGTGTATATACACATACAAGGTCAACATATGTGTGTAAGGCAAGTTTTTATCTCTGAAAGCTTCTACAGTTGTCCTACTGTAGACTTCCTGCACACTTTTCTAAAAGACATTAAGGACCTGTAGTTTTCAGGACTCAGCAAGCAGACAGATCACACTTTCTGTTAGTGCATGTGACTGCAATGATTAAGATACCATCACTTCACACCACAGTGGGGATATTTTGGCCTCAATTTTGGTTGCTTATATATATATATATATATTGTCCCTGTCTACTCTGCCCTCGTGAGGCCCCATCTGGAGTACTGTGTCCAGATATGGGGCCCCCAATACAAGAAAGATGTGGAACTGTTGGAGAGGGTGCAGAGGAGGGCCACGAGGATGATTAGAGGGCTGGAGCACCTGCCCTACAAAGAGAGGCTGAGGGAGCTGGGCTTGTTCAGCCTGGAGAAGAGAAGGCTGCGGGGGGACCTCATGGCAGCCTTCCAGTCCCTGAAGGGAGCATACAAAAAGGATGGGATTCAACTTTTTAAAAGAGCAGATAATGGCAGGACGAGGGGGAATGGATTAAAACTAAAGGAAGGAAGGTTTAGATTAGATATTAGGGGCAAGTTTTTTACAGAAAGAGTGGTGAGGTGCTGGAACAGGCTGCCCAGAGAGGTGGTGGATGCCCCGTCCCTGGAAGTGTTCAAGGCCCGGTTGGATGGGGCCCTGGGTAACCTTGTGTAGATCCAGGTCTCGAGGTTGGTGGCCCTGCCTGTGGCAGGGGGGTTGGAGCTCTATGATCCTTGAGGTCCCTTCCAACCCAGACCATTCTATGATTCTATGATATATATATGTTAAAAGCTTCTATATATTATAACATATAACCAAGATTATGAGGCCAACACATCCTCACTCTCTCAGAGCTGCTTGCCTCTAGACCTCCAGCAGTCCATTTATAGCTTTCAGCTCTGAACAACTTTACCTTGGTCTTATTTTGCAGCAGTAGAAGGCCAGAACATGGGAAGAGGTTCACAGTAATAAGTCTGAATGGCCCTTGTAGTTTCACTAAAGCCTCATGGAAATAATCAAAGCTACCATGAAAATTCTGTGGAAAGCATTTTAGGACAGCTTGCTTGTAACATATGCAGGTCATAGGACATTCTTGAACTAACCTGAGGGCTGCAAAAGACTTCCAAAATCCTGAGGAAAGTAGTGAGTAGTCTATAAACATACAGCATCACCTTCCAATATATTTTTCCTCCTCTCTTTCTTCCCTCATGTTCCATACACTCAGCTTCCTTATCCCAAAAGGAAACACTTAAAGTGATTTCATGGAAGTATTTAATGCATTATGACCCATGCCTGTCTCCTTCTTACTGCTGGCATCCACTTTTTTGAAAGGTGTTACGTTTCCCATAAATTCCTTACTGTGTCCACCAAAATCTATCAGATAGGCCCTTCTACTAATGTGAGACAAGAAAGCCTTAGGTTTTACTGCTTCTGCTTTCTTATTAGTAGCCAACACCTTTGCTACTAATGATATAGAACAAGGATCTCCCAAGGTTACAAATTCTGATTTCCCTTTTATTTTATTTTACTCCCTTTTCATTTAACTCCTGCTAGTGTTCACATTAAAAAAATTCAGGTTTTTAGCTGTCCAGTGATGTATGCATTAAACAAAAAAAATAATAAAGAAGCTTATTAATTAAAAGCTTGTGATACTGTTACTATTTATTAAGCTACAATTATTCTGCAGAACACCTTTAAGCTTGACAGAAAGCCTTGTGAAACAGTGTTAAAGACAGACATTGTAAATAAAGGCAAAAGAGGAGGAAACCACATCCACCAATTCAGCTCAAGTTGTAGTTAGTGCATTAGAACACTTCCTGGTACAGAAAGGTTGTAACATTACATAGTGAAGAAACTCCCTAAAAATATATAAATACTTATGATGGTTTGTTTGCCTTAATTTTATTTTGCTTATGCTATTTAAATGGTTTATATGAAATAAAGATTGTATAAAAAGAGGTCCTTTTGTACAATTGCAGATGGAAGCATCACAGAGGAGTTAAATACCTGATTGAGCTGTTGTTGGGATTCTTTAGGTCCTGATGAAGCTTTATCACCCATTCCTGATACTCCTGCTTCTGGATAGCCGTGGACTGTTTTAATTCATTGGTCCATTTGTTCTCCAAATCCTAACAAGACAACAGTGATAATCTGAGTGTTTTGGGTTTTCTTTAAAGACAACTATTTGCATGCCATGTTCTAGTTCACTGAACTTCGTTTACCTGCTGAGATTCAAAATGCTGAGCTGCTAGTGAATTTACATCTTGGTCTGTTAATGATTTCCCTAGCTCCTGCATCACCTTATCCATTTCTGCTCCTTGTCTGATAAAGAAAAAAAAAAAAGTAGATTTATAACAAGCAACACGTTCAAAAAAACCAGGCAGAAGAACACCCATTGTCGTTGATACAGTTAGTGATACAATCATCAGTTGGATCAATGCTCATCACAAGCAGAGATATAACTGAACACCGCTGAAAGATACATCATGCAGTACTTTGTCCATCTGCTCATTTTGTAGTTGAAATTCTCACATTTAAGGTCTGCCCTCAGATACTCAAAGTACTACAGTATCTCCACACACTCTAAGATAGCACTTCACTGTCCTAACCATTAGAAGAGTTTTTGAGCAGACTCAGTCCCTTGCTTTTCTCCTGCCACAACCACAGATGATGCAGACAGGTAAACACCAAGTAGTGGGCTAGCCACGTATTTTTAACAGTCAGATGAGCTTCCAGCTCAAACCATTTACAACAAGGGGATCTGGAGTTACAGGGAGGCACTGCTGTCATCTGTTCTTCCGATACCTTGTCCCTCCTTAGTCTTCTTAATCCCTGGCTTCACTTAGTCTTTCACATTCTGCTCTTTCTTCAACAAGGGATGGCTTTATCCTAGCACAGATCTAGCAATGAATATCCACAAAACATATCTGACTTGAGGGTTAAGGATTCCAAGTCAGTTCCTGTGCAAACAGAACAACACCTATACACATCTGTGATAGTCTCAGCTGCCACTGACATATGGAGTTTCTTGATTATGACAAATAGATATGATACAGACTCCAGAGGTATTTATCACACTAGAGCTCCACAGTCTCACTGCTCTTAGGATTAAGTGCTCTTTCTTCTAGAAGCATGCTTGAGAAGAGTCAAGAGGCAGCAAAAAAACCTGCTAATACATTACTGACTACATTTATCCCCAAATCAGAGAGATGTAAGATTCAGCCTAGAAGAAAATAAACAAGTATGCATTGTGTAACATGAGTTTAAACAATCAAAACTCAAGAGGAATACTGCCACTTAGAATGCCAAAACATACCTACATAGAATGTTCCAGCTTCCCTAGTATTTAGTATCTATAATTTATCTGTATTTGTGTGCATTTTTTTTTAAGAAAAAGAAAACTCAACATTGCACGTGTTCCCTCTTGTGGGCAAAGCAGCCACCTGCAGCTATTCAAACTTGGAAACCCAAGATCCTATATAGACAAACCAACTTTAAATCAGAAACTGTTGAATGTGAAATTTAGGAACAAGTCTTCTGTTCATCTTTTCACCCCATGAAACTTCCAATTTAAATTAGTTCACAGCAAAGGCAAAACATGTTATATGCATATACTTACTTTCTAGGTATCCTAAGCACATTACGTTGTTGTATCACTTACAATAGATATCAAACCTTGTAATACTTTGATGGCCTCAGCTTTTATTATTTTCCGTGACTGAGGAGAATATATGATAGCTGACCCTAAAAATACAGGCTAAGTATTATAATAACACTTTAAAGAGGGCAACATTAAAATAGGGCTTACATAGGGAAATACAAGTTGATGCACGTTGTCATAAAAGTTGTATACACCCAGTGGCATCTATCCCTATTTAATAAGATGGGGGTGGGGAGGGGGCAGGGAGAAAATAAGAAGGAATACCTTTCCCGTAGCTTTTTCAGTTCCACATCTCTCTCGCTTATTAACTCTGAGATGCTGACAAAATAATTGTGCTCCAGGTTTAACAGCATTTCAGAGGCTGGAGAATGTATCAGATCATGATAAACATCAGCAAAATCTTCATCCCAGCTGGTTTCTTCAGGCTTTGCATATTCTAATGTGGTCTAAAAATTGTAAGATATTTTAAACCATTTGGTGCCTCTTAGAACATATATGAATCCTTCACAATGGTGGGGCAAAACCAACTGGGTACGCACGCTGTTGCACAACCCTCAGCACACATGAATTACCTTTTTCTTATTAGTTTCTTGTATTCTGCTTTAGCTTCAACATCCTCTCCCTTCCCATATTCTTTCTCTTTCAAAGCAACTAACAGCAGAAACATTAAGGATTTGACTGCAGTGAGGAACTACCAGTTCTCAGCCATCACCAAGTTGGAAAGAACAATAGCATCTACCAAAATATTTGCAACTGATGAATTTTAGATAAGGCCCAAAACACCAGCTGTGCAAACAAAAACATTTTGCTAGAAAGGATGACTAACCTCTGATGTTACTAGAATTTGATCAACAACACTGATTGAACAAAAGCAATTTTACTGAACAAAGAATGGCCCAAAGATGTCAGTTTTGCAAGCTCCTTGGTACTGAACACTCCGTTTGCAATCACTCCCACCAGATTCAGCAGACAAACTGAGATGGTATCACTGAAGTGTAGGACAGAAAGGTCAAGGGAAGATCTAACCCTAACCTTTGCACTCAGGCTAACCTACTCACAGAAACCACTAGCACAGAAGACTGTAAACTTTTTCAATGTTTTACTGCATTCCCATGCTCACCCAATACAATTATTTCCTTCTGAAAAATTAAGCTAATTTCATTTTTTCAATATTCATTAAGGCAGATGATCTGCTTCCTTGTAATAAACCAATGTTTTAGAATTTTTCTCCACACTCTTCTATATTCCATGATACGGAAATTAAATTCCTAGAAGTGCTGCAGTATCTGTCATTCTTTTTTTCCCCCTCTTTGCTAGGACTCCTCCAGTTTTCTTCCTGTATTTTGAAATCCACATGCAAAACTGAACACATTATTCCAGCTAAAGCCTCATCATTGCTAGATAATGTAAAACAGTCACATAAACTGGGATAACGAACTGAAAAGTCTCTATACACTTTTGCTTCAGTGCTGTTTCTGAGATTTAGGGTAGGAGCACCACTACTTTACTATCTCTTGTTTTGATTCTGATGTACTCTAAACTTTACGTTTATTTTTGCTTGAGTATCACTAGCTGTTTACCTCTCAGCTTTGTACCCTTTGACTCTACTAGAATTCAGACAAAAACCTGACTGAGAACTTGCAGGATGAAGACTTACAGATCCCTTTCAGATAAACAAAAATAAGTGTATTGACCAGTAAAAGTGAGCACTGGTGTAACTGTGCACCTTTACAGAAGTGACTGTGTACATGCACACACACACACTCTCACAGTCCCCTCCAAAGTCGTGAATATTAACTTTTCAGCCTTAATCTTACCTCTTTGTAAGCTTTAGCCCAAGTATCTGCCAGCTGGTTTATGTCTACTTTCCCTGATTTCACTGCTTCCAGAGCCATTTCAGCTTCTCTGTCATAATCTTTTATAGTTTCCTCTTCTATGAACTTATTAAGGGATTGCTTCAGGTCTATTACAAGAAGAGAAAGGTCCATCAACCAAAGATGCCAGTGGAAGTACTAGTAATCACCTTCAAGCAGGTCATAAGATACTTACAGACATGGATATACAACACTAATTTGGGAAATCAACTCTTACCATTTTCTACAAAGCATGGCAGATTGTGCAGAAGCATTAGACGCCCGTGTAAATGACTAATATTCTCTTGTACAGGGAATTTGAGAGGCACAGTAAGCACTAAATGTTGATTTCCAGCACTGAATTTGTACACATAGTCTCGCTCCCTTGTGTAGGTCTTTCCTTTATTAGGCTTCATCTTCTTGAGTTGATTTACTGCATTAGAAATGAAAGTAACATTAATTACCTTTGTAATAAAATTGTAAGTTAAAAATTATAACTAAAATCATGGCTTTGTTAATAATTAATAGCATCTAGCAAGAAAACTTAAACCCCAAAATTTTTCACAGGCACCCATCTCAATTTTGACTTCCAAATACGTATGTTGGAACTGAAGCATAAATATGTTTCGCAAGCACCAAATGTTTCTAAACTGTAATTGAATGCATCAATATATCAATTTGGGCAATTACTCTTAAAAATTACAGTATAAGCCTCTTGATTAAAAAGCAGAACCAGGACAGAAGGAATCCTCCTAAACAGCAAACTGTAACTGCTGTCATGCGTATGTCAGAAGCGGAAATCCTTCAGAGAGCATTAGGGTTTTATTTCCTCCTTTCTGCAGGTGGTAGACTTGTGCAGGGGCGCAGAGGTTTGCCACCATTTTTAGAAAAACCTTGTCATGTGGTAACCTGCTTTAGGATAGATTGCCATCATTTTTAAATACCATTAAAAATAAGCCAACAGATAAGCAGGAGAAATGTCTACACGATGAAAGCACACACCGGTATCAGTAAGGTTTCCCTCCACTAGGCCTCCTCCATTCATTTACTGTGCTCTTTTTTGAGCGTTACCTGCAAAACGAGACACAGTGTTACTACTGAAATTAAAGCTGTTCCAGTGAAATCTCCCTAGTGCTACACACCACTGTGTAAGCATGAAAGTAGAAAACGAAACGGAAAAAAAAAAGGGGGGGGGGATAGTTTCCACAGCAAATGTCATGGGGCCAGTTTATAGGTCGCTTGGGTGGGTTTTGTTGGGGTTTTTTTTGTGAGCTAACCCACACGCTGGAAAACGACTAACCAAATCAGTTACAAATCGCTTCAAGACAGCAATAAAACGCCTTTGACCCCAGCACTGCTGAGCAGCCGCTCTGCCCCAGCGGCGAGGGACAAACCCCCTTCCCAAAGCCAGTGTCATCAGCTCCACCACAGGCTCTGGGGCTTCAGACCGATAACGCCCCACTCCGAGAGGCAACATTCGCTCCCCTTAGTGAAAAAGCAGGGCCAAAGCCGGCGGCGGGAAGGAAAGGGCCTACAAGCTCCATTGCGCTTTACCCGCCCAGGAAGGCTCCAAAACCCCGGGGTAAGCGCAGCCCCCCATCTCGGAGAGGCCAGCGCCCGCAGGGGCTGGAGCTGCTCACCCCGCCGTGAAGGGCGGGAGCGGCGCCTTCCTCCCTCCTCGCTCACCTGGGTCCCGGGAGCACAGGCGGAGAGGTGAGGAGGCGCGGCGGCAGCACTGGGAGTGGGCTGGGACGCTGAGGAAGGCGGCGACATCAAGTAGCTCCCGCCTCCTCCTTAGAGCCTCCGCATCCGGCGCCGCAGATTCGCCATCGGCGGGTTTGTGGCGAATGTGCTAATCTGGCGCTCAGGCAGGGAGGAGGCAGCAGCGCGCGCGTCCAGCTTTTAAAGCCGCCGGGAGCGGGAATGGCGAGGCCGGTGCGGAGGTGCGTGAGGCGGCGCGCGCGGGGATCCGCGTGCCGTGATGGAGCGGGATGGGGGGGCGCGTGGCACGAGCCTCCGGCACCCCCTCACCCCGCCCGGCTCCGAGGCGCGCGGGCGCTGGGCGGCGTTTCCTAGAAAGCCTCTTTGGCGCCCGCCGCCGGCGGCCGTTGCCGGCTGAAGGAGCGGGCGGGCTCCCGCCGCCCCTGAGCCCCTCCGCAGCCCTCCGCCTCCAGACCGTGCTTCTCCGCGGCCGTGGCGCCGGGCTTGGGGTGGCCCTGCGCCGTTTCCCTTTCTGGCTGGAAGGAAGTGCGGGGGCTTGTCGCTGCGGCGCGCAGCCGGGGCGCCTGTGTCCCGCAAAGAGCGTCCCCGGCGGGTGGCGGTCACCCCAGGTGGATGCCTACCCGAGGGGAGGGCTTTGACGGTGCTGCCGCTGTCCCCTGTGAGCGGCGGTACGCCTCGGCACGAAACGGCCGCGAAAGCGCACCCGGCGGCCGTTTCCAGTGCCTGACAGTGACCCCGGGGACAAGCAATGTCCTTTGCGCGGTAGCAGGGTTGAGATGGGGGCACGCAGCGCTCCAGCAGCGGGAACACCCAAAAGCAGCGTTACTTCAACATCTTTCAGTAGGACCTGGAAGCTGTGCCTCGTAACCACAGAGCTGCGCCTGACAGCTGTGCTCTGTGCAGTACCGCGGTTGGCACAAACGGTGCAACCCGTCTGGCTCTGCGCCTCTAAATCATGATTTGCCCCAACCCCCAAGCGTTAGGAAATCAAGGCGCTCAGTCTGAAAGGACTTCTGGTTTATGGGTTTTTGGTTTTGTTTTTATTTTTGCTGCAGGAACAAGAACATTGTTGATTATTCTCAGTTTGGGGATTTGGGAGATGATGGTAAGTGGCACGTACGTGTACATAATAGAAACACCAAACATCAGCGCAACCACCCAGAATACCATGAGAGTGTTTTTAATGAATTAGTTCATTGAGAAGGCTGTTAACTGTTTTTACTGGAAGTAACTGGGGCCCGCTGGTAAATATCCTAATTTAACAAGGATACAATTGGCTGCAAGCCAGCACGTAACAACGGTATGTCAGGAAAATGGTGAATACACAGTGTTTTGGAAAATCTATTTCCTTTAGTCAGTTTCCAGTGGTAGTTGGTGGTCCTCCTGGCTGTCAGTTCACAGGTTTGTAAATGGGAAGGTAAGGGAGATGTGAATCATTTGTCAATAGGTCTAATGTTACTCCTGCAGCTCTGTACCTTGATGGAGTTTGGTTAAGAATATGGCAGTCAAAATTTGAGTCCTATAGGTAAGAAAAACAGATCTCAGGCTATTTGTTCTCACTGCAGACCTTTTTCTAAACCCTGACTTGGTGTATGTGTTTTTCTTACAGAGCTTAGTGGCTTTCATGTGGGCTTTGTTTTGGGGTTTTTCCATGCTGTTTGCAGGATCCAGGGAACAGTTTGAATTGGTGGAAGCGGAGGGCAAAAGTACATAACATTGAAGGTCTCTTGTGAATCATGGATTAATGGGGATTCATGGTTTCATGAGTTCAGATGTGGTGCATGACTCTTCTTAGTTTATAAGTGACCACTTGTAATGTTATAAAAAAGTGTAAAATCTCAGAAACATAAGTGATGTTATCTAAGGTTCTCCCACCATTTAGAGAACACCAAAGATTATTATTGTTTTCCTTATTTTGCACTGTGATTTGCAGTGCCTCCAGTTGGAAGGATGGCAGTTTCCATCCCTTATAATTTTCTTTGAAAACTGGAGGAATGCATTGTATTTGGTAAAAGGCAATATGAAAAAGGGGAGCAGCCAAATTTTTTTTAAGAGTGGGAGTCATTAAGGTGAACAGTTCCCAAAGCACCCAAACCTCTAAAACTGTTTAATGTCAGTGATTACAAATATAATCAATTGCCATTCAGCAATCAAAGTGAACTTCTTGTTATTGAAAATCTGGTAATACATTGGACATTGAAACTTTGTTACCATATTGGTAACAAAAATTGAGATAACTTCCTCTCGAATAAAAGTATATGCAAAAGAGGCCATGTCAAATTTTCATTTAAAATACACTTAAGAATAGTATAGTTGTTGTTCCTTAAAAATATAATTGTTTTTTGAAATGTTATCTGTGGTATATTTTCTGTCTGTGATGAAAATAAGTTGAAGGTCCTCTTAAGGTCATATGGAGGAATATAGGAAAACTCATTAAAGCTTGTTGCTGTTTCCCAAACAGATGAAGACTTTGCACATATAACTGCACCTTCAAGCAAAAAATCCAGAACACAGCTGAAGGATACAAAGAAGGAGAAAAAAGAGAAGCAAAAAAAGCCACAAAAAGAATTGGCTCCATCACAAAAGCAGACACCTAATAAAAGGTAAGAAATGCTAAAAATGTCGTCAGCTTTGTGTAAAGCTGAATTTCAGTTGTAGTACTTGGGGTTGTTTGGGTTTTTTTTATTTTCTAGAGTTTTAGGGAGGTGAGAATAAACAGCTGACATATATTAATGTGATAAAGATTTTCAACTTTACTGGTGTAGCTGTGAATCGGGGATAATGTGATTATGCATAGAGTCAGGAAAACTTGCCTGAATTGAGTAGTGAGCTACGTCTCTCTTGGTACAGCTCTAAAAAGCTCAAGCAAGCGGCCTGCCTAAGTGCAGAAACAGGTTTGCATGTCTGATTTTGTCTTGATTCCTCTGCAGTGCAACCTAATGGTAACGATTCTGAGTTACTTAAGGGCTCCTAAAACTAAGAAACATAAAACCAAGTTTGACTCCTTAAAAAAATGAACACATTCAAAGAAAATGAAAGGCCAATGTCAATGAAAAAAGAAATCTGGTTATTTTCTTGGTAAAGTTGTCTATAAATATCACATTCCATTGTGGTCAAGCAAATGTAATCCCCTTTTGCTGTGATAATGCCAGTTATTAGTGCATTATAAAATGTTACACAATTATAATACTTTCAAGTATAGCGTGCTTCAAATATTAGTGTATACATCAGGTCTTCTTGGGAAGTGATATTCATAGTATGATGTGCTGTGATGTAGTATTGAAATATTAAAGTAGTTCAGTGAGTCAGAAATGGATCTATAACGCTCATGTAATCCTTTTATTACTTAGCATGTTTGGGTTTTTTTTCCAGGATATCCTTGGATGACAAACTTTATCAAAGAGACCTGGAAGTTGCCTTAGCCTTATCCGTCAAAGAAAAATCTGGAAATATCCTCGAGCTACCAAATTCAGAAGAACAAGGTTATTTTACAGTGCAATGCAACACTTCATTTTTGTGTAGTGTATTCAAGCATGACTTGTTTAACAGTGGGATAGGTTGAAAGTCAAGTTTTATTTCAACATGTCATGATAAGGACATGAGAATTTCTAGATAGTGTCTGTCGTATGTTCATGTTGGGGTTTTCTTCTGTGCAAAAAATAACTTACAGAAAATGTTCCAAACATACAGAGAATCATCTGGGTTGGAAGAGACCCTTTAGATCATCAAGTCCAACCACGTTTTATTAAAGACAGATAAAAATGTTAGATATTTTAATTTCTTAATAGTTTGATTTTTTAATGAGCTTTTTGAATACTGATTTTTAATATTAATTTTTTGTGTGTTTGTTTTGTGGATTAAAACAGGTAAGGGTATTGTATCAGAAAATGTACATAGGAAACCCCTTCTTTCCAACTGCAGTGTAGACAGTGAACTTCTAGGTAAGTTGTTTTCATATTCTGTCTTTTCAGAAGTAGCATTTCAAAATACATTTAAGTAGCTTATCTTTTCTTTGTTTCCACTGGTTTCTGTTTTTCACTTACACAGGAAAAAAAAAGTCTTAAGACCAAAGTATGCATTAATATTTTTCATTAAAAATTTGGTCTCAGTCTTAAAATGGGATTTCTGAATGAGATTGTTGCAGATTACTAAAGTTTAATTGGAAAAAGGAACAGATATGAAATTTTTATATGCTGAGTGTATTTACTTCCTGAAGAAGCTGCATTTACTCTCAACTTGCTAATGGGTTCTTAATGCATGAGCATCAAATAAATGTGACTAAAACATTAGATGAGCTATTGGAAACTTTTTACTTTTTCCACCTTTATTTTTATCTTCTGACATTTTGTTAGTTTGATTACAGGTAAGTATTGATAACTTGCACAATCAGAAAGTACAGTTTGGTCAGTTAAAAGAGTAAAATGAGAATTGCATGGAAAGGAGTGCCATTGGCCATTGATATCCTTCTGTATAGTATACTTCAAAATCACAAACAGGAATTCTTGGGACTCAAATACCTGCAGCTTCTTGGGTAGGAGGATAGATTTACTGTGAATTTAAATGAATTAGACCACTTTCTGTTCTCCAGGTCTCAATCAGGTTATGGATGATGATGATGAGGTACTCAGCGGTGATTGCAGGCAAAGGACAGCAGCATCTAAAGATCCAGCCCCTCCGAAGAAAATACTGACTGTTGACAGTGATGATGGAGAGCATGCTACTGCCTCTGAACCTGAGTCTGTACCCAGTAAGTTCTTTAAAAAAACCCTCTCCTGAGATGTGCTTTAAATGTTATACCTTGTCTTTAGTTTATATTTTCAGTGAAATGTATACTGCTTCTGCTGTATCTTCCCTTCCCTCCTCCTTTTAATACTAGTGGCAACTTAATAGAACTTTGATACTAAATCTAAACATCGGAGCTTATTCATACACATCCCCCAAACTGGCAAAACCAATACTTCACAGAATCACAGAGTCATAGGGGTTGGAAGGGACCTCCAGAGATCATCGGGTCCAACCCCCCTGCCAAAGCAGCTCCCCAGCTCATATTGCACAGGGAGGCGTCCAGACGGGTCTTGAATATCTCCAGAGAAAGAGACTCCACCACCTCCCTGGGCAGCCTGTCCCAGGGCTCTGTCACCCTCACTGTGAAAAAGTCTTCCCCATGTTGGTACGGAACTTTCTGTACTCCAACTTGAGGCCATTGTCCCTTGTCTTGTCCCCACAGACCACTGAAAAGGGGCTGGCCAATTCCCCCTGCATCCCATGCCTAAGATATTTATAAACATTAATAAGGTCCCCCCTTAGTCTTCTTTTCTCTAGGCTGAACAGCTCCAGTTCATTCAGCCTGTCCTCATAGGGCAGATGCTCCAGGCCCTTAATCATCTTCGTAGTCCTCTGGACTCTTTCCAGGACATCCCTGTCTTTTCTGTACCAGTGCATTTGCTGCACTATGTCAGAACAAATTTCTTCTGTGCTTTTTGTCTAGGAGCATTTTGTCTCTTTAGAGAGCCCCTGTTGTTTTTCCCAGTCGTTTTCTGAGGTGTGCATCAAAACAGGGACTCTGTAGTAGTGTCAGGTGTTGGTACTTTCAATATTGGCTTTGTTTAAGCTTACTTAAAAAGTAAGTAGCCTCCTTTCTTTTCCTTCCTCCAGTTCTCAACTCTTAGGAGAACCATGCTGCATCCAATGGAGTTCAGCCTAGCTTCGTACTCTGCTTCTGATAGCAGCCTAGTATTGAATGCCTGCACACTATGGTAGACATCTCTCTCTCTCATTCCCCAGTGGTTATCGTGTCTTTCCATTCTTTTATTCCTTACTGCAAGGTATACTGGAAAATATTTCTAAAATTGTCAGTGAAATGAAATATCAGAGGAATAATCCAGATATTCACGTTGATAAAGATTTGCTAATGTCTGGGGTTTTTTTTAAAAGAATAAATCTCTCAAATCTTTCTCACAGCTGAAATAAGTCATAGTGGTTTTCCACTTGAAATAGTCGTGACTAAGAATATGTAAAAATCAGAAGCCCTGCCAAATAATTTTAACATGAAATACTGATAATTCTGCTTTTAAAGTCATTATTGTTTGCAGTTTATATCAGGGCCCTCCATATTATCAGTACAGAGCAAGAATCCTGTAAATGCAAAATGTTTTATGGAAGCTATTTCTTTTCTCAGTTCAGCATGTAAATACATACAAATTTGCTTTATTATATTCTTAAGATATCCTGGTTCTTTATGTCCAGAATGTGATAAGAAGCCCCTGGAGTAATAGTAGATTGCATTTCCTTTAAAGAGATAACATCCCTTTTCCTTGCTCTAGGTGAGGAGTCAGAAGAAGATTCAGATTATAGTGAAGATGATGATGAAGACTTTGCTATAAAAAAGAAGAAAGCCAAAGCAAATAGAAAGAAAACCAAACAAAAGAGGCCAGCTGAAAGAGAAAAGAAAACTCCCAAATCCAAAATTAGTACTACAGGTAAGTTAGTACAATGAATTTGAAGTAGACTTCTCTATAATAACAGTTCAGTTTATTTTCACTGAAGGAGTAAATAAATTTGGTTGTCAGACCATGTGGTATTATGGTGATATATGTAGAGAAAAGAAAAAAAAAATCCCTCAAACCTCCCACTTCATAGTAAACTAATGCTCCTTACAATAAAAGCAGACAAAAATGAATAGATGGAGTTAATTTCTTTTTATATAACTATATCTAACTTTTAAGAAAAAGTTAAATAACAGTGAGTGATTTAAAAAAATAAAAGAAGAACCTCTGAGCCTCCTCTTGCAGTTGTGTTTAAAAATTGTTTATTCAAGGATAGTTAAAAAATGCTAGTTCTACTTACCAGTTGGTGAAGAACATTTAATTTGCTTGCCCTTCAGAGTTAATTGTTCACTGCATTGCTAACACAATTCACTTTAAATAGCTTAAGAAAATTCTTATTGTGGTGTTAATCTTGTGTCTGACTTGGTAGTGTGGTTTACTTCCAGGCCTGAATTTACAATATGTAAAATAGTTTCAAAGTAGTTGTAGTTATTACTAGGTTCATTTTGTGTAGCTGATAGAAGAATCTTCCCTCATAGAAATTTTAATTCTGTAATATATAAACGCTTGGCGTTAAAATAGTCTGCCAGTTATAGAATTTGATCTCTTAAATGGATTCTTGACACAAGTGAAAGTCACAGTTAAAAAAAATTATTGGAATAAAAGAAGTTGTCACCACTCTCTAAAAACATGTTAATGTTTGTGTATCTTATATGTGGATTTTAATGGTATCTGGATCTGATACATCTTTAAGAAGAATTTGTTATGCTGCTTTGGGATTGAAATTCCGTAGTATAAGAGGGCTGACTATAAATCTATACTGTTAAATATGTGACATTCTTATAACATATACATTATTTTACTCAGTGCTTAGAGCTTGTGCTACACAATGTTCTGTCATCTTAGGCACTGTGATGATTTCCCTGCTAAAGAGCATCTTTCTAAGGGCGTTTTTGTTTTCCAACTAAGTCCCGCTTCTAGTTTCTCCTTCACGGGCAACGGAACAAAAACCTGAGACGACACAGAGGACGATGCCCAGTTCTTCAGAACCAGTTGGGAGGCCTTTGCATACATCAAGTCCTGTAGCAGACAAGAAGCCTAAATGGATACCGCCAGGTACCTGTTAGATTGTGACTATAAGCAGATACATTGGTTTCCTTAAGTTTTTTAGCAATCTCTCCTAAAAGCAAACAAACAAATAAACAACATTACTACCCTCTTGTAATGGAGGGTTTTCTTTTGACCTTAGATTAAAAAAAAAAAAAAGCAGCTGCTTCTCCCTCTCAGAGTATTATCCTGAACTCCTTTATTTGTGGAGGATAATAAAAATATTTTCCAGAGTGTGGATCAAATCTTAATGAACAGATTGTCCTGTGGCCATTTCTCTCTTACTAAGATCTTTCTTTCTGATATGTGCTGCATTATTATCTGTTCTAAAGAAATAATATTAGAAAAATGTTGGAGTGTTTTAACAGCTTTAGTAAAGGAAATGCTTAAAAGCTTTATTTACTTAAAGTGTTTAAGCATGCTGCTGCCTGCTTCTACCTCTTATTTTGATTTCTCTTCATATTTAACCTTCTTTTCTGTACATGTTTCTTTCTGTTTGGCTCCTTTATCTCAAGCTATCTTTTCCCACTTGAAATTGTGTTCAGTTGTGAGTCTCTGTGAAGCACCTGAAAACGCACAGTGTGCTGGGAACGGCTTTTATGTGCTTGTCCAGCGTTGCTCTGGTCTGTGACTGGTTTCTTAAAGCTATGTGCCATACCTGCCGTACTGGAACCCAGATAGATCGATTCCCAGAAAGTATGTTGATTCTGGTTTGCCTTTGTGGTATGTTACTCATACCTTTTTGCAATATTTTATAATACTTTTTTGTTCTGCTATGAGAAGTATTAACAAGAAAATAGTTTTATGGGTTTTTTTCCCCCATCTTAACTTCTTACACCTTCTGTTTTGAACTTATTTTCAGCTGCATCAGGAAGCAGTAATAACTCCATGAAAAATACTTCATTTAAGTCGCCTACTCAGTGCCTTAGACTTGGCCTCTCCAGACTAGCAAGGGTCAAGCCACTGCATCCCAATGCCACCAGCAGCTAAGTGGCCAGTGACAAGGTGCCACGGGAAGGAAAAGACTTCGGAAATCGCGGTGCATACAAACAGAGGGTGGGCAGCAAAAGCTTTGTGGCATCATCCATTTCAGAGGACTGTTGTTTCTGTACATGTCCAATAGTACAATGAGTTTTTTATTCTGTAGAATGCTAGGCATCCTTAAGTGCCACTGAGTAATAATATTATTTATTCAAGGTGACATCTGGGTCACCGGCTCCTTGATGTATTATAGTCAGAGATGTGTCTTTGTAATAATTTTAATTCTCTAATATATAAACTCTTGGCAACAAAATAGCCTGTCAGTTACAGAATTTGATCTCTTAAATCGATTCTTAACACAAGTGAAAGTCGCCGTTAAAAAAAATTTCTTGGAAAAAATGAAGTTGTCACCACTTCTCTCAAAACATGTTAATGTTTTCATATCTTAGATGTGGATTTTAAATTTTTTTTAATGTATTACAGATTTTTTTCGACAGTGTTGTATTTTGAAAAAATAAAATGTATATCTAATTAATTATATCAAATGACTTCATTTAACTTTGAAAAATCACTTCTAAATTTTGGCTGCAGTCTTGCAAGTATTTTTGCATGTCCGTGCTCTTTATTAGAGGCCAGCAGCATTAATGAGGCTCAGATGGTGAGAATTTTGCTTTGAACTCCTTGGTCTTTGTTGAGGACCATGAGGTACCATGCATAGTTAGTGGATTTTGTAAAGCGTTGAAGTGAGAGTTACTGAGTAGTGAGACTGAGCTTCAAACTTACTAGTCCACAGTGTAAATAATTTCCTATCTAAGCGCATTGACATCAGATGACACAGCATCTCCATGTATTACTGAAAGGATCTGGTTGTGAATTGCATTAACAAGGGAGTGTATAGCCCTCTTCAGAGGCCTTACACAGACAAAACATGGTGTTGCCTAAGGTAGAATTATGGTATGACAAATTACTTTTTAACTGTATAGTACAGTTAAAAAGTAATTTCAAGGCCAGGTTGGACGGGGCCCGGGGCGACCTTGTGTAGCTCCAGGCCTGGAGGTTGGTGGCCCTGCCTGTGGCAGCGGGGTTGGAGCTCTATGATCCTTGGGGTCCCTTCCAACCCAGACCATTCTATGATTCTATGATACTTATATTATTAAAACAAGAATCTAATAAATACCTATTTATTAACAACAATCTGCATATAGGCTTACGGAAAGAATGAGAAGAAATCTTTGGATGAAAATCTGTTTCTCAGAAACAAGGAAATGCAGACATTATGACATATAATCTTGGATCATCTGCATTTTGGATTCCTGTCGTAGAATCACATAGCCCTGAGCGCAGTGTCATCCATTGGGTTGGGATAAGTGAGTTTGGGACGGGAGGCACAGCTTCCTCTCTCTAGTGCTTGTCTGAGTTGGTCGTAAGGTGCCTAAGCTTGCTAAAATGGCACACCAAAACCCCAGATGTTTGCAGTGGCTCACCATCAAGCGAGCTTGAAACTGCTTCCAAACAGAGGTGAAGCAGGAGTACCCACAGGAAGAAAAGTAGGTATCCAAGAACAATGCTTGCGACAAGTATGCCGGTGTGTTAGATGGACATTGTTACTCCTCTCCTTGATTTCCCTTTCTTTGTGCTCATGTAGGTAGCCCCTTTCTGAGGCGTGCAGGGGATCAGTGGCTGCAGCAGGATGGAAGCACGGTGCGCCCGGGGCTCCAAGGTGGTTTGTGACAGCAGCACAATCCATCGTCTCCCACTCATGCTTCAGTCCTTTTCTTTCTGGTGGGAGCAGTCCTGAAAAAAGACAGCTCCCTCATGGCATCACAGTTACAGGGTCTCTTTCTACTGAAGTTACTGTCATGAATTGTTTTGCTTTTATGTTCTTTTCAGGGATTTTATGGTCTTTTCATGGATTACATGTGGTTGCACGGGGTGAGGGGGGTGGTTGCTACAGGGAAATTTATGTATCAATGCAAAGTATTTTATCTGATGTGGTGCTTCAGGAAAATATTTCTACTGCTGGAAGATTTACTAACCTCCTGCCCCCACCCCCATCCAATTTGGTTGGCTGGTTTGTTTTCTCCACTTAAAAATACATTTGCAGTTTGTGTTCCTCTGGTTTTAATCTTGTCATCTGTCAAAAGTTACATAACTTTCTGTCACCTGTCCTTGAGTCCCTTCTTAATTTTCTATGGGTTTCCAGTTCATGAGGACTGTCCTGCATTTCTTTACTTTTTCTTTCCTTTTTTTCCTGAGTGAATATTCCATAAAGGCAGTTAGAAAAAATGTCTCTGAAAGGGAAATAGTAAAAGTCCTTGACAGTATGTTTCAAGGATACTGGGTACCCAACCTGAAGAAAACAGTCCTCCCTGGAAGGTGGAGATTATTTTTTGTATGTTCTAGGTTATTAAAGGACACAGCCAAAAGCACCCAAATTTAGGGGCTGCAATTGTTACAGATTTTTTTTCTTTCTGTTAGTAGCAAAGAGGTTATCTGTGTTACTCCAGATGCTTTCAGCCCCAGAAAACTAATTTTTTTGCTGAAAATGGCATTTACAGTTCCCTCCTTGCTCTGACTTTAAACAACACTACATAGAATAGTCCGTGCATCGTTTCGTTAATAGCTGCGCAGTGGTGTAGCATGAGATGTGTTTTGGTTTCGATTCGTAAAGCCATCAGAGAGTTCGTTCATCTGAGTTCTAGAAACTTCCTGCTTTAGAACTGCGTCTTTATTAGTAAAAAAGTACAAGATGGTTAAGAAAGAGGTTATTCTTTGTAAACGTCAATTTTGCTGCCAACTTATCAAAGTCATGCCTGTGGGTTGGTGCCCTGTCTGATCTAGACATCACCTCTTGCTTCAGCAGAGCCTTTCCAGCGTTGACTTCAACTCTAGATATTCCTAGAGCTGGAATCAGCTGCAAGATAGTGGAAAGCTGCTGTTGTACAGCTGTGAGAGCAGTTGGTGTGCTTTGCCCACAGGGACCCAGGTTGGTTATAGGCTGCATCTCAAAAACATTGCAGAATTTCACCAGCCTGAAGACACCATGCTCCAAGCCTGACACAGAGGCTTGATCTGAGTCAAGCATAAGAAAACCAGCTAAAAATGGTTAAAATGTAGGGACACAACTGTATGAAATTGCTTCAACTATTCATAAAGCAGATTTACGTACACCAGACTCTTCAATGTCATTAATGAATCCCTCACTTCCTGGTCTCTCTGAGAGTACTGGTAATGCCACAGAAAGAGAGGAAGAAATCACCAAACACTGCAGCAGAAACCTGTGGTGTCAAAGTACAGTACTGTGGACTGGTGGAATAAATCTGTCTGTCTGGGGTGTGCTGGATTTGGGTGGGATAGAGTTAATTCTCATAGTAGCTGTGTTTTGGGTTTGTGCTGAAAACTGTTGGTAACACAGGGGTGTTTTCATTACTGCTGAGCAGGGCTTACACAGAGCCAAGGGCTCTGCTGCTGCTCACCCCACCAGTGAGTGGGCTGGGGGTGCACAGGGAGTTGGGAGTGGACACCAGTGGGACAGCTGACCCCAATTGATATTTATCAACTCCCAAAACTAGACAAGCCCAAAGCCCTCAGCTGCTCCACACAGGACATGCATTCTGGACCTTCCACCAGCCCCGTTGACCTATTCTGGACACATTGAAGGACCATCACATCTTTCTGAAATGGTGGGGCCCAGCACTGCACACAGTACTAAAGGTGAGGCCACACTATAAATACAATGCAACTGCTGACTTTGCTGTCAACCAGTACCCCAGGTCCTTCTCATCAGGGCTGCTCTACTGCCACTGCTCTCCCAACCTGTAGTAGTGCCCAGTGTTAATCCATCCCAGGTGCAGAATCCCACATTATGTTCATTAACTCTTATCCATGCTCAAGAGCTCCATTGCACAGTCTACATTCATAGTCTGTAGAAAAGTCACATTTATTTTCTATGGGGGGGTTTATTCACTAATGAGATTTGAAAGTGTGCTAAGGAAATTGGGACTGTCCTTAATGAATTTTTGCACTGATTTTTAATTCCTCTGTAATGTACAGAGAACAACTGAAATAACATGGTCACAGATTATTACTTCTATGGTGTTGAAATACCACACTGGTGTAAAGGAATTAGAGTTCAATTTGGAATAATAAATACTCTTCCTCAAAATAAGGTTTTATCAGTGTTCTGAAAATTATTTTTCTTCATCCTGGTTTTCTAGTCTATGTACAAAGGTAAATAGTGACAAACACTAGAAAAATATTAATTTAAGTCATTGCATACACTTTTAATTGAAGGATTTTGGGATAGCAAAATAATCGGTTGTAGTGATTCATAGAATCATAGAATGGTCTGGGTTGGAAGGGCCCCCAAGGATCATAGAGCTCCAACCCCCCTGCCACAGGCAGGGCCACCAACCTCCAGGCCTGGATCTACACAAGGTTGCCCAGGGCCCCATCCAACCTGGCCTTGAACACTTCCAGGGACGGGGCATCCACTACTTCTCTGGGCAGCCTGTTCCAGCACCTCACCACTCTTTCTGTAAAAAACTTCCCCTTAATATCTAATCTAAACCTTCCTTCCTTTAGTTTTAATCCATTCCCCCTTGTCCTGCCATTGTCTGCTCTTTTAAAAAGTTGAATCCCATCCTGTTTGTATGCTCCCTTCAGGTACTGGAAGGCTGCAATGAGGTCCCCCCGCAGCCTTCTCTTCTCCAGGCTGAACAAGCCCAGCTCCCTCAGCCTCTCTTTGTAGGGCAGGTGCTCCAGCCCTCTAATCATCCTTGTGGCCCTCCTCTGAACCCTCTGCAACAGTTCCACATCTTTCTTGTATTGGGGGCCCCAGATCTGGACACAGGACTCCAGATGGGGCCTCACGAGGGCAGAGTAGAGAGGGACAATCACCTCCCTGTCCCTGCTGGCCACCCCTCTGCTGATGGAGCCCAGGGTCCCATTGGCCTTGCGAGCTGCAAGAGCACACTGCTGGCTCATGTTAAGTCTCTCATCTACCAGAATCCCCAAGTCCTTCTCAGCAGGGCTACTCTCAAGAAGCTCTTCTCCCAGTCTGTATCTATGTCTGGGATTGATTGATGAGTGTAAATTAATGTCATAGATTATATGGTGTGTGAGTAATCTTTGTGATAAGAGCTGGTGTTTAGTGTTTGAGGTGCTTGCTACGAAATATTTATCTACTGGTAAGTTCTTGCAAATAATTTATTTAGGTTTTGCTTCTATGTTCAGACTCAGCCCTGCACTGAGTTTCAACAAAGGTGATCTAAAACTTGTTAGAGAAACTACCTGGCGCCTGGGGATTAGACAAAGTGTGGAAGAGGTTCTGAGCAGTTGATATTCCCAGTGTGGAGGCTGGATCCATTAATCCTGTCCTGACAGAGGCTGTCAAAAATCATCTCTGAGAGTGATGGGGAGTGCCCAGCTTCCTCGGGTGATCTGCTCCAGAATTTGGGTCTGGCAAAGCACACCGTTGGAAAGCTTTTCAGTAGTGGTAATGAGATGAGACATTTTTGATGCCATCTGCAGGCTTGTTACGCTCCCCTACATCTCCAGGTACAAGCTGATCTCTTCAAGCTTGGTGGAGCTGGAGTCTCATCAATGTCTAGCGCTGACGTGTTGTCACATTGTTTGAATCTCTCCCTGCAGAGGAATTCATCCTCAAAATGTTGTTAACCAGCTTGTGGATATTGTCTCAATACCCCTTTACTAGTCTTTTTCCTTTGTCTTTCTCTGTCTTGTTCTCCTACTTCTGGTAACACCTCTGGGAAAGCTACAAGTAAGAATATAAAAATTTTGCAGCGGAGAAATTCCTGCAACTTAACTGAATAGCAATTCTTAGTGAACAATCACTTCTGTTCTTCAGCATTATCTTATAGAATATGGTATATTCGTAGGATGATACAGGGCAAATCTCTCCTAAATACAAAAAATCACTAGCTACCACTAAATACTTAGTCAAATCCACGTACTACTACCATCATCCCTGATCCATGCCATTCCAAGCCCATTCCCTTAATGGCTTCATTGATTTTTTTGCTTGCAGATTCCTTGTCTGTTTACTCCTTATATGTTATCAGTCATGTTACCATCATTAGACAAAAATCACTATTTCACTTGACACTTGTGAAAAATTAAGAAATTAATTTACTTTTGATTCCAAAGCTGTCAGCATGTGTACAGTTTGTTATATGATTCTAAAGGTCTGAAACCTAACCCTCATTTCCCTGGTCTGTATTGGTTATTCTCAGATATTCTGTGAATGTGAAATTCTGTACCTTTTGAGTAGCTAAATGATTATTTAATGTAATGTTTTACTCAGATCCAGGGGATTTAATAAGGGAAACAAACCTTCTCCGATTATTTTTTTAATAGGATCGTGAACAGCCAAATGCCATTTTCTGACATAAATTGCATCAGGAATTCCATGCAACTCTGTGGGCTCCTCTTCCCTAAGCTGCTCTCTAATTTTTGACAGTGGTTAGGTGTCATTTACAAGATGCACTATCTCTTAAGCAGAAAAATATCACCTGTCTTTCACGTTTGATCCTTTTTGTTGTCTCAGCTTTCTTTCACACAACGAGCTAGTAACTTATCAGTGCAAACCACAAAGATGAAAAGAACAGTTACCACTTCCTGTGAGCCTCTGTGCAGAAACCCGCTCTTTGCATTTTAAAACAGTTTGTCCTGCTACTTCAAAGAATTATTGGTCTGTCTCCACTGTGGCACCGTTCTCTTGAGAGGAAGCCAACAAGCTGTGAAAACAGCAAATATTTGAATGAAGGCTGCTTCTGCTGTGCTGAATCTTTCACTCCTCAAACACCCAATATTCACAATGCTTACGCATGTTTTAAACAAAGACTTTGAGCATGCATTCTTCCCCTACATTTGGGATATTGAAAAACTGAAATTTCCTTTTCCTAATTTCTTTTTCCCACTGTCTGGGGTTTTTTTCCTTTTAATTTTAATTGGTTTTGAATGTAACCCTAATATCTAAAAAGTTAAAGGTTAGTTTTCCCTAGCATTGTCTGAATGAGAGTAGGAAAGGACTCTTAGCCTGACTAATTTGCATTGTGTGTTAAAGACAGAATCTACATGTTCCTTTGTGTATTTGAGCTTCTCTCTATTTGATATTCAGGCATCTCACCAAGTTTTTTTCATAATTACAATCCTTGGGGCCATGGCAATCGTATTTATGGTGTTGTTAAAAATTGTCGGACTTTGATGAACAAAGGAATCATCTGAAATATGAGACAGTAGAACTGATCAAGCATGAAAGACAGATGATATTTATCTTGTAAAGTAGAGCCAAAGGCAACAGATTATCTTTCTGTTTCCCTCCTTGAATGCATGAGAATTATTTCTTGGGTACCTCATGTTTTTTTACTTCCACCACATCTGTGCAAATCTTCCTTTGATTCTGTTATTTTTTGCAGGATTCATTAAACTGAAGGATTCTAAAGTGTTATAATCAGGTAGTCCTTTTAGAATTAACTTGTAAACCCCGTCTCTGCAGGAAAAGATAGGTGTGCGTTTCCTATAATGCAAACAAAAGCTTGTAACTATGTAGGAGATCAACGTTAGAGGGCAGTACATGAGTTGTTATTCCAGTACAGTAGAGCTAAATGGTTACAGTTTCTATTTGCAAAGTGTATGCATATCAGAGAGTTGGATGACGTATATGAGCATCAGAAGATGTAAGTATAAATAACACACTACAGTGAAATCATGAAAAAACAAAACAAAACAGAAACCAGACACTGAGACTGTTAGGTGGTAGTTGCCACTGTAGTTCGTTGTTCCTTAGGTGTGCTGTAGGGTTGTTGAATTTATGTAGTATTTTGGCAGAAGACAAAATAAGGCAGATATCTATAGGTATAGATAGCAGGTATAGATATCTGAAGGCATTCAGTTATCTATACTGTTCTTGCATCAGCAGTGACTGGTGCTTCTCAGTTATCAAAAACCTAGCATTTGATTATCTAGTGACAGCGAGTCTTAGAAAAGTGAGATTCCACCCTAATTCCTATATAAAACAAATATGCATTGGCTTGAAGATGATTTTATAAGTCTTTTCCATATTTGATGTCTGTTGTTCATTGAAAACAACTGTTTTATAAAATAAGCAATTATCATTTAATAAATAAAGTATTACATTACATTGCAGTACTAATGCCCTGCTGAAAAGGAAAAAAGAAATAATTTATTCTAACTATATATTTTCCAACTGTCTCTTTTGAATCTAAAGCATCTAGTATAGAAAAACAAATGGAAACTTAGCATTTATCTTCTTACCTTTTGTCAAAGCATGTCAATGACACAGTTTTATTCTAACACATTTTCACAAAGAGAGTAATGACATTAGTAGGTATTCCCTGTGTTACTTCATTCAGTTATAAGCTTTAATGCACAGTTCTTTGGCAGAGGTTTGCTATAATTTTTCTCAAGCAGTTTTACTGACC
Source organism: Zapornia atra (assembly GCA_013400835.1). Classification (NCBI taxonomy): domain Eukaryota; kingdom Metazoa; phylum Chordata; class Aves; order Gruiformes; family Rallidae; genus Zapornia; species Zapornia atra. The sequence continues at coordinate 47,854 of VZTU01018005.1, forward strand.
TCTACTGGGTAAAAATCGTATTGATGTAATTTGTGAATGCATTGGAGGTGATTCTGTTTCTCTGTCATCTTTTCATAGAAACAAAGTTACCTGTGACAGATCTGTTGTCTTTTCTAAGTTGGGAAAAGGGATGCATTCAGCACAACCAAAGGTAGAAGAACTGTGAAGGGCTCAGAAGTGCCCTGGTTCTGGCCAGGCCAGAGTCAACCTCCCCAAGCAACCAGCACAGGTGAGCTGAGTCACCCCAGGCTGTTTCCACACCACCTGACATCACTCCCCCATAAAAGGGGCTGGTTGAGGATGGGTGCTCCTGGGTGTCTCCAGGGCAGTCTGAGTGCAGCTGGGGCATTGGGTTGGTCCTTGCATCGTGCAGTACTCAGTAATCTTCAGGTCGGTAGGGTTCTCTGTGCTATCACTGGGTGTGAGTGTAATTGGCTGTTACTGTTCCCCTTTCACATGGTTTTTGTCAGTAACCTGTCCTTATCCCAGCCCAGGGGAGCTTTGTCAGTTTCTCTTCAGGAAGCGAGCAAGCAGCATGTGATGCTCAGCCACTGCTTGGGGCTGACCCACCACAAGAAGTCAGAGATGTGGATTTAGCTTAGCAATAATTCAGAATGTCATAATGCTTCCCCATATTGAAATTAGGTAGCATTTGGCAGCTCTTGCCCAGGTCCAGATGGTATTTCATTATTCAAATCCCCCTCCATTCCTTGCGCTCCTCTCACAAGGGCCAGTTGCAATGATGTGCTTACACTTGAAGCAGTGCAGGGAAACCAGTCTTCCTGTGCCTTCAGGCAAGAAAATTGTTAACACTGACTCAGCTCTACAGAGCAAGGATGCAAGCTTTTACTTCCCAATGAAATCACAAGAGGGATAGTATTTCAGTATTTAATGAAAATCCATTTAAAAGCAATAAAGTGGTCAAAGTTTTTAGGTTGTCACAGAATTCACAGCTAAGATTTATTCGCAAGCTATGAGAGAGTATCTTGCTCCTTTCCTCCTGATATCTGTCTTTCCCACCTGGTATGGCTGCCTCTGAGACCACGATAAATTAGGAATTAAGAGTATTGGTTATTTTGCTTATAAAAATCCCAGCAAGAGACTGCTTTGCTGAGATATTTCTGTGCTCCCAGTTTAAATGTCAGACAGTAATGGCAGTGTCAAAGCACAACAGAGATGCTGCCAACAGGGTACTTCCATCGGTATTTCAAGGTAGCATAAACCAACAACTGCTGCTGAAAGAGGCAGTCAAAATTCCTCTCTGACTCCAGCACTTGTCCTTAACCACAGGGGACATTTCTGTCACTCTGTGGTAGCATTCCACAGATGTTGGCATTGGGACCGTCACTGTTTAGTATCTGTTGGAGACAGGGACAGTGGGATTGAGTGCACCCTCAGCAAATTTGCCAACAGTACCAAGCTGTGTGGTCCAGTCGACATGCTGGAGGGAAGGGTTGCCATCCAGAGGGACCTAAACAGGCTTGAGAGGCTGGCCTCTCTTTTTGACAGGGCAAAGTACAAGGTTCTGCACATTGAAAGATATTGAGAAGTTGGAGTGAGTCCAGAGGAAGGCCACAAAGATGACCAGAGGGATGCAGCACCTTTCCTACAAAAACAGGCTCAGAGTTGGACTTCTTCAGCCTGGAAATCATAATGTTAGATTTACATAATCTGTAACCTTTAGAGTTTTATAATTCTACTGATCCTGGACTACTTTAGTACTCATTGAATTTAGTCATATCTTACATCAAATGCATTCATTTTCTGCGGGATATGATTATGCTAAAGCTCTGCGTCCGTATATTTGAAGACCGAGCAGATTCATCATCTTTAATAATATCTGGCGGGGGGTGGGGTGTGGGGGGTTGAGCAGTTTTAGGTAGAACTCAACCCCCTTGTAAAGGTTCTTCTCTTTGGCAGTGTTTACATGGCTGTGCAGAAGTAACTGTGAAGCCACTGCCAGCCGGCAAGCTTTGGAGAAGCAGGCCAGCTGGTATGCTTGAGAGAAAGATCCTGGAGCGAACACTTCTGAACTCATTTTCCTGCCACATGGATGAGTCTTTGTGCTCTTGTGCCTTGCCTGGCTGCCCACACCCATTCCATCTGCCCTTCTGACAGACCCCAGCAGCCAGCGCTGGGTGGTCATGATGGCCCAAAGCCTCTTCTAGAAAGGTTGAGGTGTGCCTGTAAAGCAAAGAGAGATGAGATAAATTTACTAAGAGATGGCTGAATTTAAGCTACCTGCAAAGGAACTGTAAATGTGAAGTGGAGAGCTGCCAAAGTTCCTGAGAACATTTAAATCAGCAAGATATAGAAGTAGCACCAAATAGTTTTGAAACTGTCATTTAAAGAAAAATCATGATCTGTATGGGATATATTTCCACCTCTAATTTACACGGTTGTATATAGGAAGTCTGTCTCTCCTCGTTTATCACCTTTGTGCACTGTATCTTCAAGTGCACAAGCCTCAGTGAGGTTGTAATAAAAAGGTGATAAAAGAGTGTATATTCTCTGCTAAACTGTGTACACTTTGGAGCACGAGTGAGTTTGTCTCTGCTGAGATCAGCTCCCACTTCCCCTTTTTTCATTTGCTTTGATTCATCTTTCTTGCCAAAGAAATTTGGAGGCTGATTTTTCCAGCTGCTCCTGCAAGAGCAGGGAGATATGTTATTTAAATGATGTGCAGCATTCTGTCCTCCACACATCACAGCCAGGCTGTTCCGAAGCGGGAACTCTGCCTAACTCTCAAATCTTGATCCATATAATTTTTGAGACATGCAGCCTAGCACGTACTGCAGTAGCTCCCCTGTAGACTCTTCATGCTTCCTTTGTACCTCCCTGTAAGGGAAAAAGGATTTATGAGCAAATATTGGTTTTGTTAACATGTGATATCATTTGCTACTCTTCCGATCACAACACTATTCTACGCTCCGTAATTGACCATGTAGGGGGTGTCTTTGACACAGGGTAAGAAAATGAACATTGTTGTCCGAAGTGTGTGATGAGGCTGTGGTAACAACAGTAAAAAGACAGGTCAACACAACCTTTGTGTGTGAGGTAAGCAGTGAGACTGCAATACCACAGTTACAGAACTCTTTAGGTTGGAAGGCACCTCTTGAGATCACCTACTTCAACTATTCTTTGTACAATAATATATAATGGTTAAGAAAATATTTCTCCTTTGAAATCCCCCTAATATTTTCTCTATTTATAATGTATGTGAAGAGAGTATTATTAAAATATTTTCCCCAAATAACAGGAAGCTCCATTAGTAAATACTTCTGAAATCCCACCGGGGCATGATTTCTAGCACATTCCTCCTCTCTAAAGAGAACGTGAGGCAAAATATATACTTAAAATCCTGTATTCAAATTAACAGTAGCAATACACGTGCCAGGTACGGACTTTCAGACCTTATCTCTAATACAAGGATCTTAACACATTAAAATTCAGTATGTGTACTGAGGTTGTGTTAGTACCTGGGTCCTGCAAAGGCTGTACACACTCGCCTTTGAAGTACCTAGAACTGCTTGCATACTTCAAACTAACTGTGTACTGAAATATCTTACTGAATCAGTGCTGCAGACTGCTAATTAATGTTAATCATGTCTCCCCCTAAGAGGTGTTGCCTTCACCCCATGTTACTCAAGTCCTAGTTGACTGCTCAGTTTGACAACAGCACATGAAATGCAGACTGGGGCCTGAAAGCCACTGCTTCCCATGGTGTCCAGGCACTGAGAAATACCTCGCTAGGGACCAGTGGTTACCAGCTGACGATGCACATCAGTATTAGTGGTGAATCAAGGAGGTCTGCCGGGCTTGCTCACTTGGCCCCTTTGCCAAACACCATTGAGACCCCAAGGAGGCTTCAGCAGGGATGATAGTGCTGCTAGTATAGGGGTCAGTTCGTGTCTTGTGCTCCTTCTTCTTCATACTACAGCACTTCTGTCTGCAGCCACAGTGCCGTGCCTTTACAGAGGCTCAGTATTGCTGCAGGTCTGGGTAAGGAGGTGTGCAGGGACACCTAAATGAGGCATTGGTAGGGAGGAGGCAGGAGTGGACAGCAGTGTACCACTGCACACCCGCATTTCTGATATGCTCGAGTGCCTACAGCATTTCTGAAAATTGGCTTTTGGCTACTAGAACCTGCGTAGGTCAGTGCAGGAGATACCGGCTGTAAGGTGGGCAAACATTTAACCACTGATGTAGATGCTTCAATGGCTGGGAGCACAGTGAGATTTAATTTCCAGGAAGGTGGTTCAGCTCTCAAGGGTCCTGGACATGCCTAGTTGGGCAATCCACACTGGGAAATGGGGAGATCTGGACCATGTTCTGCTCAGCCTCCCATTTTACATACCCATTCAATATTCCACAGGTGCAGATCTAATTATGCTCTTGTAGGAGGTATAAATTAAATTTAGACACAGGCTCAGCACCTCTTAATCTGCTGTTTTCCAAATGTCAATAATATTTGCTCAAGCAGTACACTGCTGTCAAGTCACTGACATGCACTGGTACTTGTTGAGCTCTAAAAGAAGCCAGTCAGGTTCATTTAGCTGCCTCTCATCTCCTCCCAAATCAATTTAACTTTTCCAAGTATCTAAAAACAGAGTCAATTTTCCCCCTCCTGACACCTCCAAATTAATTTGGCATGAATTGTAACCTACTCTAAGAAGACCAGAGTTATTTGGCATCTTTTGATTGTCAGGTTCATCAGTATTGCATTTGTGAAAGCTGGTGGAGTCATGACAGGTTTCTCGATGCTTAAATGAAACCTCACATTTCCCTTGTTGACTTGCTCAGTTCATAGTGACTGTGAGTCAGGATCTGGGGAATGATCCAGCTTCCACTAGACTTCACAAAAAAGTTACTAGATTTCATACAGTTTCTTCATTTTCCATCACTTTCCTCGCCCCTTTCAAGTGCTAAATTTGACTGCTGGAAACAGAACACTTCACTGATGCGAATTGGATCAGGAAATGAAGGCAAAGGCAGAACTGGTTCATTACAGACTTTACAACACAACCCCTTCCATTCATTATTTGTATTGCTCTTATCTCCTGCCATGTGGAACAAACTCTGCTGAATCTCTAAAAACTTTCTTAAGATTTAAGATTCTGTGAGTTTGTAAAAAAAGTTTTGGTCTTCAGATTTTATTTTTGTTTCTTTGGGTTTTTTAGATTAAAATAGTTTTGGGTTTTGACCTGCGGGGAATTTATGTTTTGATATCCAGTTGTTCCTGCCTGCCTGCCTTCCCTCCTCTGCTTCCTGCCTTCCTGCCTGCCTCTTCTTAATTTCCAGAGGAAATAGAAATCGAATAAGGAAAGAATATAATTTCAATGTCTCTGGGGTCCTGAATTTTTTTATTTTTTGCATTAATACTTCTTGAAATAAGGATCAAATAATATTATTGTTTCTAAAAGGATTTTTTTTAACATTAAAAAGATAAGAAATTTAGCTGGTATTAATTCCAGTCTTTTCCAAAAAGCAGATTTGGATTTTTGATTCCAAACCCAATATGGCTTTATTGACATAAGGCTTGTGTTGCTCTTCTGCCTTTTTCAAATCTTTCTCTCTCTTTGAAAAAGAGTGTAACATGAATTGCTTTATCGTTCTCAGAAAAAGGCAAGGAAAATAATGAATCGAGACTAAGTATTAGCTATTCCCCCATGGAGCCTGTCAGGAGTACAAAAATAGAGTACAGCATGCTGAATAAAAGATCACTGAAGTCTGTTCCCTTGATATTCTCAGATTAAGCTGCTCCTTCTGCAAGCATTTGTTTTGCTGATGGAATATCTAAAAGGCTGTGAGGGCACATAGAGGATTAAAATCTAAGCATTAAGAACTACCTAGAAGCAGTCGTTCTAAGATTGCAAGTAGTTTTGAGGGCTAAGAGGAAGCTGTGAGTTAAATGCTCGGGAGCACTCTGCATTCTCACTACAACCCTGAATTACCTTTGAATTGCTTTCATTAGATGGTTTATGTTTATAGCAGGAGAGCTAAAGCTATGGCTGTGTCTTTGAAAAAGGGGGAAAAAAAAAAAAAAAAGAAGGAAGAAAAAGAAAGCAAATGATGCACCTCGTGGTGCCTCATGGGATGGCTTTGCAATCACGCTGAGCCTAATTGACGAACATGTTGTGCTTGTGCTAAGTCCTCAAAGATTTCATAGCACGTCAGCAAATATGCTACTATTCACAGTTCTGTTTTGGGTATTATTTGGCTTGTGTCAATGCTGTGGAACGGTGGTAAAACATCGTGTGATTTGATTCCAGCCAGCTCACCCGTAAAATTCATCAACCAGCCCATGGTGTTATTCATAGAGAGGCACCTGTGTGGCCGGGTTGGATTAGATGAACAGTAGTGTCAGGTTTAAATTACAAGGAGAACAATTTAATGGAGACAGATTTAAAACATGGAGCTTTGTCATTATGGGGAAAGAAAGAAGCAGTGAGAGCTGCTGCGATTTCAGCTTCTTCAATAACTCTTGTTTACAAATGAGAAGAAATAGAAGAATCCATCCTAAGGTAATAGTGGTTGGCATTTGTTTTTATCGTTTGATGTAGAAATGTTTATATTAGGTTGTGACGTACCTGTTGTGGGGAATGGAAAATAACTATTATAAAACAGAAAGAAGACAGCCTGAGCAGTTGCACCATCTACCATCAATTCCATATGATACTTTTGTTGCAGTAATCACCGTTTAAGTTTGTTTGGAGAAGGTGAATGAAAACATTAACATTATTAATGCTGCAAAGTTAAGAACTCTTTAAATTTATAAATTACAGGAGTAGCTTATAGGTTTCTGCATAAATGGTGAACAAATTATTAATTTGTAGAATCCCAGAGTTCTTCAGTTTCTACAAAATACTTTTGATTGACCTTTTAGTTCATATGAGAAGCTTTGTGGTTTATTAAAGCTATGTGTTTTTTGTAGGCAGATGGTCTATTTTTTTTTATTTTGGAGGAAAAAAAGGTGTTTTGCAGAAATCTCCATGAGTCGTACAAATTCGAAATCAAAAGTTGTTCCTTTTAAAAATTGTGTGTTTCTAAGTTTAAACCTAATATCTGATCATTTTGTCTAAACTGACCTACAGGATGATCAACATGAGGGATTGTTCATTGATGTGCTACCAATTTTATACCAGTATAACCCCTCTTCAGTCATGAAGTTGTGAAATTATGCCCCTGGTTTTCCTCCCCACACAGCATTCTTTAGGAAGTTTTCTGAATGTGTAGGTGCATGTCTGAGGTCTATAGTGTTTGGGAAGGTATTTAATCAGTGTAGTTATGAGTTATACAAAGACTGAGAGGCTTTGATTCTTCTGGAGTAGCCTCTTCAGTTTCCCAGTCATCATAGGGGTGACACAGTTGTTTCCCAACGTCTATGTGCAGATTGGTAGAAACAGCGGGAGGTCTTTCTGGAAAGGAAGATCTTGAAAGGCTTTCAGGGCTTGATAGGAAAGTTAAAAATTATTTTCCATCATGAAAATAATCTTATTTGCCCATCATCTTTTTTTTTGCCTGTGGCTTTTCAACAGATCTAGAGGCAAGTTTCATCTGTGCACCCTTCTTGATTTAAATCAGTTTGTCTGGGCCATGTCCAATTCCTGCCTCTCATGTGATTCCTCTTCAGTTTGTGAGTCCAGGAATAGCCATATTCTCTGTTCTTGGAATAGTCCTAAGAACAGATTGATGCTTTACAAAAACCTGTTTGAGCATCGATTTCTAGGCTACTTCTTGTTTGCCTGGTCTATTTCCTAGAAATGATGCTGCTACTTAGGTCCTGGTGGCTTTGTATAGCCAAACAGCTCTTTGGAAAATCTCCATGTACCCAAATTCTATTTGAATTCAGTAGTGGACCCTTGCTCAGGTGTTAGGAATTATCTCCAAGGTTATGGCAATTACAGCCTTAAGCAGGAAATGCCTTTATTTCCTTCTACGTAAAATTGCATTCCTGATTCTTATCTAGCTTCTCAGTCCCTTTACAACTGAACAGCATTATTAATATGTTTTTCTTGTTTGATGGGAGAAAGAGCAGATCCTAGCCACGATATGAATTGTTAATAAACTTTTAAAAGCTAACTTCCTGGCAAATAGTTTAAATGTTAAAAACTTGACTTCATCATATCCAAAGCTCTTGCGCTCTTCTGGGGAAGACACATTCTCAAGAAGTCAGAAACGGTGCTACTGGCTTTTCCCTTTCCAGCAGACTTGGAGCACTTGGTTCATCTGGTGCTCTCTCTGCTCAAGTAAATGTATGCAAAACCTTAAATCACCCATCCTCTTACCACTGATTTTGCAAGTCTTATTGACAAAGTCCATATGCTTTATTACAGTGAATAGAACAGGAGTCATTTAAGAATTTTTCTGGCAGCTCCACTCACATTATTTCTTTTTACTTTAGTATATCATGACTGAAACTTAACAGTAATTCTGGCAGGTTTCTATTGCGTTGAGATCATTGTTGAGAAATGTAGGAGAAAACATTGTTTCTTGTGTTATCAAAGATTAGCTGGTCCTCTTTAGGTATTAGAAAAGCATCAGGCTAAAGATTGATTCTATTGATTCTATTCCTGCATGGCTTAGCACAGAAAATTCAAATATGTTTACAAGAATGTCATAGAATTAAAATGAAGAGAATAGAAAGCATCACAAAGAACAGAAACAGATGAAAGAAAATTAAGTAGAGAGCTTACTGGGGGACAGTTGAATGCAAGGTCAGATCTGTCCTCTGCTCCTTTCTACCTATGCTATCCTTAGAATGCTGATAGTTTGAAGAGTTAAAACTTGAGGGGGAAAGGTATGTGGCCCAGAGGGTTGTGTAGCTATGTAAAGCTGCATCATAAACCTTCTAATTAAAAAAAATAAATAAATGGCCAGACTACAACAAAGCAGAGGGAAAGCAGCATACAGCTTTCTGTCACATACCCCACCTCATGTACTTAGTACAGCTGGTCAAAACAACAACACTGAGTGCTATTAGCAAGTGATCACGGCGGCTCCCTGTCTATGTAGTAGGTAAATGTGGTATAAACAGTGAACTGCACTGATAATTTCCAGTATCACAAAGCCATATTTTCATATATATGCCAGACACGACATGAGTTAATTCCTTTCTTATGAACCTTTGGGAAAATTGCTGAGAAAAGCTTGGTATACCTCTGGGATACCAAGGTTGGAGTGTAACTAGCTGTATGTGCTAGCACATGCCTGTTTGTATCTGTTTGTGTGGCAGTGATTTAACTTAAAGACCCTTCGTGCATACTTGAGCTGTTTGAGTTGTATTCCAGTGCATGGCATCTCCATGCCTTTCCAGGGCTGAAGCTGCCCCGTCGGCATGATGATCTGTGTGGTGGTTTGGCTGGAGAATGAGGAGTTTCTCCTGTATGTGAGGTGTAATACTGGGGAGGATTTGTTGACTAGAGAGTTGCCAGGCTTTGGAGAATGGAAAAGTAGGAGTGACGGAAATGGGAGTGACGTGTCTTTTAGAATGGTGCACCTCAGCAATTATATTGGGCAAGGGCATTGCCTGGACTGCCATGGATGCAAAAGAAGAGGTTTGACCACAGAGTGAAAAATGGTGCTCGTCCCAGGAGCATCAGTGAAAGCGGCAGCCTTCTAGAATAGCTTCTGTGGGTGAGCATGTATTTCTTCTTTGAAAACCCTGGTTTCTGAGTGAAAGTAGAACTATTCTGGGTTGTCAACAGCTTTAAGAGCAGCAGGGAACATGCCATTCCTTGTCTGCATGAAGGAGGACATCACAATGTATTTTTGGCTTTAGATATTCCTCTAAGATGGTGGGGGGGTAGGGACGCCTCCATCAGTCCTCCGTCACACATGCACAACTCCCAGAAAGGGGAGAGGAAAGGCAGGATGGCAGCTAAGCTCTGTCTCACTATCCACACCAAAAGGAGAGCCTCATTATTTCACAAGGCAGAGAAGCTCTGCACTGATGCCAACAAGAACCGCGGACCAAGGTACCACAGTTTGGTCTTCAGTAAATGAAATGTAATGTCCAGTGAGAAATCAATCCTTGAGATATTAATTTCTTTTTCATTTTCCAGGCTGGCAGTCCTAGTGAATAGCTTTTACTCACTGTATAGCAAGGTTGCTGTGACAAATTTTTGAAAAAATACAAGTTCAAGTGTTTTTTGGTTTCACAAGCACATGAGCTCAGTGAGAAAGAACAGACTGAGACAGCAAGGAGAACAGCCAATCCTGTTATATTTGTCTTTCTTATTACTGACTTGCCATGATAAATATGGAAAATTATATTTGGCTAGAAGGAGGCTGAGAAAGGGAACAGATGGCCACCAAAAGAATACTAGAGCAGCTAATAGTCACTGGCATATTTCCGGGATAGAAATTTAAATCTGAAGCCAAGCAGAAGGGTTATCCATTTTTTTTCTGATCAGGGTACTGTGTACGAAACTGATCCTGCTATGCTCTGACTAGATGAAGGTGGGCTTCCTGAAATGCATTCGCTGAATGGAATAAACAACCTCTGTCCTGCAGTAATCGGCTCTTGCAGTTATGCTGACAGAAATAGTTGACAAGGTGGGGAAAATGTTTATGTTCCTACTGTATTTTGAGTGAGTGAGTGTGCGTTTGCTATGGCTTTTTAATACGTTGCATGATTTAACACCTACATTGCGTTCTGTCTATGTGCTCTACAGGCTTTTTTTTTTTTCAGTTTTGATAGAGGACAGAGAGAAGAAAGTGCCCATTTAAATGAGGAGACAATAGAGCCTGTATTTTATATACTTGTCTGTTTCATAATTTCTAAAGCTCCAATGCATTTCTGATTTCTGTGGTCAACTGGGAACTGAAAGGAAGCTGATGTTATGGGAATTATGAAGAATGTGTCACCATGTCTGACTTTTGCCGAATGCTGTGTGCTTAGTACTTGGAACTCCTTATGACTGCAGTTCTGTTTCTTGAGTGATAAACTGAATTAGCAAAGTAAAGACCAGCAATACATGACTTGAAGGGCTGGAATAGCATGAGATAATAGTTCGGGACTGAAGCGCAATATTGGATCTGTAGGACAGGCGGAGTGCTATAACAGTAGGACAGCCAGAAGTGAAATGGAGTGGAATAGTAACAGTTGCTTCAGTTTTTCTTTAGAGTGCATCTGCCAGGATTAAACCAGTCACACTACCTCAGCTGTATATTCCATTCTAGATGTACAGGATTTTCCTAGAGCAGCAGCTGATGGGTCATCTGGATCAAGACCACCAAACAAGTCAGTGTTGGGGACTAAAAGATCAATTCACCTGCTTTCCATTCAGCCACCATCAGGACTGTTGTTGGCAAAGATCAGTTTTTCCATTGGTAAAAGATTGTTCTATGTACCTATTTGGGGTAATGCTACGAGGGTTGATCAGTTATTGATTTTAAAGTGTTTTGAATAAATTTGCCAAACAGTACTGAAGAACTATAAACCCTTGATAAAGAGGCTGTGAGAAAGAGAGACAAAGAGAATCACAAATTTCCATGATTTAAAAAAAAAAGGCACAGCTATGGGCTGACAGACTGCTTTTGCAGTGTGAAAGGAGAAACGCCCATCACAAAATCTCACTAATTTTTTCCTTGTGAATGGAAATTAGACAGATTCTGAATAGTGGTAGCACATTTTGGTACTCAGTCATCTGCTTCCTTAGCTCTTCCTGTGTTTTAAAGTAATTTTATGAGTTGTACATGCTCTATTTGTAAATAAAATGTATTTTGAATTTTATATAGTTAATAGAGACATCACTGCATAACCTTTTAAAATTATTAGTAAGAAATAAAACACTGTTTTGGAGTGAAGACTTTACAGTCTGCACATGTGTGTGAAGTCCACTGTTTCTTTGGTTTTCAGTGATAGCTGTTTCTCTCTAAAATCGTACCTTTATGTAGGCTTGAAGTTAGAAAACCACAAAGTGGCTAAGAAACAGTCTCTAAATGGAGTGTAATGTTTTCATCAGCCACAGAAACTGAAAAATAAAGCTAGCTGGGAATAAAGGATAGATAAAGTGTGGGCTAAAGTATTATATGTACTAACATTAGTAATGTTATTAAGACCTGGGTTGGTGTATGTAGAGGAATTATGCATGTGGATCCCAGGCTGACCTTTATAACAAATGTGATTCTCCTTTGAACTGCAGGATATATAGTTTGCACATGCAGCATTTGTAAAAATAGTCTGGCACTGGGTTTTCCATAGATCATCTTTGTGAGTTCACACTGTAGGACTGTCATGGTTTAGCCCCAGCAGGCAGCTGAGCACTGTGCAGCTGCTCACTCACGCTTCCCCCGTGGTGGGATGGAGTGATCAGAAGAAAAAGGTAAACCTTGTGTGCCGGGATGAGGGCAGTTTACTGGGACAGTACAGGGAGAGGGAAAATACCAACAACAGACCTTATGAAAGAATATACAAAGCAGGTGATACATAGTGCAATTTGCTCACCCCTGGACCCTGATGTCCAATCCATCTGCAAGCAGCAATGCTTTCTCCCCAGCCAGCCCCTTTTATATACTGGCCATGATGTCATATGGTACGGAATATCCCTTTGGCTAGTTTGGGCCAGCTGTCGTGGCTGTTCCATCCCAGCTTCCTGTGCAAATTAACTCTATCCCAGCCAAAAACCAGGACAAGGATAATGACTGCAAGAACATTGGATGCACTGGGCAAAGTGTATCATGCTCGAGGACATTCAAATGTAACATGCAAGTGGTTCTGTTCTTGGGGCATTTGTTGTGGTGGCTCTGGCGATGTTCTGGAATTACAGGACATAATCTCTTACCCCTGGCCAGCTGATGTCCATTTCAGTTCCAAAGATGGCAATTACTATGTCCTGAAAGATAGGTCTTGGTACCTCTCCCTTTCCTAATATTCTCCTCTGCTTCACAGATATACCTGACCTTTCCTCTCATACTGAACCCAATTAGCATAATAAGGTTAAACCCAGAACTGTTGCTCCCAGCTTGTTCTCAATCTGAAGTACACTATTTAAGCTTGCAGAAGGACTTACTTACTCCTCGGGGTTTTTTTCTCCCCGGACTTTTCAAATTAAGAGAAAGAGAAAATACCTGCCATGGACACTAACACCACAGTTGTCCAAAGGGCAGTTTCTAGCAGGTTTTCCCACCTTAAGTGGTTTCTTCATGGTTGGAGGTGAGACAAACCTGACATGCAGGTTCAACTGTCATGCATGATTTCCTTCATGTGTGTAGGTAGATACGTACATAGAGTTCTTTCTCCATATTTAGTTTGGAAGTATCTTCTAGAGGTCTCTAATAAAACCTCATCTTCAAGGATGGAGACCCTGACACCTCTCTGAGCATCTATTTCATACTTACAGAGCAGGACGCATCAGAGCTGTTGTCCACATACCTTCAGCTTCATCTGCACCTTTGCAGCAATGCAGATGTGCCCTGTGTATTTTCATACTTTATTTATTCCTAGTCTTCAGCTCACATCCATAATATAATTTTGGCTGAAAATTTGTTATTTTGAAACTCTAAAGTTCCCCACTTGTGCCTCCTCTGCTTCTAGAGAAAATATTGCTGTTCTACCCCTTATTTAGTGGAACTAATGTGTCTACCTTGATGAAGATAATGTTTTTGACTGTGAGTGGAATGGCATTGCGTCTCAGAGCCCAGGGACAAGGCAGCACCTTTAACCAAACTCGGTGGGATACACTCCAACCTATAGTGAAGAGCTCCAAGCTGCTGTAGCCACAGAATTTTTAGTATCTAAATTATTGTCAGGATTTCTGCAATTCAGTACAGCCCATTATTGGACAGAAATGTACAGTGCTACTTCTCATGTTCATCTTTATAAAAAAGCTGCTGAAAGCACTAGTAAAATCTTAAAAATTATGAGTTGCTTAGCACCTACTTCAAGTTTGTTGTTGTTGGGGGGGTTTTTTGGGTGTTTGTTGCGGATATTATCTGTTCATTTGAACTAATGGGTTTTTTTCTACACCTCAGTAAATTTAAATATTGATTAGTGTTTTTATAAAATCTGTACAACCAGTTGAACCAGTTTAATGTTGCTATAAGCAATGTATGGGCTCACAATCTACCCTGTGAGGCACTTTAAAGCTGTCCTTCCAGACAGACTCGCATCTGCTTTCGAACACATATTTAGGGATGTCACAGGCCCTCCCCCGCCTTCCCCTCCACTGACCACATGGGCACATCAAGCATGCTGAGAGGCATAATAGGCAAAGCAAGTTGTCTCTGCACCTGCCCACAAAACAGCTGTTCAGCTGCAAGAGGAATTGCTAGAGTGTAGAGCGTTTTCAGCAGCTTTTGTGGTCCTCTCTCATACGCTGTGTTGGCACAGGCATTGCCACAAAGGAAAGAAACACAGAAACCGCAGAGAGATTTCAGGAATATTTTTTTCCCAGAATAATTTTATTAAAGCATCATTTCATGTTTGCAGTCTTCCCATGTGGATGCGTTTTCTCAGTCTCAACTGACTGTTCAAGAGAGAGATCATCTGGGATCTAACAGAGTCTTTCGTCAGGTATGTGACTCTTCTGCTGACTTAAAAAATAACCGAATGCTTGTTTTGTAAGAGACCTCTTCTTATGAGTGAATCTGAGCAGAGTGAAGTCATCTATTTCCTGCACTCTTCTATTTCCCCTCTAGCTGTATGACTGTCCCAAGTACCTGTTTTGGCTTTGCTAGCTGTTCAGTAGGATTTGAGGAATTTCTTCTGCCCAACCACTTTTGTTGAAGCTTTCACGGAAGTCCACTGGAATCTCTGTTCTAAGGTTTTAAAGACTTTTCCATAGTATTGGAAAAGAAAAATTATTTGTTCGAGTTGGTTGGATTGAGAGAATTGGTTTTTTTACTTTTTGAAAAAAATGTCAAACTTTTCTTTTATTGTCAAAAGCCTAACAAAGGCATTTCTCTCCTTCCCCAGCGATAAAAATTTCACACATTCATATGGGTTGTAGCCTTAACTCTCTGGATCTTGTTATGCATTTGATAGCACATAGTTGATTAAGAAATTAAAAATTAAATTTAATAAGTAAATTAAAGAAATTAAAAATTTAATTTTTTGACAAAGAAATAGTCTACCTCAAAAATTTTCTTCATTGATAAGAGCGTGATTTCTTTCACTTCAGATATCCAAGAATATTTGAGGTCCTAACGTTCATAAACACACATATTTAAATGACTGACTTTAAAGAACGAGCATAGAAATGTTTTGCAAATGACAAATGGGAGGAGTCTAGAGGAAAGACTAATGATCCTGGAGTTTTCAAATTAGTATAAGCATTTATTTATCAATTGCTTTTCTTGTTAACGATGGATGCCACAAAGAGGCCTAGGCAAAGTGAACTCCCTGGGAAATGAGAAGGAAGGAATATTGAGAACCAGTTCAGGGAAGACCCTCCCACTGTCTCCACCCCTGATGTTTGGCAGCAGTCCAATCCCAATTTCTCTTTTACCACTGGGAATAGCTAATGATGCTGCCTGCCATTTACTCTTCCTGCCTGCTTATTACCCTACATATGCTTTATTTTCCGCGGTCAAAGGAGTCCTGACTCCTGGAACAGCTGTTCAGTTTCCAAGCCTAAACACCTTTTCCAGATGAAGCAGATGCTTCTCTGATGCTGGATGGAGATGCTCTTGAGGGGAAACTTTCACGCCTTAAAATGTGCCAGGCTGCCCATTTGCCTGGACACCCTCCTCGTGCCCATTGGCACACCTGGGAGCAGTAGGAGAGTATCTGCTCTTTTCCCCATCGCCATCAGGTGTTAGAAGTGAACCATACACGTTTTCCAAGGTTTTAAACCCTTCTATTTTAATGCATACTATTTACTTATGCTTTCTGTTTAGAAAGTCAGTCACGGCGTTCTTTCCCTCCCACATCTGGAAGGTCCAGCAAAGCATGGTTTGGTTGCAGGCACTGCAAACCTTCCCTCTCTTGAAAGCAGCCTGCCTCAGATAACAAATAAGAGCTTGCAGAATGTCCTCCCCTCTCTTCAGGTGAGTTAAAAAGCTCCTAGACATCTTATGTTTGAGTGGTTAATCAGCTTCTCTCTAGTTCTGCTAAGTGTGTCAGTGGCAAAGTGTCACAAACGTGCTTGCGTGTGAAACGCACACACAAAATAATTTAGTCTTGGCATTTTCATGAGTTTCTGTTTTCCAGCCATAGTTAAAAAGAAAAAAAGGAGGAACTATAAATAGTCAAATAGATAAATTGCTTACCAGCATAGTGGTGTGTATCTCCAGGTATTTTAATGGGCACCCAACATTACAAGAAGTTTTTTAATTAATTTTCCCTTTTTGTGTTCCTTCTTTCTTATTTTTTCACAAATCCTATGTCCATCCTCTGTCTGTATTCACCTTCCTTTGCTGCTTCTCTCCCCAGCAAATTAGGGACCTGTGGTACTCACCACTACTACTCTTATCACTCCTTTTTTCACCTTTCCTCTGCTTCAATGGAGTCTCTTCAGTGAGAGACTTGACAGGTTCTGACATAAAGTTGATCTCTGGCACTGGAAGTCCCCACTTAATCCATTTGGTTTGGGAAATCAAATACTTCAAAATTAGCAGCTCGCTACTACTACAAATTATTTAATTTGGTTATAGAAGTATATAATATTGGGTGAAGCTACAGGATACAAAATAACATAAATGATGAGGTGGAATGGGTTAGTCTCCAAACTTATTTGAATTTTTTTTAAAGCTTATTTCTGTGGCCTTTATAAGTCAAACCTGCAGTCAACTCTTACAAAAGCCAATGATTAAGCTTTGTATCTTAATATTGACCATCCTTCCATTTTATTTTTGTGGAAAGACTGGAGCCAAGTGTTTTACAGAGGTGATTTTCCTCATTCTTTAAATGGAATTTATAGACTTCCATAAGAAGCTATGTAAACACCAATAAGAAAATCTTTTGCTTGGCTTAGGGGACAGTAAACAATTCAATAGAGAATCATAGAATCATTAAGGTTAGAAAAGACCTCCAAGATCATCTAATCCAACCACCCCCCTACCACCTATATTATTTACTAAACTATGTCCCTAAGTATCTCATCCAACCTTTCCTTGAAAGGAACCCCAAGGGACAATGACTCCACCACCTCCCTGGGAAACCCATTCCAGTGCCTTCTGAGAAGAAATTTGTCCAAATTCCTAACCTGAACCTCCCGTGGTGCAACTTGCAGCCATTCCCTCTTGTCCGATCACTAGTTATCTGTGAAAAGAGGCTGACCCCCAGCTCACCAGAAGCTCCTTCCAGGTAGATGTAGAGAGCAATAAGGTCTTCCCTGAGCCTTCTCTTCTCCATACTAAATAGTCCCAGTTCCCTCAGCAACTCCTCACAAGACTTGTGTTCCAGACCCTTCACCAGCTTCATTGCCCTTTTTTGGGGCCAAAATGTCTCCCTTGTAGTGAGGATGATATAGAAAGGATGATTATGTGCTGTCTGTTTTGGAGACCTTCTTTTTTTACCCTTCCTTAGAAATAACACTGCATTGCTGAACTGAGGGAGTGTGTATTGGAATGGGGACAGAGCAGAGTCCTCAAGCTGGGGTTCAGCAGGATGGCAGTAGGACTGACCTGGGTCAGCACAGACCTGGACTCAAGCTGTTCAAGTAGTGCCACTCATACCTGGCTGCTCTACTTTTGCAGCAGTTAATATTGCAAAAGAAACTAGCAAGTTTAGATGCAAGTATGGGAAGAATTTATTATTAAATAAACCCATTTTCATTTGCACTAACACGTTCTTATCCTAAAACTCACAAGCACCAAGATGCATGTATCCAAGTGGTACCAGTCAGGATTTCTTGCAAGGACATGGGGGACTAGTATTGCCCCCCCAGTTAGTCCATATCACATCACCTGGGTTCTTATCTTGGCAACCATGAATTGAATATAGCTTTTTCAGTTATAGCTTTTGTACACTTCTGATGCTGAGAGAGACTGATATTTTGTGTCTCTATCCTGTCCCACGTCTGTGAGTCATCAAGACTTTCTCAAAAGATGAGAGTTATAAATAATTTAAGGAATAATTTAGGTTGGAAGGCACCTTGTCATGGTTTAACCTCAGCCAGCAACTAAGCGCACACAGCCGCTTGCTCCCCCCACCCCTGCAGTGGGATGGGGGAGGAAATGAGAAGAGAGAATGTGAGAACTTGTGGGTAGAGATAAAGACAGTTTAATAAGTAAAGCAAAGGCCATGCACAAAGCAAAGCAAGACAAGGAATTCATTCACCACTTCCCATGAGCAGCCATCTCCAGGAAAGCAGGGCTCATCACACCTAACAGTGACTTGGGAAGACAAATGCCATCATTGTGGGCATCCCTTGCTTCCTTCTTTCCCCAGCTGTATATGCTGAGCATGATGCCATATTTTATGGAATATCCCTTTAATCAGTTGGGATGAGCTGTCCCCACTGTGTGACCTCCCACCTCTTTGTGCACTCCCAGCCCACTCACTGGTGGGGTGGGAAGCAGTCTTGGCTCTGTGTAAGCGCTGCTCAGCAGTAACAAAAGCATCCCTGTGTTATCCACACTCTTTTCAGCACAAATACAAAACGCATCCTTGTACTGGCTACTATGAAGAACATTAACTTTATCCCAGTCAAAACCAGCACAGATCTCCAGATCTAGCCCAACCTCCCAGTCAAAACCTGGAGCAGGTTGCCCAGGGCCTTGTCCATCTGGGTTCTGAATATCTCAGTGATTGGAGAGTCCACAGCTTCTCAGAGAAACCTATTGCAATAGCGAACCACTCTCATGATATAAAATCTTTCTTCTGATATATAATCAGCATTTCCTGTATTGCAACTTTTATCTGCTACCCACGTACCCATCTTGTCTTAGGACTTTGCAGCTCTGAGAGCAGTTTGGCTTTGCTTTCTCTGTATCATCTTATCAACTGCACACAACAGTAAGATCATTCCTGAAGAGAATTCTCTTTGGCAGGCTGAACAAATGTATTTCCTGTAGCCTCTCCTTGTACATCGTGTTCTCCATGCTCCTCACCATGCACCGTATATGGTCCAGTTGGTTAATACCTGTCTTCTACCAAGAAACACCAGACTAGACACAGCATGGTCTCACAAATGCTGAATAGAGAAGGAAATAATTTCTCCTACTTTGCTGGCTCCCCTCTTGTTAATGCAACTGCCCGGGATGTGCTTGGCATTCTTTGCAACAAGGGCATGCTGCTACCTCACGTTCAAGTTGCTGTCAGGCCCTTTCCTGAAAAGCTGCATCCTTTCAGTTGTTCCCCAGCCTGTCCTGTTGCATGGGTATATTCTGTTCTGGGTGCAGGACTTAGCATTTGTCTTTGATCAACTTTAGAAGATAACCCATAGCTCATTTTTCCAGCCTGCTGAGGTGCCTTTGGATAGAAGCCCTGGTTTCTATCTGCAGATTTGAGGGTGAACTAGTGCATTGTCCAGGTCATTAATAAAGACACTAAACTGTACTTGCCTTAGTATTGATCCCTGAGAGATGCTACCAGTGGCAACTGGTAACCAACCAATTGCCACTGATCACAGTCCTTGGAATCCAGTCAATTTTCCATTCACATTATGATCCATTTGTCCAGCTCATAACTCACTCTTTGGGCTTCAAGCTTACTGTAGGAGACAATGTCACAGGCCTTGCTGAAGTTAAAGTATACAACATCAACTGCATTTTTATCATTGGCTAGGCCAACCACTTCCTCTAATCCAGGTGTTCAGACACAGTTTGCTCACCATTTCTGTTGGCAAATCCATACTGGCTATTCCAAATCAACTTCTTGTCTTTCATTTGGTTAGAAATGTCTTCCAAGATTTGTTCCATAGCCCTCCCAGGGCCTGAGGAAAGGCTGGCAAGCCTGTAGTTCCCTAAAGATGACTTCTTGCCCTTTTTGAAGGTCAATGTGATGTTTGCCTTTTCCAAATGGTCAGGAACTGCTCCTGATTGCCACTGACTTTCAGAGATATTAGTGAGCTACCTTGCAGTGACATTGGCCAGTTTCCTCCATAATCTTAGGTGTATTCCATCTGGTCCTGCAGACTTAGGTATGTCCAGCTCCTTAAGTGGTCCCTAGCTATCTTCCTGTAGTACAGGTAATGCTTCTTTACACAAATGCTATTTCTAGACTCAGGGACTTGGGAGGCCTGAGGGCAAAACTTACTGATGGAAACTTAACTACTGTTCTATGATTCTGGCTCTTTTTTATCTCCAGCCCTCCAACATCTCTTCATGGCTTGATTTTCTATACTTTGGGGGCTTTTTTCCCATTCTGGGAGTCTTGAGAATCAGCATGTGCTAGCATCTTGATGACCTGCTGATATAGGTGACATCTGCATATCCTTTCTTCCGCAATTTGTGCTTTCAAGTGCTTCCACACTGCCCTGGTTCTGGCCAGGCCAGAGTTAACCTCCCCAAGCAGCCAGCACAGGTGAGCTGAGTCAGCCTGGGCTGTTTT
Organism: Zapornia atra; assembly: GCA_013400835.1. Classification (NCBI taxonomy): domain Eukaryota; kingdom Metazoa; phylum Chordata; class Aves; order Gruiformes; family Rallidae; genus Zapornia; species Zapornia atra. The sequence goes on from VZTU01018005.1 coordinate 68,294, forward strand.
CCACACCACCTGACACCACTTCCCCATAAAAGCAGCTGGCTGGGGAAGGGCAGGGGCTGCTTGCCTCCAGGACGGTCTGATTGTGGCTGGGGTCTTGGGCCAGTTGGTTCTTGCCATCGGACAGCACTCTGTGATTGTCAGGTCAATAAGGTACTCTGTGTTAGCACTGGGTGTGAGTGTAACTGGCCATTATTGCTCTACATTCACGGTGATTTTTGTCAGTAACCTGTTCTTATCCCAGCCCAGGGAGGCTCTGTCTGTTTCTCATCCGGGAGCGAGTGAGTGGCGTGTGGTGCTCCGCCACTGTCAGGCTGAGCCACCACACGCACCCACACAGACTCATTCATTCCCCATTCATACCAGTCTTGATGTTTCTGTTGCCAAAGTATATGTGTGCAGACCTACCCAAGCTGATGTCCCTGCAGTTCTGTGGGTTGCACAAGCACTCTCAAGGATTCTAGCATAACTCTCCAGCGTAAGTGCCCACATAGAAAACTGAGATGGATAGTGCCTTTTATATCATCTTTCCTGCACTCTGTACTAGGAAGACCATACTCAGCTCCAACCCCAGACTGTGCAAGTTACTGCAATTTAATCAAATTGTGGCAGTTCTTAGCATTTCTATAGAGTGCCCTTGTGTTGAATAAACTTGGAGGATGACCCTCCTTCTCTAATAATTATAGAGATTTATCTTTCCATGGACCAATAACCTCTAGTGATATTTGCAGAACTTGCTGTCTGGGTAAGTAGGATGTTCCAGTCTCCAAGCACGCTTGTTCTGTCTCAGCACAACATTGACATAGAGATCACTCAAGAAGTCCAATATGTCTTGCGTTTTTGTCTTTGGGAATGTAGCATTTTTAAATATATTTTTGTACATACTTGTATAATTGCAGATCAGCTGAACGTTCCTGAAAATACCAGAAAACAAAATTTACCTTTTTTCTTTTTTTTTTTCTTGGCAGGAAAATGGGACTCGAGGTGATTTTTCCGAATTTAACCTTCCAAACAGTCTTCCTGAGAGTGATACCAGAACCCAGACAAAACAATCAGAACTGGAAAGTGCCAACATGGGTGTCAAACTGCCTATGACAGCTTCAGGTAAAATATGCTTTAAAAACTGAAATGAGAAACTGTCTGTACATTTAGGGAGTGTACACCATCAGGATACCCAGTTACCAGAGGCCCCATACTAAAAGGTCACTGAAATATTTAAAAACAGTTTAAAGGAAAAGAATATGGATGGGCTTGGTGATTTCTAAAAACCCTACTTGGGGGTATATGCAATAAGAGAATGAATAGACTAACACAAATATATAAATGAGAGAAGTATGCATTATGCAAAAGAAGGTATATTTGTCTAAGACTTATGACAGGTCATGTAGGTGACAGCAATATTCCTTTGATAAAACACTTTTCCTGCTTATAGCTGTGTCACATTTTATCTATGTGGGCTAAGTTGCATTTTGGGAGTTGTCAGATCTACAAAGTTTCTATCAGAGTTAGTCTATTCTTAGAAGGAGTCTAGAAGGGGGAAAAAAAAAGTGGCCTTTTGCTTTGAAATGATTTAGCCTCCCCCCATTAATAGGTGGAGATCTGCCACTGTTTAACAAAACACCCACACGCATGCCTAAAGAACAAGTTGATTTGTAATGCTGCTGTCTGATTATTTATCTAGATTTAAATGATGTAAGTGGATATGTTGGGGTAGCGGATATGTTTCTGTGCAGGATGAAGCAGAACTCAGAGTTGGGCCTCATTTAATTTCTAACCTCATGCCTCTGAACTTGACATTTTTTATCAGAAAAACAAGTACTTAAAAGCTTTGGTTAACTAAAGCTTACTGTCTATTTATAAATATGACAATCAAATCAATAAAAACATGCAATTTTAAAATGAAAGCTATGAAGCTTGCTGGAGCATATAGAGAACAGATGGGATTTTAAAAAACATCTAGGTACATAGCTTTGCTCAGAATCAAATAATTTTCACCTAAACTCTCTTAAAATTCTTTTTGACAAGTGACGAATGTTAACATACTCCTGTAAGTCCGAAAAAGAAACATAAATTCATATAGCGACCAGCAGAGAGCAACACGCAATTTGATATGAATTTTAGGTGAAGCCATTTTATTAGGTGAAATCACACAGATTCTATACCTTTATTACTGCAAACGTGGCAAGCTAAAAAACTGTTAATTGGTTACACACACTGTTCACACCATATTGATTGGTTAGTAATTATAACAAGTTCTGATAAACCTCTCTTATAGCTAAATATTGTTAGTTTACCTTTAATACCTAAAAGTATCCACACGCCTGCTGGTTTTGACCATCTTACTATGGTTGGTTCTTAACCTGTTCCATTACTCCCAAATACCTTCCCATAACTGCTTCTTGGTTTAGGGCAGCCTGTACCCCTATCAACAAGGCCGCTGTGTTTTGAGAATGCGATTATTAGGATCCTCACAGAATAAGTAACTTCTTCTTTCTCATGGGAACAGAAGAATATTGTCAGGGCCTAAATCTTGGGAGAAGAGAGCTAGGCCGCCGGCAGGCCTGCTGTCTTCCCCGACAAATTCATGCAAAATGTCAACATCATAGAATCATGGAAATGTTGATTTTAAGGGACTTTTAATAGTCAGCTACTCACTCCTGTTCAGTTTGACATACTGTACTGACATGCTGTTTCATTGTAAAAGCAATTTGCCATCCAGCTTCTGACAATTTATTGATTTGGGTTTTGGTTTTTTTTTTCTCTGATTTAGAAGCCTTGAAAAATTTTAGAAACCAGTTAACAGTCTATGAGCAAAAAGAAATTTTCAATTATACAGAGCTATGGTTTCTTGGGCTGGAAGCTAAAAAGATTGAAGGTCTGCCTGAAATGCAGAATAATAATTGTTACGATGATGAGCATGGTTCCTACTTGAAGGTAAGTGGAAAAATTATGGTTTTAATTTTCAGAGCAATAAATTTGTAGTCACTAGTTGCCAACTCCTAAGTAAACTGAGATAAATGTTGCTTCTAAAAGATAAATATTTGCATAGCAAAAACATTAGTACCCATCAATTTAAAGCTCAGAAGAGAATCCTAAAGAGAGACCCACTTTGCATCTCATCCAGGGCTGATGCAAGGCATGTGGATTAATGAAGGATGCACTTATTATTTTCTCTCTCTCCCTTGTTTAATGTAGACTTGACTTGCTACCAGTCCAGCATCCTTAATAGACAGTCGACTCACACATACACATGATCCATTCTAAAGCCTGATCTTTGTCATGCTATATGAATCTGAACTATTTCTCTTCTTCTGAAGGTTTTACATGACCACATTGCGTACCGATACGAAGTGTTGGAGGTGATTGGGAAAGGGTCATTTGGGCAGGTGGCTAAATGCCTGGATCATAAAACCAATGAATTAGTGGCATTAAAAATCATAAGGAATAAGAAAAGGTGAGAGATCTGTTGAACTTAAATCAGTACAAGCAGCTCTTTATTGTATAGACAATGACAATCACGAAGAGTGTGAATAAAAAAAAAAAAAATCACCAGGCTTTTATTAAACAGAGTGAGAAAGGTGATGTCAGGGACTCAGAATTGGCCTGGTCCCAGGCAGAGAGACATAGGCATAGTTTTTCCAGACTTAAAAGGAGGTCTCTGTATCTGTGACACGTTTAATCCACAGCATGGATAACCAGCCCTGCATGACTGAGAGCTGAGAGCCTACATTCCCCCTCAAGACCCCAACACCACAGGAATATGCTGGAAGGGGGCTCCAGTCACTTATTTTAACCTGAAAAACTTTACACTATGGCGCTAAGCAACCTCTTCTCTCTATGTGACTGGTTAAAAAAAATTTAGTTGAGTGTGACCTGAACCAGACTCAATGAAGCTGATGAGGATGATGCTGTGGATTCCAGCAAAAGAGTTTTAGCTTTTCAGTTTTCCTAGCCTTAGCAAGCACAAAATATGAAGATGCTCTGGAAAACTGACTGTCTTACTGTGGTAGGTGTTAAATGTGGCCCTGTTCAAGTAAACAGAAGTGTTCCTGTGGATTTTTAAAGTATTTTACCCTGGATGCTCATTTGATACTGATTTTTCTTTGAATATTTTTTTTTCAGACTAGTCAAAATATCTACTCTTAAATGCTATATAAGGCCAGCTTATTTGGAATAGTCAACAACCAAAATGAATCAAAGTTACAGTAGTTAACAGGAGTGAATGGTGAACTTTTAATCATTGTGCCCACATGTTGAGTTTACTTTAAGGTTTTGGTGTTTGTAACACTTGTATTGCTGCAAATTCTAGATGGAGTTAATGTTATCATTCCCACATCCTGTGACATTTCAGGTTTCACAGCCAGGCTTTGGTAGAAGTGAAGATCCTTGATGCTCTTCTGAAGAAGGACAAAGATGATACTCACAATATCATCCACATGAAGGAATACTTCTATTTTCGCAATCACTTCTGTATTTCCTTTGAACTGCTAGGGTAAAGTACACTTTTCTTTACACAGATCTTAAGGAACATTGTAGATCTTGTGCCTTACAAGCTTTAGTTTCTTACACCTTCTTTGGAAGAATTTGCTTCTCTTAATGTTACAGGAAAGGAATGCTGTTTAAATGCAGACTGCATAACTGAGTGTTTAGTCACCAAAGGTGAACTGAAAAATGGCCAGCTCAGACTTTACACGATGACATGGTCCATCCCATATTTTCTATGCTATGTATTGAAGTCTTCCTCCCTGAAAGACTTAAGTGGAAAAAAGTAAAACAATTATTTAATGATGGATAAAATTAAGGGCATATGAGTAATATTAATTTAAAAAATTAGCTGTTTCTTGCTTTCTGTGAATGTATACTGCAGGACACATCTTAGGAGGAAATCTGGAGAAATTGCAGGGAAATCAGATCATTTTATTTGACAGCTTTCTTGTAATTAGGCCATGAATCTGGAATTACAGAGGTTATCCATGGTTCCTCATCCTTTAAATTAAAGCCTCATTGCTACATGTGTTATAGCCCTTCCTGAAGGTTCCTCATCATATGGAAGGCTTGATCTCCAACAGACCCAAGTTCATTGTGTCAATGTTTGTGAGGAGTAAGAGTTGATTCCTTGTCTCCAGGGAAGACACAGACCAGTCTTTTCAGAAAGCTGCTATGGAAACTTGTAGGAAAACTTTCATGGGGTAGCATATATGTCCAGCTCTTTGCAGAAGAGTTGAAGACTGGTTGCCATATAAAAATATTTTTATTGTGTAACTTGTGTTGCTGCTAAATTACAGAGAACACCCCTTAGTTTGTGAACTTCTCCATCAAGTCCCGGTAACTTCATTTATTTCTCAAGGAATGAGCCTTGCCTGACACTAGTGGATGCACAAGCAGGGAAGGCAGTGGTTTATATCCTTGCAGATGCAAAGTCCTGCTGAGGACACCTCTTGAGATTATATTGTTGAGGACACGCTTATTCATTCCTTCAATAGCCACCATCCTTGTTAACATTTCCTCCTCTGAAGAATGCACACACAATGAACACTGTGCACTTGCACATTCCAGGCTGGGACCTCCCTTGGGGTCTGGCACCAAAAGATATGGGGGTCTTAAGTCTGTCAGGGCAGTGCCTGGCAGCCAGGGGAAGGGCAGCTGGGGGACACTGGGGCATCCCCAGCTCTGGGCATTGGGCATCTCCTTGGGGACAGGGTCAGGCTGGGCCAGAATGTAGACCAATGGGTGGCTTGGAGGGGCCCATGGCAGGGCTGTGGGGCCTTAGGGGCCCAGCTGTGCTGTTGCTGGGTAAGGGCTGGTGGCCTTAGGGGGCTGAGGTCGGGTGCTGGGCAATGGGCAGGTGGAGGCAGTCCTGGGGTGGTCTGGGCAGCACCCTTGAGGCCTCAGACAGGGCACACATATTCCCAACCATGCTTGACAGAAGTGAGCAGCATCATTTAATGCAATACTGGAAGAAGCTAAGATATGATTGTGACAGGAGCTACGTAAAAATCTAATGTGACCTGAATTTATGGGTGTAGTTATCTAGAATGATTTACTGCTCATCAATAGACAAAAAAGTTTTCAATAAGGTGCTAAGACAAAGACGAGTGAAAGGAAATGGGAGGAAATTTATTTCTCTCAGGTCCTGAATTATAGTTGTTCTTGGTTGAAAACAGCACAGATGCATAACATAGCACTGAATTTATCAAACAAGCAACTCCGCTGGTATTATGTCTTCCTTAGGTCTGGAGGCTTAGATGCATATTGCATGCAGAACAGCATTCTCAAGGAGGAAAACAGCTAAGTCATTTTCTTCTGCATAAACTCTCCCTCATGTAGGGAGACTGGCTAAATACTCTCTTAATGCACTGTGAGCTAATCATGCTTTAAAAATACGTTCCCTAATTTCTTTTCTGCTTTCTGTCTTCTTCTTCCACCCCCACAACCCCCACAGGATAAATTTGTATGAGTTGATCAAAAAGAACAATTTCCAAGGTTTCAGTTTGTCTTTAATCCGACACTTCACTCAGTGCGTGCTGAGATGTTTACAAGTGCTCTACCAGGAAAGAATCATTCACTGTGATCTGAAACCTGTAAGTACAGTCGTTTCTTAACCCATTATTCTGTACAGAATACATTAGCTTCACCCTGGTTTTTTATTGACCAAGAGGAACTCTCAGAAGAATTCTTAAAGCTCATTAGGATATTTGTACAGAAGAGAGACTTTATTTCAGACTGTATTAGTAATAGAGTTGAATGATTCTTTCTATTGCTTCAGTTCATTCACTGTGGTATATTATATGTGATTATCTGGATGCTAAAATGTATGTGAATATGAATCAAACTTGGGTAATGACATTTTGCTTGCAGAGAGTAAATGCACTTGTAAAATTAAGCATTTCAATACAAAGAACATTACAATGCAAGGTGATATTCACAAGGCAGCCTGTTTTAGGTTATCCTGTTAAGTCTATTTCATTTTATATGAAGAACTATAAAATTAAGTAGCCAAGTAAATGACAAAGTATTTATTGTGCAGTATTTAGGGTGCTCACATGTCTCTGGAGGAACATCTGTGGTCCAATTCCTGATGCTGTACCTGTTAAGCATTCATGCTAGGTGAAACCTTTCCTTTCTTCTTAAGCCCCAATCTTAATTTTTTCCAATTTTCTGAGATTCATGAAGTATTTTAATTCTATTTTCATTTCAAGTGAACGTTTCTCTTAGTTTCTTTTCCAAAACTATAAATGAACAAAATATCCATCAGTCAATCAACTCTCAAGTAAAAAACAAAGAATCATAGAAAGGTTTGTCCCTTTAATGAAGGGATCTTAAATGTTATCTGTTTCCAACACTATTACCATGTACAGGGACACCTTCTGCTAGACCAGGTTACCCAAAGCCCTATCCATCCTGGTTTTCCACACTGCCAGTGAAGAGGAATCTACAGATTCTCTGGGAAACCTCTGCCAATACCTCACCACCCTCACAGTAAACAATTTTTTCCTTGCATCTAATCTAAATCTACCATCTTTTAGTTTAAGGCCATCACCACTTCTGTCACTCCATGCCCTTGTAAACAGCCCCCCTCTGTCTTTCCTGTAGGCCCCTTTAGGTATTGAAAGGCCACTATAAAGTCTGCCTGCAGCCTTCTCCAGGCTGAACAAGCCACACTCTCAGCTTGTTTTCATAGGAGAGGTGCTCCAGCCCTTTGATCATCTTCTTGTCCCTTCTCTGAACTTGCTCCAAGAGGATAAAAAGTAAGACCTAGAGGTGAAATTCTCGTCTCATTTCACTGCTCTCATATCTAGACTCATAAGTCTGAAGAGTCCCACTCTGCCTGTACCCACTGCAATGCCAACCTCTTTGCCAGACCAGTTTACAATGAGATATGAGGGCTTGCATATTATCTTAATCAGAAATAATTGGCCCAAGATAAAATCTGTTTCCAGACAGCCACTGACAAGGAACAAAATTGGGAAGATCAGTGAGCACAGTCTGTATTTAAACAGAGTAACATATTAAAGAACATTTAGTGAGTTAACTAAAAGAGAGTTTTGTTCTCTTTCTCCAATTGTACAGTTTCATGAATTTAATTTATATTGCCTGAAACTCTTGTCTGTTATTCCATCTGCCTCCCATGTTAGTTATCAACACAAGGTAGAGTATGGAGTTTCTCCGGTCTTCATTCTAGGTAATCACTGCCCCCAAGAACCTGGTTTTGCAGTTAATCATCTCCCTTGCATTGTGAGAAGTTGATTATAAGGGGCAAGAGTCCTACCATTGAGCATGAAGGGATAGCTAACAGCAGAGAGAGGATACTTCTTCCCATATTAGAGCCAGGAGCACCTAGGTAGTGGAAGTCAGTCCTTGCCTTGATTATCATTGTTAGCAGCTTCTTCCTCCAGTCACTCAGTATTACAAGCCCACTAATTACTGAGGAAACTACTTTGTCATTATTTGGCATCAACCTTGGAACTGTTCAGTCCTTCAAAGCACTGATGTGTAATCTCTTTAAAACTGGTTGATAAATGTAGCTATGTCTCTGCTGCGAGGTGGAGAAGGCTACGATCAAAAAGAAAATCAAAGGAAATTTTTGGTTTAGATAGATTTTTAATGAGCTCTGTAGAAGAGAGCTAATAAGCTGTGTTTACTCATCAGTGCAAATATTCCTGAGCTGGCTGTTTAAGAATCACTTCTCAAGCTGGAGTTGTAGGCCCGCAGTGTGGTACCCATCTGCACTGTGCTAATAATCCATAGGACCCGATCATTTCTGTTCATCGCTACCTTGGGATCTCTGCATTGCACTGTTGTGAGGTGGAGAGAGGTATGCTTACAGAGTCTGGAGAAGGCTGAAAGCATTTCAGGGAAGAATTGTAAAATATGACTTGTTCATGGGCCCGGGGCTTTCTGTGGTTCAAAACAGTGGTTCTAGTTAACTTAGCATAGCATGTAAACAGGTCAAGTTTGCCTTTTACAAGATTAAGACAAATTGTGGGGTGCTCACTCTTCTCACACAGCAGGCATTCTCTCTGGCTGATGCCTTGATATCACCACACTGTACAGTGCAGTGGCTTGAATTGTATCTGAGGGACTGGGGTACCTTTACAAATCTATGCTCTGCTTTGGTTAACTGCACATTATTGGATGCCTACAAGTTAGCAAAGGTATTCTCAAGGAAGTTGACCTCTTAAGCTTTTATTATGTGACTAAGTGTAAAGCCAATGTGTTATGCATTACTTCTTTTCCAAAGTATTCACTAACCTAATGTGGTGTTAAAACCTTTTTTTCCTGTGATTTTTTTTTTCCTCTTTAGGAGAACATATTATTATACCACAAAGGCCAAGGTTCAGTTAAAGTTATTGATTTTGGATCAAGCTGCTATGAACACCAAAGAGGTTTGCAGAAAAGTCAAGTTGATGTAATTTTCTTAATAAGCTTTCTTAATTTTAAATAATGTGGAAAAATTATTTATTTGATTGAGCTAATAATAGAATAATTTAGGATGGAAAAGTGTCCTTTAGGGTCATTGAGTCCAACCATTAACCTAACACTGCCAAGTCCACCACTAAACCATGCCCCTAAAGCACCACATCTGCACATCTTTTAATTATCTCCAGGGATCTCAACCACTTCCCTGGGCAGCCTGTTCCAGAGCTTCACAACCCTTTCAGTGAAAACATATTTCCTTATAGCCAGTCTAAGCCTCCCATGGTGCAACTTGAAGCCATTTCCTCTTGTCCTGTCACTTGTTACTTGGGAGAGGAGACCAGCACCACCTGGCTACAACTTCCTTTGAGGTAGTTGTGGAGAGCAAAAATGTCTCCTTTCAGACTCCTTTTCTTCAGGCTAAACAACACTGGCCTCCCTCAGTTATACACTTGTGCTCTGGACCCTTCACCAGATTTGGTGTCCTTCTCTGGACACGCTCTAGCACCTCAATGTCTTTCTTGTAGTGAGGGATCCAAAGCTAAACATGGTACTTGAGGTGTGGCCTCCCCAGCACTGAGTACAGGGGGATTATCACTGCCCTAGTCCTGCTGGCCACGCTATTCCTGACACAAGCCAGGATGCTGTTGGCCTTCTTGGCCACCTGGACACACTGCTGGCTCATGTTCAGCTGGCTATCAACCAACACCCTCAGGTTCTTTTCTGCTGGGCAGCTCTCCAGCCACTTTTCCCCAAGCCTGTAGCATCACATAGGGTTGTTGTGACCCCAGTGCAGGCCCTGGCACTTGGCCTTGTTGAACCTCATACAGTTGACCTCATTCCATGCATCCAGCCTGTGCAGATCCCTCTGTCCAGCCTTCCTATCTTCAAGAAGAGCAACACTCCCACACAACTTGGTGTCATCTGCAAACTTATTGAGGGGGTACTCGATCCCCTTATCCAGATCATGGATAAAGATATTAAAGAGAACTGGCCCCAGTAGTGAGCCCTGGGACACACCACTTGTGACTGGCTGCCAACTGGATTTAACTCTATACACAAGTCTTTGGGCATGGCCATCCAGTCAGCTTTTCACCCAGTAAAGCGTACATCTGTCCAAGCCATGAGTAGCTAGTGTCTCCAGGACAATGCTGTGGGAAATGGTGTCCAAGGCCTTTAAGAAAGTCCAGGTAAACAACATCCACTGCCTTTCCCTCATCCACTAAGCAGGTCACCTTGTCATAGAAATGGATCAGGTTGGTCAAACAGGACTTGGCTTTCATAAACCCAGGCTGACTGGGCCTGATCACCTGCGTTGTCTTGCATGTGCCATTTAATGACACTTAAGATGATCTGCCTCACTACCTTCCCCAGCACCAAGGTCAGACTAACAGGAATAATATAGTGGCTTATGAACGTCTAATGAACCTTTCAGCCAGTGGTGGTGGAGATAAATGGTAGGAGATAAATAAGCTCCTCACTGGTAGGAGATAAATAAGCAATTACCATGGTTTTTCTTTGTCCCAAGGCTGATGAGCTCTTCTACTACCACTGAAATCAGAAATGCACTTGCAGGAGTAGATAGCTGAAATGGGCCTATGAGGATATTCCCAACATTTCACTTGACAAAGAATTTATCAGGTCCAGAGATCCTTTCCCTCTGGGAAACTTAAATTGTATTAGCCCTTTTGGGCTTAATACAATGGGGAAAATGGGAGTGGCAACTATGCTACAAGCTTAGAAATTCTGATGTTTGGTTGGTCGGGTTTTTTTCTACCAAAGTTTTAAGCAGAATGTGCAGGGGATTTAAAAAAAAAAAAGTAAGGGAGAAATTACTGTACAATATGTTAAAATAAATCCCAAACAAACAAAAATCCATTCAAAAGAAGTAAGAAATCTGTTCTGAATTCTATTAATTTAGGAAAACAAGACTAGTATTAAATGGCTCAATTTTTTTTTTCCTATGAAAGATTGGTATGTAAGATGAGCCAACTCTGTTTATCCATATTTTGGGATTCAGCCCGTTAGATTTAGAGGCACCCAGTTTTATAACAGTGGGCAATAATTTTAGGTTTTCCCATGTTTATGTAGAGTGTAATCTGAGCCACAGCCCAAAGTACTTGAAGAGAGTATCAAATTGAAACAGAAAGCAAATGAAAGATGAAGCATCTCTGAGAAGACTGACAACTGAAACAAGAATTGGTGCAACGCTCAAAGTGGTACATGATTAGAAACTAGAAAACATAAAGTAAGATATTTATTTGTGACAAGAATGACATAAAGTACACAGCAGTTGTGCAGTTGGTCAAATGCACAAGGGCACAGAGAGCCACCACAGTACTCTGCACAGATCTGGTGAAATCGTACATTGTGCAGCACTTAACTTTTCAGGGTGCTTTCCTTCCAGAAATATGTTGAATATGTGGGAATACAATGAAATACAGGAATAGAAATGAAATGACCAACAATGTGATAAGAATGAGAAAATAAGACGACTGTTAAGCTGTTGTCTGAATGACAAGGGGTAAAAGAATTATTCTACTCACTATGATGAGTCCCAATCTCGGAATGAGATCTTTTGACATCTGCTGTGGAGCTCTAACATGTTAATGGGGAAAGCAGAAGGCATTAGGAGATGTTCCATATGTGTCAGTGAAACCAGTATTTCCTACAGTGCAAGCCTGTGATAATGAAGAACTGTTGCTTGAGGCAAGGAGAACACCTCCAAATAGGAAAATGGGCATGGAGTAAGCTGAATCACAGCATTAGTAGAATAATTTAGTTCAGTAAAGCTTGTTGAAGAACAATTTCCAAATAGAATAGTGGAAAGCATAGCGCTTATCAATTTTAGGATATAAAGGAGCCTATGTGAGCAATCCCTTAATGACAGCTAATGGATATATGATGCCTGAACATGTATTTCACTTTTCTGTGAAATCTGGAATCCACATTTTTGTTCCATCTATAATATTCTTCCTCTTCTCTGATTTTCTGGTTTGATATAGTGTACACCTATGTTCAGAGCCGGTTTTATCGCTCTCCTGAAGTGATTCTTGGTCACCCTTATGCTATGGCTGTTGATATGTGGAGCTTAGGCTGTATCATAGCAGAGCTTTACACAGGCTACCCACTATTTCCAGGGGAAAATGAAGTTGACCAACTTGCCTGCATCATGGAGGTAACTTCTGGCATTGTTTTTTGACTTACATACTTTTTTGATAAACTATACTGCCAGCAACAAAGAGAAATGTCAAGAGATGATGAAATATATTTGTCTGTGGTCTGGCCTTTTGGAGGGAGGTTTATTACAGCCAAAGGGCTCTTTGAAAGGATGAGTTCTAATATAAAACTGTTATTTCCATTTCATGTGCCAAATAAGGCTTTGTACACTCACTGTCTCATTTCAGAAGGAAACATTATAATGTGGTTAGAAGTTGTATGGAGAAGTTAGAACAGAAGAAGCATATCTAAGTGGAAGGAGAAGAAAAAAAAATATAACAGGCTCATTTTCTCTTAGAAATCAAATATTTGGTGGTTGATTTGGAAATCTTTAGTCCAAACTAAGAGATTAGTCTGCTGTATCTTTGTAACTGTTCTTTAAAGAGTTTTAGGAAAGTATTGTGATATCTCCTATGTCAGATTACCTATCCAGTGCAAATGTTAGAATAGGTGCAAAACTGACCTGTGAAAGCATGTTACTTCTTAATTCCACACCAATCACTAAACTGCAGCCTGATGTTGAACTCAACCTCAAGTTCTGATCCTTCTAGTGCCATATTAGTTTGTGCAAGGTTTTTCAAAGACAGCGTCTCTCCATGTGGCCACCTACATGTGTCATTAACAGAGATGCTTGTGTTTAGAGTCTTCTGTGATAGTGAAGATCCCAGTGTCATCTCTTCTAAGATCATATTTTCTATGTAAGAAATCTCTAAGGAATCCTTTAATTCCTTCAACAATAAATGACACAAAAAGAAATTATTTGTAGATGTTTCACAGTAAATGTGCTTTATTAAGCTTCTTGTCATACGGAGGAGGGTGAAATACCTCATGTCTCCTGGCAGTTGTTATGTATGTTTGTGAAATGAAGGAGTAACTACATGAATTTATTTTCTGTGTTGAAGGTTTTGGGTCTTCCACCAGCTGATTTTATCCAGGCCGCATCAAGAAAGCGAACGTTCTTTGGTAACTGCTGCTGATTGTTTGTCCTTGTGGGATTCCTCCCTGCTAGTTAATCACTAGTTAATATCCCTTGTTGAGAGTAGAGTCAGAGAACCTGACCTGCTTCTTAGCTAACAGAACATCTTTTAAGAAGAGATATTGAAAATAATCAAATGGGTAACATGAAGCCTGCAAATGAACCTGGTACTGTGCTCTTCATCTCTTATGGGGCTCTCATTGTTTAGGGAAGGGATTGGGAAATCCATTCCACTGTTAGTCCTTAAAAATATTATTGCTACAAAGAATACAGTGGGCTTTGGGAACTAATGTACTTTAAGTTCATTCCTCCATGTATAATTTGATTTTGGAAATTACACAAAACAAACAAAACACAGTGTAGGATGCACTCTCTAGGATGTAACCAATACTGTTTGCCGCAATACTAGTAGACCGTCAATCCAACAGGGCAAAACTGGAGTTAGTGGGATGGATATGGGTACTGTTTTTTGCAACTCTCTTAAAGATTTGGTGAGGATTTTTAACATAATTTTTGAGCATGTCTTTAATTTTTAAGATTCCAAAGGTTTTCCTAAATCCATAACTAACAGCAAGGGAAAAAAGAGATGCCCAGACTCCAAGGATCTAAGCACAGTGCTGAAAACCCATGATGCTGGTTTCTTGGACTTTCTGAAAGGATGTCTAATGTGAGTTCAGAGTTTTGACTTATATGCAGCAGGCTAGCTTTGACTTTGGTTTCATTCTCTCATGCCTTTAGAATTTTCGTATCTGTTGGATTCTTCTGTGGGGTGTTTTGTTTGTGTTTTTGGGGGGATTTTTGTTTTTGTTTTGTTGCTGTTGGTTTTTTTCCCCTCAAGGTAGCGTTTAATAACTATTATTATTCACAGCTTATTGCAGGGAATCATTGCACAGAAAGACTATATGGGATTAACCCATGGCACAAATTAAAGCTGACATTATCATAGCTAAAAGCAGATCTTCATCTGGTGCTGGAGAATAAACTCTAAAAGCAATGATTTTACCCACTGAGGTCTTTCTATTAAATCCCTTCTGTTTTATCTGAGATAAAGGTTCACTCAGATAACAGATTATGGCAATGTGTCAAGGTAGTACATATCTGGCGAGCACAGTTGGTTTTATTCTTAAATCTAACTCCCACTCAGGAGGGAAGAAAGTCTTCGAGCTTCCTCCAGGAGAGGTTATACTAACAGCTGAGGTAGCTGGCTTGGATGTCTTGACTATATTTTCTGTATTAGGCCTTGGGAATGGCAGTTAGGTATACAATACAAGTATATATACAAGTATATAATATGCAGTATATATATGAAACCAGTTCTGCTTCTTTGGATTTTACTGCTGAATATCTAGTATGACAAGATGTCCACAGCTGTTTTCTTAAAGGAAATTTATTATTTGCACATTTTTGTAGACTGCTAGATGCAAGTAATATGCAATGGTTAACAGTCTTCATGCAAGGTAGAAATCCCACAGATCAACTACGTTTTACCTAGTATTGCAGAGTAATTTAAGTTGGACGATACCTCTGGAATTCATCTAGCTCACCCTCCCACTCAAAGCAGAGCAAAAATTGAGCAGATTGCTTAGGACCTTGTCCAGCTGGGTTATGAGTATCTCCAAAGAGGGAGATCCATGGCTTCTTGGGGCAATATTGGCCTCTTTGTTCCAATAGTGAACCTCACTGATGGTGAAAGCATCAGTGGCCAAGTGCGTATGTGTTTGTGTGAGGGAAGAGATTCAGATTTAGTGTCACCAGCATATCATCTACTATCACAAGGTAAATGGGAATGTTGAATAAACAAAGTATTGTGAGAGAAGCAAACCATTTTATGGCTCAAACCCAAATATGTGTCTTTTCCAAGGCAGCCAGGTTACTATGCATCTTACAGGGTGGCACTCCATGAACCCTGATGATGAGATTTAATTTTATAAATAGGTCTTTTTACTTGGGAGATGGCTACTAATGAGGTTTTATCCATCAAACTAAAAGACTGAGCATACAAACCCAAACTTTTGTCTGGTTGCCATAAATACTGGCCTCTTGCATTGGTAAGCTTGGATCCTAATTTGTACTGTGTAACGGCAGCAGCATCTGGTCCCATACCTTCTCTGGTGTCACCCATATCTTATGCAAAGATGCTATTTTGTGTCTTCTTTAGCACCGACTGCAAGTTTCTTTCTAGCAGTTCAGTAGCACTTTCCTAAAGAAACCACACTAACTTTTGGTTAAGTTGAAAAAAAAAAAGTCATCTCTCTGTTTCACAAGAAGGTTGCTTTTAATGTTCTCTGATGAATCTGTATGAATCATTCATCCTTTTTTCTTTTGCTGGATGAATCAGAAGCTTTAGAAAATAATTTCAGTGACTCAACAAAACCTGTAAACAACTCATTTCAGGTGTCAAAGGAAAAAAATTATGTTGGAATTGGTTTAATTTTCAAAGGAGTAAAGGGAGGTTTTAAATGAAAACTCTTATTGAGACAAAAAAGTATTGAATTGTTTTGTCTTTTTCTGTTGCCAATCTGTGTCTGTCCAAAGCAGTCCAATTCATTTGCCATGACTTCACAGTTTTGTTCAACTTGCACACACCAGTTTTGTAGATGAAAACATCAGACCAAAAGAAATTCACTCAGCTCTTGTGATCACAAGAATCTATCTTTTTCCTACATTGTTTCTGTAGAGTTCTGGACAGCACTGTGGTTACAGAAATCAGAATGAAAAAGTCTGCAACTGACACAGAGATTAATTACAGAAGTATTAGAGCTGATATAAATGCAGTACAAATGGGAACACATGTGTGTTTGAGCATTGGAGGAAAGAGCCAAGCAGGGGTTGGAAGAAGGGTATGTTTTGGTAACAAAGGACACTGCTCCCACATGTAAAACTGGGGAGCATGTTGTCTGTGTCACAGCCAGGAAGTCTGCACTCTGGTGAGGCCACAGCACAGGTGACCAGTAGTGAAAAACAGTGGTGATGTACTGTCTAAAGATTAATCACCAATCAAGAACTCTAGAGGTATGATGAGGACTCAGTAGCTGACAATCCTTGTCCTCTGTGTGACACACATGCGGTCTTGGCCAGAATAGTTAGTACTTGTGAGTGTGTGGGCGTGAGAAAAGAGTGAATGAAACCTGTGAGAGGATGAAGGTGATGTAGAGAATTTGGATTTTAAAAAAATAATAAATTCAGCTTTCATTTCCATAATAAGATGTTGCATGAGTTTTGTTACACTATGTCTCTACAGTAGTTTCGGGGCAGTTAAATTACAAAAGACTTATATTTAATGGATTACTCTTTGTCTCAATTATGTTCCCTTTCTTGAAGCTTCCATTGACAGGATGAAACAAATATTCAGTAGGCTCCCTACCCCAATAACACCATGAACTACATATGAAAGATGGTTTGATGCTGCAGGGAGCTTGATCAGCAAAGCACGCAGTTCTAAAGTAAATAAAAAGTTTTGAAGGATGGGCAAGATCACATAAGATTTTTCCCTGTTTTTCAGTTAGCTTTCTTTTGATTAAAAAATGTCCTCATGACCTGACTTTCAGAAGACAACACTGAATCTTTTCACTTAAGCTAATAATTTTCAGTTAGAAATAGTTGAATAACTTTTTTTGTCTACCATGGATTTAAGGTGGGAACCTTCCCTGCGCATGACTCCTGATGAAGCAATGAAGCATGCCTGGATCCAGGAACCAAAAATACACAGAGCAAAACAGAAAACACAGACTTCAAGGAAGCTGAGTGATGGCTTCTTCTCTATACCAGAGAACCAAAAAGAGGATATCCGTAAGCATGTGCTACCTGGAGAATTAAGTGGATGTATATCAGCTTTTGGTATTTCTTTGTGTTTAGTATAATCTACCTGAAGTAAGGTGAGGTGATAGTACAGAGTGTGCAGATAATGGATGGTCATTGGAATGTCAGGGATTTCTCTCTTCTGTAGAAACATATTACTCATGCTTTATAGCAGTTGTCAGCAAGAAGGCTGCCGGTACTAAAGATCTTTTCCTGACAGAAAAATATTGCCAGTATATGACACCACACTTTTAAAGCAAAGGAATTAATCTATGGTGGTTGAAAGATCCCAGATAAAATTTGCAACTGATTTCTTGTGAATATTTGCAGTCTTAGCCTAACATTTTATTTTTTTGTTATTACAGAAAATATCTGGAAAGATACAGCTGACAGAGTGAAAAGTGAACTGGCTGAAAGACTGACTCCTGCTGTGCCCTCCGCAGGCATAATAGAAAATGATGTGCAGAACACAAGGAAACATATTATTCCAGAGAAATTCTTGGATACCCAAATGGAAAGGCCTATAAAAAATGATCAAGCAGAACACAGTGGTGAAACAGCTCTTCCAAAAAATTCTCTTTTTTTCCCACCAATTAAGTAATACAGGGCACAAGTGATGATTGGTTCCGTTGCATACCTGGCATATTTTGTAGGTATTATTTGTACTCAGGAATATAAGCTGTATCTGTCTGTACATGGGCTGTGCACATTGTAAGTATATTTAATATTCATTTTAACTTGAAATAGTCCAGGTAATCAAAACAGAATTTGAAAACCATTCCTTTTCTTCATCTATGTCCTTGTGATCAGAGATCCTTCACAACCGGCAGCAATAAAATGGAGACTGTAGAGAAGAGTGGCTTATTCTTGACTTTCAAATTTTAGATTTTCGTGGATCTAAAGGAACTAATACATTGACTACACAATCTGAACCCTTTCACTTACATCAGCATAAATTCAGAATAATTATTCATAGATAGGATTACTGAATTTACATCTTTATAAAAAACAAGATAAACCCAGCACCTTCACTTTCCCCCTTCTCTATCTCCCTCTTAATAGTGAAGCATTAAATGGAAATCATTGTCACACCTTCTTAGCAGATTTAGAAAGGTAACTTACATTCTTTAGCTCTTTAGCAGCAACAAAGAAGAGTGGTATTCTGGGCTCACTTCTGCAAGTACTCCACTTGGTATTCATATCAACAAGAAGGGTGGATTAAAGCAAGGTGTTTTGATTCAGAAAAATTGTCCACCATAGGAAGTTTAACTTAATACTCTGAAAAAGCCCCAGATTTGTATGATGCCCATATGTTTAATTCATTTGAATATTTAGTTCTTTGGACAATAGGCTGTCTTTTCACTGCATTTGTAAAGCACCCACCTCGTTATGAGACTTAAAATTTACTGTGGGTTGTAGACAGTATTGCAATTTAAAAGGAAATAATGAGGAAGTTGTCCTACAATGTGCAGCTGTTACTGTAGCAGTGATAGCGCATCACACCCAAGAGAAATAGGTGTTTGTGGGTGTTGAGAGTCACCATAACAGCAAACTCCCACAGGTTCTTTGCGCAGAAGGAAAACCCAAAGGACATGAAAATGGTCCTCACGCAGGACTAGTGTAACAGGGAGTAAATCGGTCACCTGGCAGGGCACAGAGGTGACTGCATGACAAAAGGCCTGTAGTGGGTGTGCTCACCTGGTGGATAGAAAGTCAATGGTAATGGTCACCCCAGAGAAAATGGACTGCATGATGTAGCACAGCCGTTGTCTTGGCTTCAGGCAAATCCTGGGACTCATTAAGAAACCCCTGGAAGATGAGTGGCTAAAAAGGGCAATAGCCCATTACTCAGTGTAATTGGGCAGTGAATTGCAAGGGTATTTTGGCAGATAAATATCATCCTGCAGTGATGCAAGCGTTACAAGGCCTGTATCGCTGAGATCGCAGAGATACAGATTCGCTGTATCTCTGGCTTCAGAGAGATCCCTTTGCAGCTGAACCCTCCTGGAGTCTATAAAATGCTCCCATTCATCACCAGAATGACATATCAGTGAAGTGAGTTCTGTTACGCACGACATTTCAGTGGTTGCACAGAATACCCAGGGTGGGTGAGCTTCTTGCAGAACGTAGGCAGAACCCTTCAGGCATTTCACAGAGAAGGAGTCCCACCCCCTGGGTGGGAGCTGATAAAGGAGTCAGAATGATTGTCGGTTTTAGGGAATTTTTGGACAGGTTTTGCAAAATTTCGAAAATACTTTGGCTGTTTGCAAGTAACACAGAATATAAGAAAAAAAAGGTTTATGGTAAGTGCAAGTGTTTAATGTGGATTAAAGGCATCAAGACTACCTATGCTGATACACATAACATGAAAGGTCAGATTCTTATACCCTCAGAACTATAATTTGTACTGGTTTGATTCACTGGCTGCGCATTGTCCATCTCTGCTGTGGTACATTCACTTGACTGCGGCACATTAGGCGGCTCCTACTTGTCTTTTCACAACTATCCACTTGTGTATTTGTCTGCTCTACCTTAGAGGCAAAGTTTGGGGACAATTACACCAAGTTGTTCTTGATAGTGTTGCTTAGTCTTAGTGAAGCTATAAATGTTTAATATATGGGCTTGTGTACTGAAGTCACTTTTTCTTCACAATTAGTACATTTCAGTAGCTTTCTGTAGTAAGCAGCATCATATTGCTCCTCATGACATATGCTGATGGGTTTTTCAAGGCATTCAATGCTGAGGCAAAACTCACAAAACCACCTGAGACTGACATTCAGTTTGGTAGTCCTTCTGTTCACAGAAAGCAGACGCATGGCACTTCACTGTAGCTAACTGCCTGCTACGTATTCCCTGTCTTCCCTTCCTTGCTGACCTGCTGTTCTTCTTAATTCTTTCAAACTTCACAGTGATTTCCATCCTCAAAACCTTTCCTAATTGGGGATCTTTTAGATAACTGTTGGACTTTTCTCAGAGATGACAGAAATAGTTAGAAATTACTTGGCAGGAAGATCTAGCCCTCAGATATCATCACTCCTTTCACATTCCTCTGCAGAAACAAGTAGATCCACCAGATACTGGTAGTATCCTCTTCTCTGTGCTGTAAGAGGTCAACCTTCAAAAC
The DNA here is from genome assembly GCA_013400835.1 of Zapornia atra. Taxonomy (NCBI): domain Eukaryota; kingdom Metazoa; phylum Chordata; class Aves; order Gruiformes; family Rallidae; genus Zapornia; species Zapornia atra. The sequence goes on from VZTU01018005.1 coordinate 88,825, forward strand.
ATCAAGAAGAATCTTCTGACTCCTGCCCTGCTTGAGCCACCTGCATGATGGTAACAGTGCAGGCTCATGGAGAAAAGAGACACTCAATGAACTTAATTACTGAAAACAGAAATGCTGAATTACTGAACTGAAACCCCCAAACCATGCATCGTGTTTTGTTTCCAAACGCTGCGCTGTCATTATTTTTTTAAACCACATTTGCCTAGAAAATGATGTGGTTGCTTTCTTGTCTGCCTCTGCACATTGGCTGGCCTATCTTCTTGTTGCTGCCTTCCTTCCCTGTTAGCTCTTCAACTTATTAACAGGTATTAGCTGAGATAGGCAGAAGTACAGTATTCTTAAAATTATTTGCTTCTATATGGTACAGCTGACAGATTAAGATCCTGTTAGTGTTACCAGTGAGGGAAAGGCAGGAGAAAGTGGTCACGGTCAGTTCTGCTGGCCACCCAGGGAGCATGTGCATGTTTCTGCATAGCTGTGAGGATATCCTGCTCCTTGCACAGGAGCTGGGCCAAATAAAAGCCACTAGAGGGTGCAGAACACAGAGAGAGATGTGCATTTTACAGCAGAGGTAACTGATTTGGGGTGTAAGGTTGCAAGGGGCATCGTGGTATGGAGAAGTGGTGGGAAATCATGTCATTACATTGAAGAGAAGTTGCAGGAACCAGCACTGTTGCAACAGTGGCTTTACAGGATGCCGGACACATATCTTTAGAGAATCAAGCTATGAGAACACAAAGGCTCAGTGAACAGGCTGTTATACCTGCTTTGTCTTTGAAACCTCATGAAGAAAATGTTGTCTGTAAAAAAGAAATAATGATAATGCATGCTTCTAGCCCTGCTGCCTTTCTGGAATTGAATGCATTTTTCAATAATTGCACCTCACCACCCCTCCTAGGAGGCTGCCTAAGCAAAATTGCTATAGGTCAAACACAGTGTGTTGCCGGAACCCTGACCAGACCATGGGGATCCTAACTCTAAGTCTCTAACTCTTCCTTGTGCTGGATCATGAAGTTAGTTCTTTTATTCAGGGCCAATAAAAATATAACCTGTAACAACCTTGAAATACCACAGTCCCAATTTGTGTAACTTTCCTAATGTTTCAATGCCATCTAGTGTCACTACAGGTTGCCTGTATACAACTTTGAATGCAATGCTAATGGCTCTTCTTTAATGGTCCCTCCATCTCATAGAACAATGTGCGACAGTAGTAAAGTCCATGTTTTCATATGGAACATTGTAGCTCTACCTGAGAGCAGGGTGCTTGGGGGTTATACCCCAACCCAAGTAGCAGGAAAAAAAAGGCACCCTGTGGTATATATGCACAGTGTACACATAACATGCTATGACTGATGTAACATCTGAATGAATAAAGAGGGTTCATCTACCCTGGGACAAGGTACTAACCAGGGGTATAAAGTATTTATAATGCTGGCTTTTATCTGTTTATCAAAACCTTAATATTTGCCAGGCTGGACAGACATTTGAATTTTTTCAGTCTACAGAGTCACTTGACAGAGAAATGGAGAGATTGGTCACAATATTTCCAAGTTGTTTTTTTCTTAAAGCAGAGTTGTCATAGTAAAATCATGGGTAGGCCCACTGAATTGAAAAATTACCTTAATTTGTGTCAGGGAAAATCTAGGAAGATTTAAGCTCTTAGAATTAATTTTTTTCCCCAATTTTTGTCTCTGTGACATTGTGCTCCAAGGACAGAACTTGCATGCTGTGAGAAATAATCACTTGTTTTACAGGAGTATTGTATAGACAAAGGTCTAAGAATTATTTCCAAGGAAATATCCAGTCTTGTCTTTTACTTTATTGGAACTTCTTTGTATCAGCACCAGTATCCAGATGGCGCCACACTTTATGAGAGGGACATATTGCAGATTCTCCACAGGTAACTAGACTGTATAACTAAAAAAAAAAAGATGTTACAGACGTTCTTTAGCATGTAGTCACATTGAAACCACTGGTTCTTCACAGCCAAAAGATTGACCATGGACTGAATTGTTGCTTCTTCTAGGAAGAAACAAGCAACAACAACTGAGAGTTTCCTTAGTTGGATCCTGTGAGTTTGTATGGGAGGTAGACAGGTTCCAGCTTCATCCCACATGGTGGGAGTGATGTGACAGGGGACACGTCATTCTCACCATTCCATGTCTATTTCCAGTCAAGGTGCTGCTCAAACAACCTCTTTACTTCCTCTCATAATCTTCCTGCTAGAAATGAATCTCTGGTTTTGTTACCTGCCCAACAAGTAGAAACCCTCCTGATTACTCCTGGTTTATGGTGCAAGAGCTTATGACCAGGCATAGATCATAAACATGCTATAGGTGTGCACGTGCCCTCCTATTTATTATGTGGCAAAAGCCAATTGGACAGCCTGGGAACTCATCATCCTCGACTCTCTATCCTTCCGAATGCTCTTAGCTTTCAAATGACAAGTCTTTAAAAAAAATTATGTAGACACTGTACTTATTTGTATCTGTTCCATAAGGCCTTTATTAATAACCTGTGATGGTCCTGCCTTCAACAGTACTTATGTCACACCTTGGAAGTTTGGGAAGGGAAAGAGGACTAAAAAACTACAGTCCGACAATTCCCACTTCCCTAAATATCCATCACATATTCTTGTGCTGTCTCTTTCTCTCATAGCACACTATGCAAATTACTTAATATAGAGAACAATAACCTCTTTATCATCAGTTTTGTTCAGGGCATCTGGAATGTTCAGCCTGTGAAGAGAGGTCTTTCCACAGCTGCAGTGGGACAAGTGCAGGGACAAGAATATCTGTGCAATAATGCTATGGAAAACCAAGCTAATAGTAGTAAAAGAGCTCATGAAAGCAGTTCATGAAAAAAAAAAAATCCCCTATGCTGGCACCTCTCCTTCAGGATTACATACTTTACGCAATAAAGAGCCTACATCTCCTTTGTTTCTTGCTATTGGCTCACCATATGATTTGGTAGAAGCAGTTGTACAGATGTGTGACCTGTCACCTTAGCATCATCTTTCACAAAGTCTACAGGTTTTTGAAACCTAGAAGATCTGGGATGGATCCAAGCATGGAAAAGGAGGAATGTCAAGGAAAGGCAGCAATGCATGGACCTGAATGTAAGGTTACCAAAGGTTGAAAGGTGTCACTTGGTTAGAGTATCTCTCTGGGCATCAATGTTCAGTCATTTTAAAACCTGGTGGTTAATTTTATTCCAAATAGTGAGCATACTATAATAACACATCATATAATGTCTTAGAAGGGAGTATCATCCGTATCAGCATGATATAGTACTGTGCACCACATTGCAAAGGATAGCAATCTGAACTGCAGCAGCTCATAGCGCAATATGATGTTCCATAACGCATTTCCCAGATGAAAGTAAGTCCTGTATCATCTAAAGTCCTTCTCGAGGACACAGTGATTGGGATGGATGGAGATAAGGAAGGACAAGAAGTATTTGCCATACTTGAAACCTGGACTGCTGAGACTCAGGGAACAAAGTTAGTAAATTCGCTACGGCAGCCTTGCTTCAGGTAAGCTAATTTAACGCTTTTCATTGGATAAGCTAAAACACCACTAGCCTACACACTCACATCGTATCAATTTGCCTTGCTCAGAGAATAGGAAATCTTTTAATTACTGCAAGCCAAGTTCTGTCAGGCAAATCTTGTTCTGGGCATGAGGCATGGGGTGGAAGGGTCTGCACTTTAGTCTTGGAAACCTTGGTTGCCCCACTGACACCCCCTGCTTCTTACCAACAGTTGCAACACATTCATTTTCACCCAGGGGATTCCCTTTGCCACTGTCCTCTCACTTCCCATGCACTGAAATCCTCCTTCTATGTTCCCTTCAGTAATACAGTTTAGACCTTTTAAAGGAGGGCAATGGACTTATACCGAATACCAAAATACCGAATACTTTTTGACTATGTATTGAATTGAGACAGAGGATTCAGCTTCAAGCCTTACTCCAAATGCTACAACACATTTTCAAGAAGCTGGATATCAACCTACCAAATGTCCTTTCTGCTTTCTGATTAGCTTATTTGGACAGTTGTTTCTTTTTAGTATTTTTTTCCCCAGTTCCTAATTTCACTTGGAACTGAAAGCCTTCCCTGAAAAACTGTTGGCAGTGTGGCATGTCTATGTGAAGAGCCGTGGTTTCAGTATGTCCACATTTTTGGAGGAAAATATTTCATTGGAAAAATAAGTGACCACCTTTACTGCTTTTACTATTGTTCCCTTTTCTGTCTAATGGGCAGAGGTCTTCCCCCCATGTTGCTCTAGAACAAAATACAGCATATTACTATATTAAAAAAAATAAACAAACAAACACAAGAAGTCAAGAAAAAAGTAGATTTTAATATTAATCTGAAGATAGCTGAAGTGCAGTTGTGCTTAACACCTTGATAAAGTGAAGGATAAAGTGAGAAAATGGTAATTTAAACCATTATAAATGGCAATATTTAGTTTTGTTCCTATCACCCATTGCAACCAAAGTGTCAGCATCATTAGAGGTAGTCTCCTTTCTTCTTACACATGAACTGGCAGAAGTAGCTGTGTTTAAAATGCTGCCCTTCTCTCTCATTAACCCCTCATTTTGAGGGGATATAAACCTGTGCTCCTGACTTTCCACTGTCACGCCAGGCACTAATCTCTTGAATGAACATATTCATAAATAGCTATTTCAGGCTGCCTAGTAACTGAAGAAACTTGACACACAGCTGAAAGAAATGAGCCAGGCATGGCAGGAAAGTGTTCTCCTGGAGTGGCAAGTGAGGCCAGGTATCTCAAACGGCACCAGACATCTACGTGTGGGCAACTGAATTAGGTCTTCTAATTCAGGGTTTCATTGACAGTTTGTGAATAGGGATGCACCTGTATTATGTTCACACCTGGATGCTTCTCTTAAATACTTCTCTAAAAGTCTCATAGTCCATCTTCAGCAAGATTTTGAGGTTGTTTCACACTAAGATTGAATTTGTGTGTATTAGAACTGAATGTATTGAAATGAGCAATTAGCTTTTTACTAAAATACTTAGTAGATATTTCAAAGGCATAGAGATGCTGCTTAAGAATGTCACTTAAGTAATTTTAAAAATAACTTGGTCTAAGTTAGTCTAGGGTCCCTCTGCCATTGATCATGAAGGAAACCTAAATAAATACCTTTAAGTGGATATCCAAGTTTGACAGCTTGCAGTCTTTGACATGAAAGTTGCATTTCTCTCCACATTTCCAAACAAGACTGTGCCTTTTTTTTTTGTGGGTTTTTTTTGTTTGTTTGTTTTAATTGAGTATTTTGTTTAAAAGTGTCCTAAAAGAACAGGCAAAGGTGTTAAATGACATCAACAGGAGGTCAAATATTACTTCAACTGGTTATAATAGGAATCCTAAACTTCCTGTCCTGCACTGCAAGAGGGAATCGTTGAGCTGGGAAGACATGGGGGTTGTAGTTCACTGTGTGTCAGGGACCTGTGTGCTGCTGGCAAAGGTTTTCAGCAGTTAGGCCTTCAGGATTGTTTCAAAAGAGTACTGGGCATAACATTTTCATTCTTCTGCTGTTGTACATCATTATAATCCCCAAAGAGAAAACTCAACGGGACATCACTGCTTTCCTGTTCTCTCCATCTCCATCTGCCTCCTGCCTGAGGCAGAGACTCAGATGTGCCTTTGCACCCTGTGGTTTTGACTCCCCTTCTTTTCACACTTGTCTCCTGTATGAGGATGTAACTTTGTAAAGGAAGCAGTTTTCACCTTCTTTCCTCTAATCAGGTCATCTGCAATTTCATAATCTTCTTCCGCATGTTGCTCACTGCCAATCTGCGGTATCTCCCTGTTCCTGGATATCTCTCCCACACTCCTCAGCAGTTGCACACAACACCACTTCCTGCTCTGTCAAAGAAACCACGCAATTCTAATCTCTCTCACACAGCTACACCACCCTTCCTTGTAATCCCGGATAGTCATATAT
>VZTU01018005.1:94816-121473 GCA_013400835.1 Zapornia atra
GTTCCCAACCGCCCCCCCCCCCCCCGAATTTCACGTGCCCCTCCATGTGAGAAAGGGCTTTTCCATTTAAAAGAGCAGAGAACTAGAAATGGTGAAAATTTCTCACACCACCAGTTCTGAGAAGCATGTTAATGCAGATGTGCAGGTTCCCTTCCCCTTTTCCCTCCCCACTTCATCATTAAACCTGTCAGTCATTGTTCCCACAAAGGGGCTGACATCTGTCAGTTTTGAGATCGCCATGCTGTCCTAGACTTGAAAGACTCACTCCCCCTGAACAGTGTCGTGGGTCTCACTGGAGCAGAAAAAAATTAAAATGTTGGCACTGTGTTACACAATTCACAAAAGAAACCCTAAATATACTTGCTGTCTACAGCAGGACTGCTAGCAAAGTAACCTGGATTCAAGAAATCTGTATGCAATTTGATCTGTTTAAGCCCTGTTTCTGAAGATCCGATTAGATATCTCTCCTTCTCTGTTACTCACCTGTTCTGTGAGCACTTGTCTCAGCAGATTAATACAAATGGGCTTTGCTGGGCAAGTAAATAGGAATAAACTACCACGACCTTCAAAATCCATAGACGCAGGCTATGTTCTGTAGTGGGTTATGCAACTGGGCAAATATGAGATGAGATGCACAAGGCACTTCCCAGCAGAACCGGTTGGAAACCTGCTGAAGCTCTTTTGTCTTTCATATCATTAAGCTGAAAGGTCTTAGGCTGGAAAAAGAGGATGCCCTTTTCTCCTTCCACTCACTCTCACTAAGGCACAGTGCATGGGGCAAAGGCATTTTTCTTATGCTCTTATTTCATTATAGTCCACGAGCCTTTTATATGCACCACAGCAGCTTCCTCTGATAAGCCATGGCACTAAGGTTCACCAGACCATTCCCAACACACTTGCCAGTAGTTATCACCTCTGACAGTAGGGTGTCATAGACAGGCCTCATTTCAGCCTGTGTAACAGAAAGGAAGTTAGTCAGAACAGCCCCTTTACCTTGGTGAGGAGAGCCAGCATTCACCCACACTGAGTACTGGGCAGGAGGCAAACACTTTGTTGCTTTTTTTGGTTGTGTTGTATGAAACACCTCTTAGAAATGTTTAAAGATGTATATGGAATGGCTTACTATGGTTTCACTGAGGCAAGGTGCCAGGACATATTATGTAAAGTGTTGATCTTTCCTACATGTGAAATTGGATATAGAACAGCCAGTTTCCACTCCTCCTTTCTGGCAACAGTCCCAGGCTCACGCGCTTCCATATAATCTGGGTCCCTCATAGCAGAATAGCTGCCCAAGGCATCAGCAAGACTCAGAAACTGCAGTAGACCTATTGATGATGCCAGTTCTCTTTGCAAGAATCAAGGCTATGTTCTTCCTCTTTTTTCTCCCATTCTTTTGTTCTGGTCAGCCTGCACCTCCGCTGCTGCGTTTTTCCATCTTTCTGGAGCCTTCAAACATGGTCCATCTCCGCTGGGACCATGATGAACAGGAGATGATGACATTTGAGCTGCAGGTCCATACAACTGGATGGGTAGCATTTGGATTCAGCCCTCATGGAGAGCTGTCTGGATCTGACATTGTGATAGGTGGTGTCTTCCCAAATGGCAGCATCTACTTCTCTGTAAGTTGAAAAGACTTCCTCTGCATCCCCCTTTGCTCCAAGTATAGTGGCTTGAAGCCATATCGGCTCAACCGGCTAAAGATGTCCAAGGCCATTTGACATCTTAGTTGGCATAGCCTCTGGCTAACAGTGCAGAAGAGCCCAGGTCTTCTGCAGGTCCTGTGTCATGCCTGCTAGCCCCATGCAGCTATCTGAGATACCAGGTGGCACTAGATGATGTTTAGGCAAAAAACTGGTCCCATCTACAAATAAAAACAAGAGCCAGAACCAATTGGGTATGACTGAAGCAATCACCTACCATGAAGCTAGAAGAGGCTGCTGGGAATGTAGCTTCTGATTCATCCAAACCAGAGGTCAGCTCAGCCAGGAGTCAGATGTGAAACTCCCATGTTTTCCCTCACTGAAACTCTTCAAAGGTTAATTTACTTGGTTTGCTTTGCACCAAGTTGAGACATGTTCACCTCCAAAGGTTGCTTCTTCCTGACATTCTTAAATGTTTGCCTTAGGAATAGGCTAGAACATCCTTGGGACTTGCTGTTGTCTGTAAAGGCAATCACTGAGAAAAGATGCCTTATGTTAAAACAGCTGGAGTTCAAGGGAACAAATATGACTGAAGATGCTAATTAAAAAAAACCAGGGTGGTGGGTTTTTTTGACGTTTGTAATTTTCTTTTGTTTTAAATGTGAAACAGGAACTTATAATGCTGACCAGAAACAGAAAGAAAAGATTACACTGATAAAATGTTTTGTTTGTTCACAATGGTTTTATTTTGTCCAGCTGTTTTCAGTTCCTTTTTTGCACAACAGTAAGATCTGTTTTGCATGAAATACGTCTTGGTACTTGTCTAAAAATGGTGAACTTTGGAGGGGGCGAGGTAGCTGGCCTCACTTACAGTCATTAGCTGATTTCAAAACTGTCCTTGTAATATCTAGTTGTGAAATCTTTTTGTGGCTGTGACACAGACAGGGAACTTTGTCTGTGAATGACTACAGAGGAAAAAAATAGTGATCAGTTTAGAAGAAACAGTTGCTCAGAAAATATCTCCCAATTTTTTAGGTTTGGAGATACTCCAGTAAGCAAACATGACCATGAACACAAACATCTGTATCTGTTCTGTAGACTGTATGTCACATCCACTGAACCCATGGGACAGACAGTTTGAAGGAAAAATGTCCTGGTAACTGCACATGGGAGTTTAAGTGGGATTTTTCATTTACATTTCATCTAACCCTCTCGTGCATCCTTGCTCTTTGTTTTTATTTTCCTCTTTATTATGATCATAGCAAAGTCGTTATCTGAGTAATATCCAATGGGTGGAAACACTAGCTAAAAAGGCTTGTTTTCATAAAAATGGGGGATTTATTCAGCTGCTTACTGCCTTCCTCTTTCATAAGGTATATTTAATTTTAAATACTTTATTTATTTCAAAGCAGCTCATTTACAGACTACTTATCTTTGAATGTTGATAATTTAATGAAAGAGTGCAACAGGTATTTCAAAATAGAAGGAAAATAAAAGCTGTGTTTTCAAACTATGATATGTTCCTCTCTAAATCAAGCATTTGGATTAGAGAAAAATTGCTTAGAATATTCTGAAAGTCCAAATCCATGGATAAAGTAAAGAAGAAGAATGAGTATTAAATGAAGTACTGAGAAAATTAGCAAAAGCTGAAAGGAGGTCTTGAAATAATCACTTAAAGGAACAGAGATGGGAGGAAAAAAATACCATGAAGGATTTCACATAAAAATATTATTCTTTGACCAGACTGGTGTCTGGTAAAATTTTTCTCTTCTCTTTTATCACTCTGAAGTTGAGTGCTGCAGCAAAACTTTTCAATGTTGCTCTTGACAGTTGTACATTAAGGAGACATTTGCTTTATTGTGTTTCAGGTTTCTCTTGGAGAGGTATTCACCATGTCTGCAGCCACTGCCTTCTCATTTCGAGTCGTTTGAACTCCTCTGCCAGAAAACTATAATGTGTTCTCTGTCAGTCAACCTGGAGCTTTACTCCTCTTGATCCTTCTTCCCCTTCCACAGCTGTGTGTACAGTCCCACCTTTTCACCTCCTGTTTTCGCAGCAGCAGTTATGGTGGCCCATTCTGTTCCCAGTGAGATTTCTATAGGAACTAGGCATTTAGATGCTTTTCAAACTCTGCATCATGTTTCTGTGCATTTGATGACATTGCTCATGCAGTATTTGTCTTTTTTGCTATTTCTCTTCTTCATTATTTCTCTTTTTTGGAGAATGCAATGCTTATAATTACTCAGTTCCCACCAGCAGTACTTGCAAACATGACTTTTTGGAATCTAGGAAGTTACAGTTCTTCTCTTTATTGCTTTGACCACTGTTTCTTTTCCAGGATTGTCATGTGATTGATGAGGTAACCCTTGAGGAAGATGAGAGCCAGGACTACCAACTGCTGTCAGTAACGGAGAATGAGACCTCCACCACCATGCTGTTCAAACGCCACCTCCGGACATGTGACGCGAGTGATCTGGATATCACAGTAAGAAAGGGGGTTGCTCAAGCAACATTCTGAACAAACCTGCTCTCATAGCCCACTGTATTCCCAGATCCTTCAGATCAGAGCTGAGAATTGCAGGGTTTTCTCACAGCAGTACAGTAACAGGAATATAATAAAAAATATAGAACCAAACAGCCACATTTATAATGCCCATTTCAAGGGCACTATTTTGATGTCACTGATGTTTTCATACAACGTTTTCCACCAAATAATTTTGAAGATATAAATCTCAATATTTTCTTAATCATGAACACAGATCTTCAAAATCCTCCTCATTTCTCTGCCTTTTTCTTGTTTGCCACATACAAAACTGCAATATAATATGGGAGATAAAGTTTTTATTTGCCTAATATAGGCAATATTTTGATAGGAATTATGTTTAGAAAATTCAGAATGCTTTGATAATCTCAGTTCTTCTCTTGGAAGACTTTCATACTGGTATTGACTGACATTAAAGACTTGCCCAACCTAAATCAGCCCTTTAAGTCAGAGATTAAAAAAAAAAAAAAAACAAACCACTTTTCCAATGTTCACAAGCACACTAATATACACAGTTTCAGAACTCTGAAGATATAGACATGGCTTACACTGTTTTGCCTTTACTTGAGTGACCTCTGGGTAAATCAACGTTACCCAAGGCTTAGCTCACACAAAAATGTTTATCCAGAATTAGGTGGATAATTCTTTGGATTTTTCCAAAGTTCAAATACGTGTGCAAATGCCTGCTTACATGCCTTTGTAGTCACTAAGCTTCTTAATTAACTTAAGTAATTGGAAAAAAAATATTCCTTTCTGAATAGGAAGAACCTACAGAGTTCCATGACTACTGCTGTCCTTACATGATGTGGCAGATCCAAGTAGGTCACTGAGAGCATACTCAGAAGTAGCTGCTAATGGGAAATCAGGGGACTACAGTGTTATTAGCTTTTTGTCTAAGTCCTCTAGTAATTTTTTGCCAAAATTACCCAAAACACAGATATAGAAAAGACACTATATACAGATAATGAACCGCATCTGCTTGCTCTTGGAAATGCAAAGATCTGAAAAGCTGATCTTTTGCGTCATTGTAGAGATCCCTCTGCTAGAACAGTATCTAAACACTCAGTATCTAAACATTTAAACACAAAGTGATGCAAGTTCTGAAATCTTTATCAAATCCCTTGCAGCCTTTTTGCAGCTTTCTTTCATTTCATATACTAGTACTTTAAATCCACACATGCTTTAATAATGTATGTGAATTGACAGTGGTTACAGCTTTCCTTGAATCTTTTCTAGCCAGCACCCTCTCTTTGGGAAAAAAACAACAACATGGTGTCTCTGTCAGACAAGACAAATCTTTTGTGTTACTCTGCTTGATTTCTGTTGTGTGTTCTGACATGTCTGAGTGTCTGGGTACGTATTAATGCACACTGTTATATTATTTCAGCTGACTTGTAATTGTGGTTAGTATGTGGATAGCATTTTAATACATATGCAGTGGCATAAGGCACGGGATGTGGGGTGAATACTTGTGTGTGTGGCTGATGGGAAGGAATGAAAGACATTTTCCAATTAAACACTCCTATTACAGATGGACACTGCACGTCTCATTACTGCTTTTGGCACTGATGACACAGCGCCATTCTTTGAAGGCCAAAGATTTTCCAAATCTCTTTTCTTGATGAGGTACAGAGGCCCATCTGACTCAACTGACCCCAAAATATTCTTCACCTATGACCTGAGGTTGGACAATGTAAGTCTTGGATAAAAGCATTACTTGACACATTAAAAAAATCCCCTTTCTTCTGCCTTTCTTTGCAAAGTTGATCACGACCATGCTGAACAGGTTGAAAAATGAGCATGAGTGATCTTTGAAACATGCAAACAGAGATGGCAAGAGTGGGAATGAAGTGAGAAGGGAAGGCTTGCTGTGTGGAGGCCAAAGCACTTACTTGTTAGGAAAATGCTGTAAGGTGTAGCCTGTTCCCTTGACTAGAGTCTATGGAGCCAAACACAGGCTATGGTGCTATTGAATTGCAATATAATTACTAACTTGGGCATTTATGTATCCGGGGCTATTGTTTGATCCATATAGGCTGCTATAAAAATGTCTGTAATATACTGAAGCTATTTACTGATTCCTATCTTAGTTTCATGGGAACTACACAATATCACAGAGAAGTAATGGGTATACATTTAAATGGTCTATGACAAGTCTGGCTAAGAGTTCAGAAAATGCAGGGCACACTCATTTGTGTACCACCTCTGGTGCTAACTTATGCAGCATCTCAGTCTCAGACAGAAGGATTTGCCAGGAGAGCCGGAGCCCCTTGTTAGCATCACCTTGTGGTACATGCACCGCCCCTGTCAGATGGAGTCCAAAAGTACCAGCTCAGTGTGGTATTGTGTTAACACCTTCCCTCTTTAAACAGCATCAGCCCACACAGGCAACACTCACTCAAGATGAAGCAGAATCTGCTGATCAGTGTGGGCAATATTCCGTACTAAAGAGGGGCACTATTTTTATGTAAAGATCTGTGGGATTAGTGCTGTCATGTGTTGTGCTTACGACTCCAGAAAACCAGCAATAAAAAATGTTGGTTGAACTGGATGGATACCTCCTATGCTCAGTTCATGTTATAATAGACAAATTAGTAAGGCGATTTCCTCTTAAAATGAAACGAAATGAAACAAAACAAAACAAAGTGAAATAAAAAACAAACCATAAAAAATCATGAAGAAAAAGAATTTAAGACCTGGTGGAGCTGACATTTGTTTGCCTTTCACCAGAATGCAGCCTTGTCTTCTCATCTCCCTCACCGTTACCAAAAAAATGAGTAGTTGCTTGCTAAATGCATCATCTTTCCTGCTCCCTCCAGTTCTGGGCCTTTTTCTCCTATCACTGCCTCCTTTTGGCTTCTCCAATGCCCTGTGCACATTGTTGAGGTGCCAGGGACAACCTTCAGGTGACTTACGCATCTGTTTCTTTTCCAGTTTGCTGTTCCAGTACAAGAAACAAAGTATGCCTGTACCTTCATCCCACTGCCCATGGTCAAGCAGAAGCATCATATCTACAAGGTAAAGTTGCAGGCTGTATCACTGAGGGAAAAATAGGACAGGTCAGACTCGGTCCTTCAATCCCACATACAAATCTGTCTTTTACAGTAAAAAAGATACATATTTTAGTATAAATTTGGGACCATTCCATTGGGATTGGGGTAAACCAGATAATTTTTCTGCTGTGTTGAGATAAGCTATGGCTTGTTTCTAACTTTAGAATTACCTTTGTCTTTATGTACATCGCATCTGAAAAAAGCCTTGCTACAAGACTGATGTCTCAGTGTAGTGATCTCAGGCCATGTAACCTATCTTTGAGAGCAAAGGGAGCCTCCAGAATTTTCTGTATTTGAAAGGGCTTCTGCTTTTGTCCTTGGAAATTGCTAAGACTTTGCATATAAAAAGCAAAACTAACATTTTTGCAGTTCTGTTTTCAAGACTGAGTGTGCAAAAAAAGATGAGCAAAGCAAAGAAACAAGAGCTTTCCAAAGCAAGCCTAGCTTACTTCTCAAATGAAGGTAACTTTGCTTCAAGGTCAAGTAACCCTTCTTAGTATTCTGGGTTTTAAAGGTTTAAAAACAGATGTCCCACTGCAATGGCATCAAGCCAAATTTCATAAGGAAGAATTTACATTGACTGGAAGAAAATAATTTAACAGGTATTCCTATAGAACAAACTCAGCAGTCTTATTAAGTCAGTTCTTATGGTAACATCAGGATTTTGAGGCCTGATCTCAAAATGGTAAAAAATTATTGGCAGAGTTTATTTGAAACTATCTCAATGATAGTGCTTTTGGCACAACTGAGTGGAGCAGTGAATTACAGAGAAACTGAGATCAAGGTCCCTTATCTTGCTTTGCAGTCAAGATAAATTACATTCCCAGTCTGGAACCACACTACTCAGCATAACAGGTCAAAGAGACACTCCTGTAATTCTGATTAAGGAGAGGTGCTTTAGAGGAAGACACAAATCTCTGCTGAGTGCATACTAAAATGAGTAGATAAAGCATAATCCAGTATCATCCATTTTGTGAATCAGATTAGATGTTTGCTTAAACTATGTTTAACTGCTCCTTCCAGTTGCCTGGGAAAGAAATACTTCAGGGTTGACAATAACCTTTTTTGTCTGTTTCTTTTGGTTACAGTTTGATCCTATAATAACACCCCACAACATAACATTGGTTCATCACATTCTTGTTTATGCCTGTGGCAACACCAGCGTGTTACCCACTGGCATAGATGATTGCTATGGAGCCAATCCAGATTTTTCCCTGTGCTCTCAAGTGCTTGTGGGCTGGGCTGTTGGAGGAGAGGTGAGCCTGCAGGTCCCATTTCTTCTCATGAACAGTACTACCCTTTTTGTCAGCTTGTTCAGTAAGACCCCACAGTCCTGCGGGACAAAATGAACTGGGGAAGTCTCTTCATACTGCCCCCTCTCAATTCTACTTCTGCTGCATCAGGTGATGCTGGCAATTTCTACCTAGTTGTCAACACTCGGTATATGTGCATATATTATTATCATGACTACATTAAACAATTTGTATAGGCCACACACTAAAGCTTTCAATTCTGACCTTTCACAATGTTGCCATTAATTTCAGAAAATTCTCATTGTGCTCATCTTGCATAACAAAAAGAAGTGAACCTGTTCTCTGCTCTCTTATTATTTTCTCTTTTTTCCTTTTACCTTCCTTTTTACTTTTTTTTTCTACTGGCTCTGCCTCTTTGTCAGGAGACTAAAATTAAAATTTCAGTGAAATTGGTTCTTCTGAGTGTCCTAGTTAGTGTTGCATGAATTTTAGCACTGTATCTTCTGCTTTCCAAAGCAAAATGTATTTTGCATTTCTGTAGTATGCAAGTACATGGGGACAGAGAGAGGAAGCAGATGTCTTAGACACAACCGTTATACTAATTTTATTCAGATTTTGTATTCTGCAATGCCAATACTGATACGAAATTTGCTGCAAGAGTGTACACATGCTATAGCAATTTCCTGTTAATTATAGTATAAAAATAAAAATTAAAGCAATAAAAAGGATAAATGAAAAATAAATTTTGAAAATTCTTCCTTGTTCCAAGTCAGAAGGAAGAAGAATTTGAACTGGCAGAATTTCCCACATTTTTTTTCCTAACAATGTAAAAATAAATATTCAGAAATGTAAGAAAATAAAAACCTTTCTTTTTGTAAGTTTTCAATCAAGAAAAAAAAGAAAAATGTTATAAAATAACAATTCCATATACATTTATTCCTTCTCTTCCTCTTTAGTCTTACCAGTTTCCAGATGAAGCTGCATTTTCCATTGGAACACCTTGGGACCCTCAGTACATCCGATTAGAAATCCATTACAGCAATTTTGACTTGTTACCAGGTAGGTAATGATGGGCAGTTGAAGAACATTTTCAGGTTGGAAATCTCAGATCTCATCTACAAGCCTATTAGAAATAGAAATTTCTGCATGAAATCCTTTAACACCCTGCTCAGTATAACCTGCAGGAGAGTAAGAGTCAACCAGACTGGGCTCTCATTCAGGGAGAAATTTAACTTTAGAAGAACAGATACTTATACCTGCTTAGATTAGATGTATCCATCAAAAAAGCTGAGCAGATCTTTCTGCTATGATACTACTGGGAGTGTTAGGTGAAAATATAGAAGAAATGTGAATATCATGGGAAAAATGAGCAGAGTGGGAAGGGGCAGAGTAGCTGCGGGAGAGGAACTGCTGTATCAAGAGTCAGGATGAAGTCCTGAGAGCCTGATAATACCACCTCAGACTTCTACCATGACCTCCAGTAGTCAGTTCTTATGATAGGCAATGAAGAATGCCACCATGGTATCTGCTATCATTTTACAAGGAGAAATAAAACTGTGTACTGATTTTATGGGAATCACCTGAGACTATAGCAGGCCTTCCTATAATTTGTGCCCATCCCCAACGTGTGATCAGGAAGGAGACACTGCATGTGTCGATGCTTCAGGCCCCACTTCTGGTATTTCTGGAGGCATTGCTGAAGGAGTGGTCATTTTTCTTTTACAGGCTTAATCGACAGCTCAGGGGTACGAATCTACTACACACCAGAGCTACGGAAATATGACATGGGGGTTCTACAAACAGGCATCTACCCCTTCCCTGTGCATGTCATTCCTCCTGGAGCAGAGTCCTACAGATCATATGGCCTTTGCAATTCCAGCCAGTTTGATGAAGTGAGTGTTGGGAAAGCCATATGAAATCCCATTTCAGCTTTTCATCTTGTTCTAGACATGTACAAAAGCCATTTGGTGCAGGGTGCCATCTTAGCCTCCCTTTCTGCATGTTGAAATAGGGATATCTGTTCCAACAGAACTACTAAGAAGAGACCAGATATTTAGCCCAAGTACATTAGCAGAGCTGTGTTGGCATGTCAGAGCCATGGCTTAAATACCTATTCACTCTATCTAAGAGAAAGGGAAACAAAGCTCAAAGGATATAGTGACTTCCCAAGATCTCCAAGGGAATCTTCTCCACCACATGCAAGAGGTCTTCATCCTACCATGGATGTGTGGTACTGGAGCAGGAAGGCAGGTACTAGCCTGGGAGGATGTGGTGCTATCTCTCAGGTCACGAAGGTACCTCTAGAGCAGAGATCTAACATCCTTCAATACACAGCAAAGAGGCTGATAACAATAATCAGACTCAGTGGAGTGTGGGATCCAGGCATTTTATCCTCTCCAGGACTGCTAGATGTGAGGTTGCTGCTTTCCCCTTCTCCTGGCCCAGCCAGTGCTAAGGTTGGGTCAGACTCCAAAGATATAGGCACCCCCACCCCACCCAAACACACAGAGAGCAGACTCAGCTGGCCACAAACAGATCAACATAGATGGGATTGCAGCACTTCGACATGCATAAGGAAATGGGCTTCAATATCCTTTTAAAAAAATTTACAATTACACGAGTTTCATCAAGCTTTTGACTTTGATGGGCAGGTCTAAAACGTAGTGCTGAGCTCTGACTGCTAGGCTTTGACCTACTTCATTTTGAACTGCAGATGAATGGGATGCCAGTTCCAGATCTGCATGTCTTTGCCTATTTGCTTCACACGCACCTGTCTGGCAGAGGACTGAAAGTTGCTCAATACCGGTAAGAGAAGGAAACTCACAGTATTGCTGCCCATGCCATGGCATCAGTCCCTGATCTTGGGCCAGAGTGCATGAGAATGATGTCACCAGTTTAGCCTCCATCTATCTGTCTGTGCACAAGATTCTGACGGTGTCTGAATTATAGTACAAAGAACAAGCTCCTAGGGAAAGAAGGGTCAGCTCAGCAGAGAGTCAGAGACTAGGACTGTGCCTCCTGTTAAATAAAACAGATCCAGGCAGTGAGGTCAAGCACTGGACTGCTGCTCATCCACACTTCTCAGCTGCTAGACAGTGCCCTTGTGTAGCTTGGTTCTGCTAACCAGACTCACCCTGAGGCTATACAGGCACAGTACTGGGGACTGTGTGTACCAGTTCCCATGGGCTGCATGGGCAAAACCACACAGGTTTTAACTTCCTCCACCATCCTCCCACACTAAAAACTTTAGCACCCTTATGCATTCTCTAATGACACCCCAGCCCATGGAGCATGAATTCTCAGTTTCATGCTATGAAAATAGCAAATAATGGTCTGAAGCATGACATCTGGACACTACTTCAGCCTCTCAGTGCCAGTGATCTCCAACACCAACTGGAGATGCATGGTTTGCTACGCTAGAGAGCAAGACAAGTGTGAATGTCCCTATGTCTCACCAGCTAGGCCCTTCCAAGTCCATGTTCCAAGTAACAGGGGATGATATAATTGATCAGGAGAGTTTTCCTTAGGCTTCAGAAGAAAATGGAAGGTTCTGCCTCTTTGCTAGGAATCACTTGAGGTCAGCCTACAAAGGCAGCAGTTCAATTAACTTTGGATGAGCATCTATGTGAGAAAGGACCTTTACAGACTTTACAATGCTAGGACCATGTCCTAAAGCCATCTCAAGCACAAGCTCCAGAGCAGAAGGTCAAGGGTTTGAAACACCTGGGAATTTTCCCTGTAACACATCCAATAACAGTGTTGTTCCTAGTCACTTGTGCAGTTAGTGTAGACCCTAGTCTATTTGGAGTTTGATTTTGTCAGAATATAGCAGTTTGTGATCTTTGATAGTAATTTAGGGGTCTTCTGTTTAACTGTTAATTCCAGAATTACCACAGTATAGGCCAAAGTCACACATAGCCAGCATGACCGAGGTAGCCAGAGCTATTTTGTTCCAGGCAACAGCAATAAAAAAAATTTTTGGCTTCTGTCCCTTATGCAAGTAATATGGCATACACAAACCATGTGTCACTGATAGAGAGGCTTTGATGGGCATCTGGCCTGCAGCCAGGGTCAAACTACCAGTCACGTGACAGAGCATCTTCTTTCTTGACTTAACTTTTCTGAATTCTGGTCTCCAAGCCATGTTGCTCCCTCCTGAACACATTTTGTTCTAAGGCATAGCTGGACAGTGGTATGAGCCTTACCAACTCACCTCTCAGAGCTGCCAGCAGTCAGAAAGCAAGCCTACAACGAGCAAGCAGGGTGTGTGACAGCTGCTGGGACAACCTGTCCATGAGCACCACAAGGATTTGTGGACTCGGTGCCTTCATGTACTTGCAGTGTGCACTATGGATGTACATAGCAAGATCTAAGGCCCTGTAATGTGGATGGAGATGCAGAGCTCAAGCAGAGCAGAGACCACCTAAGAAGCAATATCGCAAAGCACAAAGAAATAGCAAGGAAAAATTCACATGTGATACATCTGCATCTGCAAGGGAGGCCCTAAACAGCCTGACATCTCTCATCTGCCAGGGTCAGAGAGTCTTTTTTATTTAGAACAGTGTTTTGCAATGCAAGTGTTGGAGTTCTTACTTCTGGGATCCCAGACTGTCATCTGAAAGGTGAGTTTCAATGCATAATAACTGCTGACATAAAAAGTCCATATTTGGGCTCCAGACCAAAGAACATAGGGTGACAAATTTCCACTCTATGTTTGGCCTGACTGATGCTGGAAGTACGTTCTGTTTGCTCAGAAAGGTATCAGGCATGATTTCTGGAGGGGACTTTTCTTGGCTTTGTTTATTTCATCCGCAAATTGGTTATTCCACACCCCTCCCTGGAAAAATTATAACTTTTCCCCCTTGTTTGCCTTCCCCAGAAATGGTGAGCAGCTGCAGATCATCTGTGAGGACAATAAGTATGACTTCAGACTGCAAGAGATTCGGGACAGGAAAGAAATTCTCATAATCAAACCGGTACAATTCTTCCTCAGGGTGTAGCTATAGGTGGGCAGGCTGGGGATGTGGTGAGCACCAGAGGTGTCAGAGCACGTTGACATATTCTGACCTTTGTTATACCTCAGACTGTGAGCTATTGCTTTCACACAGTCTCCTGGTTCCCCATGTTGTGAGCAGTTGTTTTGTGTGTTCTGCTGGTACCACTCTTGATGGTGTGACGTACTGTGTTCCCTAGGGGGATGAGATCCTGGTTGAATGCAACTTTCAGACATTGGATCGATCAGAGGTTACTTTTGTAAGCTGTTTTTTTTTCTACCTAAAAATCCTCTGTTGCCTTTAAAATTAGTTTATCACTATTAAAGTCTTTTGGGCAGGCATATCTCTCTTCCCCAAGCAAATATGCCCCTTGCAAAAGCTTCTTGTATCAGACACAGTATCAAATACATACTGAGACACGCCTTGCACAGTCGTTCCATGGTTGGAGAGCTGCTCTCCAGCAAGACCCTTCTACCATAGGCTTATGAAGAGATTCCTAAGACCATACAATATAATTCTAGTCCAAAACATTATGTGCAAGCAGTAAAATTTTTAGCCAAGTTGACTTGAACACTTGGATTTAGTGGACAGGCAGAAATCAAATGTAGGAACTGATGTAATCTGTCTGCAGATCTGATTAGGACTGTTTTTAGTACTTCTTATTCAGACCAGGCATCAGTTTTGCAGAACTTCCTGTGTAAACAGCTATTGTTATACTCTAGCTCCATAACAGCATAGGGCATGTAGAGCAGTTAATGACATTATTGTGCTTAGAAATGTGCACAGGAAATTGAGATTTGACTTAAAGAGTCTATATTCACGGAGAACAACACTGTTTGATTTGCTTGGGATCATTCCAAAAGTAGGGAGTAACTTAAAAATTCTGATCTGAGTGTCACATTCCATTAATACCCTAAATGTTTAAGTTAACTTTCCAAAGTTTCAGATTTGGGGATCTTGTAGATTGAAATAAAAATATGGTCGTTTTCCCAAAGGATAGAATAAGTAGATTTAGGTTATAAAAGTGTAGAGCAACCTATTTTTCAGACTCTTGAGAAGATACTTTGATTCTCCGTTTCTAATGCCAGACAGGGTCTGCATAAGCTGTGAACAAGAGTTCTTTCCTGAGGAGAAATAGTCTCCTCATTGTGTCTCAGCAAAGCTCTGAGTCACCCTTGTATCTTTGCAGGGTGGGCCAAGCACCATGAATGAGATGTGTCTCACATTCCTCTTCTACTACCCTCGTAACAACATCTCCAGTTGTATGGGCTACCCTGACATCTTGTATATTGCACACACGCTCAAGCAGGAGGCCTCAGAGTGAGTCCTGTGTCAACATGTTTCTGAAATTAGCAGAGCAAAATGTAGCTGTGAAGAATGGCAAATAGAAAAGAGAATGAAAATGAAATGTTGCTGATAGGGAAGAAAGAACTAAGTACCTGGATCTGCCAAGTTGAACTTCCTTGTTGTGGGAATCTATCAACAATCTGTTAACAATCTCACACTTTATAATTTTTTCCCCCTTCCCCTTTTTCCCCCCCTCCTTATTTATCTTCTCACTGTTGTTAATGGTTAGACTTGTTCTTAAAGGTCCCTTCAACCAAAAAGATTCTAAGATTTTATGATTCTGTGTTTGTCTTTACCTCCTCACTGCCCCTTATTCTTTCCCCAGTGCACTGGAAGGAATGATGGCCATGGACTTTGTTGACTGGAACAATGATACTATCAAAATTGCAGAGAAAGCAGCCAAGGAAGCCGATCAAGTAGTCATGATTAAAGCTATTAATGTAAGTCCCTCTCCTGAGCAATTTGTGAGTGGAGAAATGGACTTGGCTCTGACATGCTGAGAGCAAAGCACAGCTGCGACGTAGAGCCAACACATACTACCTTGGGTAACACCAGGTGCTAATATCTTCTCTGTGGCTATAGAAACTGAAAGGGATGACCTGAATTATGAATTCCTGTCTCTTAAACTGAAGTTGTAGGTAACTGTCCAAGACATAGTTAGTCATCACTTAACTTTGACCTACAAAAAATAAAAGTTGTTCTACAAAGAAAAAAAAAGTGTCTTGGTAATGTAACAAGGCATAGGAGGTAATGCCATTCGGAGCATTTTTGGCAGAATGAGCAACAAAATAGTGTTGAAAGTCCCTCAGACAACACGCGCACAAAGGCAGTTAGGATGATCCACAAAATTCACGTACAGGGAACATAGCTTCCTGGCTCTTACTTATCTGACTGTATTTCAGTGCATTATTCTGGTAGCTACTCATCTTAGAGGTAAATTATAGAAAACAGCTCTTAAATTGAGAAAATCAAATTCCATCTTCTCTCTCAGAGAGCTTCTCTGCTGTCAGAGGGGAGACTCATGTGCTGACTTTCTCTGTAATGGCTAGTCATGCATCCAGACAGCAAGAAAATTGACACATCCAAACGTGCAGTTATGCCAGAGCCTTGTGGCTCTCAATTATAAAACCAGATCATGTAATCTTATTTCTCCCCTCTTTCCTCCCATCCCCAGGAACTCCGGAGAAACGAGAGTGGTCTAATCAGAGACATTAGCATTCCAGAGCGGGCTGCCTGTCACAATGTTTCTCGACACCTCTCCCTCTCAGGTCTGAGGGCCACTGCAAACAGATGTTTGACCACAGGATACACTTCTGAGTCATCAACCACCAAAGAAACGGCTTCATTTCCTCTTCTTTCTTTTACACAACTAGTGTTTGCATGGCTTATCTTCACCCCTGAGTATAGGAAGTGAGGAGCAGTATACCAGAACAGACCTCTGGCATGCTGAAGAAGTTGGCCATGACTACTTGGTAGCAGGGTATTCCAGATTTCATGGCTCTGAGCATGACAAGTTACTTACATAATATAAAAGTGCTCCCCTTTGGAAGAAATCGATTCAACGGGCATTGGCACTTATTTTATTTTATTAAAATTACTTCCTAGTATAGTTTGTTAAAAAATCAGAAAAGTAATGTTCTATGTAGCAGGGAATTTACCTAGTGATTGCCAGCTAACAATGAAGCAGTGACTTGGTGCTGAATGAAAAATAGACCTTATATATTGTCATAAAGCAAACATATGAATCTGGCTTTTAGTTAAACTATTCGCTGTTCTCTTATGTTTTTTCCATAATGTATAGAGGAGAATCAGAAGAGCAAATCTGATGATAATTAACATCATTGTCACCATACTGATTCTTCCAAATTTCAAATTTCATATACATTCTTTCCCCACATTCTCTAAGGCAGACTTTTGCTTCTTATGACCATTATTAGTACACCAGGTACTTCTTAGTACATCCTTGGACTTTAAAAGAGAGCATAACAAAACAGAGTGTTTAGGAGGGTAACTAACCATCAAAGAAGATTCCTTTCTAATTGGGCTGTTGAACGTTTATTAGCTAGTAATTATCTTCACTAAAACAGAATCAAGGACAGAAAAAAATATTTCTCTTGAAGGCAAGCTTACAAAGAGAATCCCTGAGATTCCAAGAGAATCATCCAGGCACTCAGAGCTGTGTCCCAAGTAAAACACAGATTACTGAGATCACTGTGCTGTGCTCAGTGACATGCTTTTTCTTCTTACTAAACATCTTCCCCTTCAAATTCCTATGGGAAGATACTATGTTCTTTCTCACTCTCAGCGTAGCCTCAGGAAGCTGGAGAGAGTGGTGAGGTGGTCCATCAGCCTCCTTCTCTCCAAACAAGACAAATGCAGAGTCCTCAGCTGCTCCTGGACATGCTTTCTGGCCCTTCCACAACGCCTGCTGTCCTGCTCTCGACACATTCAGGGACCTTCACATTCATCTGAAATGCTGAGGCCCTGCATTGGTTTTGGCTGGGAGAGAGTCAATTTTCTTCATAGTATCTAGTAACAGGGCTGTGCTTTGGATTTGTGCTGAAAACAGTGTTGATGTTTCTGTTACTCCTGAGCAGGGTTTACACAGAGTCAAGGTGTGAGGGGCTGTGGTGGTTTAATCCCAGGTGGAGGCCGGATGCCCACCAAAGCCACTCTATCACTCCCCTTTTCAGCTGGACAGGGGAGAAAATATATATTGAGAGGCTCAGGAGTCGAGATAAGGACAAGGAGAGATCATCCCATAATCAACGTCATGAGCAAAACAGACTCAACATGGAATAAAAAACCTGTCTAATTTATTACACTACACTACACACAGAGTGAAACCAGAGTCAGAATGAGAAGTGTGACCAGATCTTAAAACAGCTCCCCCCTTCACTTTAGTCACAATTTTGCTCCCTTTTCCCCACCTAGGGTGGCACAGGGGCGGGGAGAGTACAGAATGGGGGGTTTGGTCAGTTCCTCACAAGTTGTTTTCCTTCTTTGTGGAGGGCAGGGCTCACACCCTTCCCCTGTTCGAACATGGGGTCCCACCCATGGGAGACAGTCCTTCACGAACTTCTCCGATGTGAGTCCTTTCCCATGGGGCTTCAGCTCTTCACCAGCTGCCCCAGCGTGGGTCACTTCTGTGGAGTGCAGTCACAGTATCGTAGAATGTCTCTCAGTCTCTCAGGCCCAGACTGCTCTAGCATAGAGTCACAAGTCCCCTGAGAAAACCTCCTCTGGCGTGGCTCACTCGCTGGCTCTCTGTCTGTCTTTCCATGGGCTGCAGGTCCTGCCAGGAGCTTGCTGTAGTATGCGTCAGAGCATCTTCCATGTCTCCAACCACCCCAGTGTGGGAGCTCTCCATGGGCGTCAGGTGTGGTNGCATCTTCCTCCCTTCTTCACTGCCCTTGGTGACTGCACAGTTTCTTACATCTTCTCACTCCCTCCTCTGGTGGCAAAAAGCTGCTGCTTGTGGTTTTTCTTCTCTTTAAATGTGATTCCCAGAGGCTCGGCCTTGGTCAGCATCAGATCTGGCCCTGATGATGGTATTCATTCTATCAGACCTAGGGAAAGCTTCTAGCTGCTTCATTCAGCAGCCACACCTGCACTCCCTCCTCCACCAGAACCCCACCACACAAAACCACAACACAAGGCCTTTTCTGCTGCTCACACCACCCCACCAGTGAGTGGGTTATGGATGCACAGTTTGTTGGGAGGGAACACTGCCAGGACAGTTGATTCTAAATGAATATTCAAAGGGGTGCCCATACCATATGACATCATGCTCAGCATACAAAGCTGTGTGAAGAAGGAAGGTGGGGCATTCAGACAGATGGCAATTGTCTTCCCAACTAACCATTAGGTGTGATGGAACCCTGCTTTCCTGGAGGTGGCTGAACACCTGCCGCCCATGGGAAGAGGGGAATTAATTCTTTGTCTTGCTTTCCTTGTGTGCTTACCTATCAAACTGTCTTTAGCACAACCCCTGAGAGTTCTCACTTGGGCTCTTTCAATTCTTTCCCCAACATCCAATGGGGTGGGGAGGAAGTGGGGGAAGTGACCAAGTGGCTGCATGGCGCTCAGCTGCCGGCTGGGGCTAAAATCACAACAGGCCCAGCACTGCACACAGTGCTCAAGGAAAGGCCACACCAACAGTGAAGACAGCGGGATAATCCCCACTTCTGGTCACCCGTTTCTGTTGTGTTTGATGCACCCCAGGGTGCAGTTTGCTCTCTGGGCTGCCAGGGCACGCTGCTTGCTCCTATTGATCAGACTGGGGGGTCAGGCTTCTCCTGGCCCATTACAGTTGACATCAGTGCAAAAGTTAAAGCTGGCATTTTCAATCAGTAAATGCTGTTATGAGCTAGGACATTTCCTCTAACAAAGATTCACAGCACAGTGTCCATGTAGCACCCCAAAGCCTGGAAATTCTACGGCTTGTCTTGGTCAGACAAACCATTTGTCAGTGCTGCCCTTGTATGTTAAGCAGTGTTTGCCCCGCCCAAACCAAGCTGGACCAATCTGACTTTATGAATCCCCAAAGCCTGTCTTTTAAAAACACAAAGGGATGCAGGGGAGACAGGGTGTCAAGACTTGGTAACTCAAATACTTCTAATGTCAGAACCACTTCCCAAGAGGGAGGCCATGACCTAATATTTCGATGCTACTATCAAGAGATCAGTTAGACGTAGTTTTCCTTTCTCATTACAAACTTCTGTATGACAGAAAGAAGAAAGAACTTCCTCCTGAATGTTAGAGAGGGGAGGGAGCTCTGAATCATCCTCAGTCCAGAGAACCATTTCAAAAACAGCAGCAAGAGTCAAGAAGGATAAGTTGGAGTGAGAATGTCTGAAAATATCACTTACGCTGATTTGAACTTCACTGACTCAGCCAAGCCCAGACTACAGAACATCACTGATGTTGAAGGTAGGTCTGTCAGCCTGCACTGTAGTTTTCTTTGATTCTCTTTATTTTTCATTTATTAAAGTTCAAGTGTGGGGGACAGATTATTGTATAGTATGAAGTGCAGTTTCTATCGGTTTAGGAGATTATGCCATAGCTGAACATCAACTGGTCCTGCCCTCAGTGCCTCCCCAGGCAGCAGGCTCTGATTCCTGCAGCAAAGCCATCAGGAGTTGGAGTGCCTGCCTCGCACAGAGCCTGCGGATGCTTCCTGAACATCGTAGGCCTTGTTATAGGGATTTTTCCTCCTGGCTTGGTCCCTACAAACAGCCTGTTTAATGAATAAAGCACAAAATGCCTCATGTACAGATTTGCTTTGATTTATTATGAAGAACTTTACAAAAGTCTTTCCTGTGTGCTCACTTAACTCACGCACGGCATTTCCCAGTGATTATGCAGATATCACAGAAAAGAGCTGGAACACTGGTGTCTGGCTGCTTTGGGGTTTTTCAGTTTGCTATTTTGCTCTTTGATCGTGGATTCCCTGGGTCAAATGCAGTGTTCACAAAGGAATGGAATGAATTCCATAAGCCAGAAGACGGCACTGAAACTCACAGAAGTCATTAACTCTGGTGATAGAAAGAGAGTCAGCGCTGTGGATCAGGATGACTTCGAATGTTTTATAAAACTGCAACATCGTATTTCTTACTTTCTGCCCCCTTCTCATGTGCCACATTCGCTCCTTCCCCTCACGCTTTCTTCCTCACTCAGCTGGATTTAACCCCTGCAGAGCTCAGAATGGCTTTCACTTTGCTCGCCCTCTCATTAACCAGTTGCCCCTTCCCATCTAGCATCACCTGCAGTTTTCAGGTTTGCTTCAATGCTGTAGCTACTCTCACCTCTCACGTGTGGATGTGAATTGAGTGAGACAATCAGACATTCTTAGACAATTTTCTCTGCTTCTATTTACATTTGAGCTGTGTCTCCATGTTCCCATGTCTCCTCTGTTATTGTCTGCACTGAAAATAATCCTCATCTGTTTCTGCCTATAGCAAGTCTTCTAAGGTGTGAAGGCAATGGAGGAAAAATATTACTCGAGCAGAGTTTAACAGTTGCTATCATGCCTTTGACATTTCTAATAATTTCAGTCACTTTTGTTCCATTTAAGTTGTTTCTCAACTTCCTATGTTGTTTTTGCCTGGGTTTAGGTCACACGTACGCAGAAGTGAAAGCGCGGTCCCTAGATACAAACGCTGCAGCTACCTACGCATCGCCTGGTGAGTTTTTAGTGATATGAATTTAAACAATGAGAGGAGAACGTTCCCTATTTTCCAGAAATGCAATAATATAAAACCATATGGTATATGAGAAGATAGCATTCTGCTTTACATATTCAGAGCAGGGGCCAGTTGATGTGTATTATGCAGCGTAACACTTGCTGGCTTCACTGGGGTAAGAACACAAGGTTATTTTGGGCCAGACTCAGAGAACACCTAGTCCAGCCTCCTGTCTCCAACAGTAGGCATAACTGAAATCTTGAGATGAATAAGAGGGTAGGTGCATATGATGCCTTCCTGTAATACTTTCACAGGCAGGCATCTACCCAGGGACTTCCTGAGACAGATGTATTTCTCTATATGTATATATACTCTCAGTGGATTTCTTTTCTACATACTTGTCCAAACTCCCTTTGGTCCGATATACAGACCTGATTTCTACAATGTCCTTTGATGAGGGAATCCACAGTTCTTTTTCACATCCCACAAAGCACCAGCATCCTTTTTAAACTCTGAACTGACCTCTGATTAGTTTCAGCTGATGTTCCGTGAACGAGACGATAAGTAGCCAAACCCTATCCAAAGTCCCCATGACAGTCTGAATTTCATATAACCCCGACACAGCCTTTTTTTAGTCACCTCTTTTCCATACTGCACAACCCTAGTCTACACCACCATTTACTGCTTCCCTTCACTGAACCTTTTCCTATAAACTTTTTAAAGAGAGGTAGTAAAACTGCATGCACAATTAAAGACAGAAGCAAACCATGGGTTTCTAAAACCATGTGGCATATGAAATCTCCCTAATTTTTGATAATTTTCTATCTGAATAATTCCAAGTGCATAGAGCTGTAGAATCTTCATGCTGAGAGATATTCAAAACCTGTGTGTGCATAGTCCTGAAGGACCTGTTCTAGCTGACGCTGCTTGAGCAGGGAAAGCAGATTAGGTGATGCTTTATTTAAATGGCATTTTCTACTTGACTGTTTCTACACTCTGATGGTTGAAGAAGTGGTTTCCAAGACCCACATAACAGTACTGTCACCCTCCACTGCTCTTCAGCCTGTGTCAGCTTCCTTATTTTAAGCTATTTACAACCTTCAGCCCCTGACAGCTGGCTCTTATTAATTAAAAAAGTTACTTAAAACCTTCAGGATGTCATGTCCAGGGACATGTTTCAGTTGTTCAAATTGCCCCACTAACAAGAAGGTGGGGGGTGCCCAGGAAGCTGGGAGGGGACACAGCCAGGACAGGTCACCTGAACTGACCAAAGAGATGTTCCATACCCTGTGTAATTATGCTCCATTTATAAATTGAGGGTGGGCTGAAAGGCTGAGCAGCAGCAGCTGCGGGTCTGGGGGTCTCGTGCAGTGGCAGCTGGGGGTGACAGCATTTGTCCTCCCAAGTCACCGTAACGTGTGATGGAGCCCTGCTGTCCTGAAAAAGGCTGAACAGCTGCCTGCCCATGGGAAGTGGTGAACGGATTCCTTGTCTGGCTTTGCTTGTGCATTTGGACTGATAAGCTGGGCACCTGGGAGTCTTGCATGGCAGCACCTGGGGGTCTTGCATGGCAGCATCTCAGTGACTTGCATGGCAGCAATTTCAGGTGGTGAGAAATTGTGCTGTTTGTCAGTAGTTTTTTAAATATTATTATCTTGGGTTTTCCTGTTTGTCCTGTTAAAACCTTTTACCTCCACCCTCTGGAGTTCTCATTTTTCCTCTTCCGATTGTCTCACCTGTCCTGTCAGGGGAATGTGAGTGAGCAGCTGCGTGGGGTGCACAGCTGCCACCTGGTGCTAAACCACAACACTGACCAAAACTTTTCAGGCAGAAAACCTGACAGCACAGAACTGTTGAGTGACACCTTCTTTTAAAGACTGCTTTAAAACCAGTCCATTTTAATACTGTACTAAGGATGGTATGTTCTTAACATTTTAGTAATTTAATTAGTAATACACTAGTAGGTGTGAAAATGAGGTTACCAGAGAGAACAGACCAGGAAGGGACTGCAGTTAGGATGACTATTAAGGATGTCTTTTGCACTGATATAAAACTGTTTACTTTACAAAGCAGGGTGAATAACAAAAACCTCAAATTTGTTTTTCAGATCCCAGTTGTCACACGGACACCACAAACGTCAAAGATCGCAGAAGGGGTAAGTAAATACTCTACCAGATAAATGAAGCAGGAAGAGATGGAAAACTCCCATTTACCTTTGAATTCAATGCCTGAACAGGTCCATTCATATTTGTCCCCTCTTGGACCTGCTTCTGCTCTATACCATCCAGCCAGAATCCACTGAGTTGGCAGAAGGGTGAATAGAGCAAGGATCCCTGTGCAATAAATCCTGAAAAAAAATTCATGAACAACAGTCAGAACAGAAACAGGCGACAGTTCAACTCCTCTGACAACTTGGGCAGGATGAGGAGTATAACATGGCAGGACCTTTTCTGGTACGCTTTTGAGAAGGCGGGTAAGGATCCCAGTGAGAGCTTAACTCTACTATCAAGTGTAGTAGAGTTTATCAGAGTATTCTAGGCAATGGCAGAAGGGTTCATGATGATTGTCAGGGATTGGCAAAAAGAATGTGTTCAGAGCATATGTATCCCAAGAAGGAACAGCACCCAAGGGCTTTGCCTAACTTGGAAGAGCTGCCTCAGTGTGAGCCTGAAAAGGGCATCTTGAATGAGGACAAAGGGTTTCTTTTCCAGTTGTTTCCATAATCTTTATTTTTTCTGTCTGTCTGTAGGCAAAAGCTGTTGCTCTAGAGCATGTGTCGCAGGATTGGTTGCTGTGTTAATCCTACTGGCCTTAGCAGTGGGTCTGATAATCATATGTAAGTCTTGCTAAAAAATGTGAAGACTGCCACTGGTTTATGACTATCACTCAACTGACTGACATCTCAAGTCGTGACATCCAAAACCAACAGACATAAAATGCTAGTTTGAAGGTGGGGGACAGTGTGATACAGACATTCTGTGTGTGGTGATGGTGGGGTTCAAGAGATCACGAGGAGCTCGGAAAAGGGTATGACAAAATGGTTACCCATTCAAAGCAGAAACTCTGTTTATTTACAGACTACCCAGATGCAAGAAGCTCACCTGGCTCAAAAACAGGTAGGTAATCATCTGTCCTTCAAAAAACAGTTTCTGGAAGCCTAACGAATAACCTTTCAAGGGGGAGGAGCAGGTGGTGTCTGGATATTC
Source organism: Zapornia atra (assembly GCA_013400835.1). Lineage (NCBI taxonomy): Eukaryota > Metazoa > Chordata > Aves > Gruiformes > Rallidae > Zapornia > Zapornia atra. The sequence goes on from VZTU01018005.1 coordinate 119,037, forward strand.
TTCAGAAGAAAACCAAACAATCTGACATCTCAGGAATCAACACCCTTTCTCTGTTCACTCACAGGGTGAGCTCTTGAGGCCAGAAACATTTCATGTTTTCATCTTCTTTGAAATTAGACAATCAGAGCACGTGTCATGGGATTGTTTGCAGTGTCAATCCTACTGGCCTTAGAAGAATTTTGCGTAGTCACATTAGCCTTGCTAAAAAATGTAATGACTGCAGTTGATACCTGACTATCACCCACCAACTGGCATCTAAGTCATGACATCCAAAACCAACAGCAATAAATTGCTAATTTGAAGTCACAGGACAGTATTTTCTAGGCATTCAGTGTGCCATGATGGTGGGGTTCAAGAGGACATGACGAGCTCTGAAAAGTGTATGGCAAAATGGTCACCCATTCAAAGCAGAAACTGTATGTTTATTTCCAGACACCCCGGCTTCAAGCAGCTCACCTGAATCAAGGAGAGGTAGGTAATCATCTGTCATTCAAAAAACAGTTTCCAGCATCCTCCCAGTTTGCCTTTCAAGGCGGTGGGGTGTGTGTGTGTGTGTGTGTCAAGGGGAGGTGTCTGGATTGTCTTCAGAACAAAACCAAACAATCTGACATCTCAGGAATCAGCACCCTTTCCCTGAACACTCTCAGGGTGAGCTCTCCAGGACAAAGGCATTGTATGTCTTCATCTTCTTTGAAAGTCAGGCTTGATCAGCACTACCTGACTGTTTCAGAGGACAGAACTGATCACTGCCTCATGCGAGTGCAGGGGAGCCCATGGCTGGGTGAATGGGCATGGACATATCAGCCCCTTTGGTGTCACAGCACCATAATTGGCAGGATGGACCAATGTGTGTGCACTTCTCTTTAAATACCCCTCTGTTCTTTCCGTTTCAAGGAACCACAAGGCTGTTTCAGTTTCTAGGAGCTGCTGGGTAACCAGCAAAGCTGCATCAAGCAGTCCCTGTCTCCCTGAATCACATCACCTTTCCCAGGCCCCAGATTCCTCCAGGTGCCATGCCTGGCAATGGGAAGAAATGTTCTTTCTATCAGTAGCATCACCATTGCCATATCTTGCAGCCAGGAAAAAAAAAACTTCTAACAACTGAAAGCAGTTTGCCCTCACCATTTTTCTTTATGTCCTGAGCAAAGAGTGAAAAGGCAGGATTATGACAGCTGTGATTCTACTTCTCTCACACCTGCCTAGGGACCTCTGCTACCACATCAGCTATGGTGACGGCTGGGGAGCCCTGGGCAGTGGGAGAAAATAATGAGCGAGACCACACAGGTACTTTTCTGCTCTAACTTGCTCTCCTACCTTTCTCTTTTAATGGGATCATTTTGTTTGTGCGAACATGGATTTTTCCAACCCTCTTTTTCCCTCCTGCAGGCTGCCCCCAACACTGGCAAAAGCATGGGAAACATTGCTACTGCTTTTTTCCAATGGGGAAGGAAATGGACTGGAATACCTCTCGTAAGCAATGTACTGACATGGATTCAGACCTCGTGGTCATTGAAAGCCAGGAAGAGCTGGTGAGATGGGAATCCATGGGGCTGCTTCTGGGGTTGCTTGACTGGAATGCGAAAGGGTTTATGGGTTACACTTGTCTTTGCATGTTAGATGTCTTTGGGGGTCTGTAAGCTACTGCCAGCCCTATGCATCAAGCACTTGTGATTGGTGGCAAACACCTGCACTGCAAGGTGCACCTTGGTGCTTGAAATCTTGCCTCTGGAAGCTTCCCTCCCCAGCCATGCTCCCATGGGAAGGAGAAAACTCTCTGCCTACATGACTAATGCTTTAGAGAGATTCAGCACACAAACTAAGACTGAGCAAGTTGAACAGACACTGAATTGTGAGAGCCATTGCTCTAATGAAAACTGAAAAGCTTTCCCATCACTCTCAGAGTAGAGAAGAGTGTCCAGTATCAAGTCATGCTTGGCTAACTACAGTGTGTAGCCTTCATAGTATCACAGGTGTATTGATGTGTTTCATCTATTCGTGACAAGGCCCAGGGAGAGAGATGAGATCCAGTAAAACTGGAAAACTTCAGCCTCCGAATCCCTGGCCAGAGGTGCTGTGGCTGGATGCACGCTGTGCTTTCTGTGTGGGCTATTCAGCACTGGGCTTCCTGCATGCCTCTGGGCAAGGAAATGTCATTTTCATCTGCTAGCATTGCCTGTTTCCTTTCTAGGAATATCTTGCTAACCAATCCAGAGGTCATTACTACTTACTTGGTCTCACATACTCTGAGAGCAAGGGGACATGGACGTGGATTAACAACGTGGGCCATAACACAAGCATGTAAGCTCATTCCAGCAGGTCACCGTGATGCAATGTCTGAAAGCAGGTTTAGAAGAAAGCCAAAACAGAGCCAAGGACAGGGAGTCCAAGTGAGATCAGGGGCTGCTGTTTGTAGTAACCTGATCCCTTGAGATTCAGG
>VZTU01018007.1:1032-54105 GCA_013400835.1 Zapornia atra
GGCAAACTGCATACAGGACTGTATTAGTAGAAGTGTTGCCAGCAGGTTGAGTTTGATTCTTCCCTTATATTCACACTTATGGGATGACATTGGGATACTGTCTTCAGTCATATCCCAATACAATAAACAAAAATGTGAAAGTGGGTCACCAAGAGGGCCACTAAGATTTTCAAGGGACTTGAGCACATAATGTATAAGGAAAAGGTAAGAGAATTAGGCTTTCTCAGCCTTAAGAAGAGATGGCTGAGGAAGCTGTTGGAAGATATGGAGAAGATGGACAAGGCTAGACAAACACTGTGAAGGATTTCTCAGGAAGGCTGTAAACTCTCCGTCCTTGGATAACATTGAAAGCAGAGTGGGTAAGGCCCTGTGCAATCTAATCTAGGTGAACACTGCTGTGAGGAAGTTTAAAACCAAATGATCTCCAGAGGTGATCTTGAGCCTGAACTGTTGTATGAATCTAAATGCTACATGGTGATCCATACACATTAATCTACAGGTGATCCATACACATTACCAGGCAATGAATTTTAGCAGTATACATATAAACTACTCTAGAATAGATCTGGTATGCATGAAGTAAACCTGAGGTTGAAAGCATCTTCAAGTAACAAAAGTAGTTTAAGCTTTTGTATGGGATTACCAGGGAGACAAGGCAGTTGGTGATGAAAAAATGAATATTACACAACCAGAACTTACATGGCTAGTGAAAATGTTGGGAAATACTGGGCCTTTGCAGTCATCTGTGAAGATGACATGAGGAGGAAACTAGAGCTTTTTTAAATCTGTATTTTCTTCCAGAGTAAATATGATAAACTGCTTTGCAAAAATAGGCCTATTAAAGTAAGTGATAAAGACTTATAAATGAGACTTTCATTTTTGAGACAGAATTATGATAGTTTTTATGTATTGAAATTAATCGGTGCTTTTAATTCTTTGTATTCTTAGAGATGTTTGCAAAATTTAAATATTTATTTTGGAGAATAGAAACAAGACCCAAATAAGTCCCTTAAGTGCTTCCAATTTAGATTTCATCATACCTAAAATTAGTCTCATGGGTGGTTCAGTGAATACAGTCAGACATCGAGGCTCTCTAAAAGGTACATGATTAAACAGACATTCTTCAAACAGTCCACTAGCACCCAGACTACAGGAGCTACCTGTTTATGCTAGACACACACGAGAGATCCATAGCCGGAATTCCCTTCTGATGGAAGATATATCATATATCATGACAATTTGTTGAAACATAGTAAAGAGAAGAACTTTTAAGGATTATGTTTGTTACTTCTTAAACGCTCAGGTGTTGCAGAGGAGTATAATACTCTCTTAGGAAGAATATGCTTTGGGTTATTATATAGTTTTTATCTAATATTACCTGAAATAGGCTTTGCAGCTGCTTAAGCAGGAGTCATTGGGATTGCTTGTTTCAAAAGAAATGCCAGAAATCCATTAAAATTAAGTTAAACAAAGTTAGAAATAAATTTAGTATTATGCCTTATTTTTTGTAGCTTTCTTTAAAAAAAAAATTGGCAATAGAGGAAAGAATTGCTGTGATGTTTGTACCCTTCTTTATAACACGGCATAGAATTTCAGAATTATGTCAATAATTTCTGTCTCAACTATGTTATTTCTTTAAAAAAGAAATTTTTTTAAATTAAAAATTTCTCAGCACATCCCTAGTATTATGAAATGCTGCTATTGTAACATAGAGGTTTGATTTGACCAATATATTAGACATTCTTGACGTGGTACGGTTTGTTGGCTGGGAAAGCAGGTCTAAGAGTATTCTTCACTATTAAAAACATTATTAATGTACTTAACACATGTATTTGAAGTCACAGAGCTCTATTTGGAATGGTTGTACCTTTGCATCCTTTCCCATCTTGCAGCTTGGGTTTATGCTAGTGAACTGTAACTTAGTTGTCTACTCATAAAATATTATACTTCCTGATAAGTCTTTTGTTCTAGGCCATCTTGCACTCTCCCAAACAAGTCCTTCAAGTAACTTGAAAGATTAACTTGGGTTAGGGACACCTTGAATTGGTTTCACTACCTGCTAATACCCAGACTGAATGCAACCACCCAGTATTTCTGATCTTAAAAGAGTTTAGTAGCATTGATTCAACAATTATTGGTCTTGCAGCCAGAAAATGAATAGCTACAAATTTATCCCTGTATGTAGTCAGCAGATTTGGAAAAAAAAAAGAACAACATTACACCAAAAACACACTAAAAACAAAACCAATCAATCACACCAAGCTGTGTGGTGAGGTCACCATGGTGGAGGAAAGGGATGCCATCCAGATAGGCCTTGACTGTCTGGAGAGATGGATCCATGCAAATTGCATGAAGTTCAAAAAAGGCCAAGTGCAAGGTCCTGCATGTAGGTCAGTGCAATCCCAAGCACAACTACAGGCTGGGCAGAGAATGGTTCGAGAGCAGCCCTAAGGAGAATCACTTAGGGGTGCAGATCAATGACAACCTCAACATGAGCCTGCAGTGAGAGCTAGAAGGTCAGAAGGACAAGCATGTCCTGGGCTGCATCAAGAACAGCTTGGCCAATAGGTCAAGGCAGGTGATTGTGCCCCTCTATTTTGCCCTCGTGAGACTCCACCTGGAGTACTGCATCCAGCTCTGGGGTTGCCAATACAAGAAAGATAGAGCTGTTGGAGCAAGCCCAGAGGAAGGCCACAAAGATGATCAGGTGGCTGGAGCACCTCTCCTGTGAAGACAGACTGAGAGAGTTGGGCTTCTTCAGCCTGGGAGACCTAGTTACAGCATACCAATACTTAAAGGGGTCCTACAGGAAAGTTGGAGAGGGACTGTTCACCAGGGAGTGTAGCGATAGAACAAGGGGTAATGGCTTCAAGCTGAAAGAGGGTAAGTTTAGACTAGATCTTAGGAAGAAATTCTTTACTATGAGGGTGGTGAGGTCCCGGCACAGGTTGCCCAGAGGCGCTGTGGAAGCCCCATCCCTGCAGGCTTTTAAGGCCAGATTAGATGGGGCTTTAGGCAACCTGGTCTAGTGGAGGGTGTCCCTGCCCATGGCAGAGGGTTGGAACTAGATGCTCTTTGAGGTCCTTCCAACCCAAAGCATTCTATGATTCTATGAAACAAAACCCCCCTAACAAAATACCTCTATAAAAGGTATTTATAGATAGTCTACAGTACTTTTCTTCTTTGTTTAAATAATGATGATGGAAAATTTTAGTTAAATATATGAGCCAAATGGTGGATGACCTACCCTCATAGAAAAGCTTTCTGGAAAGGTTTAACAAAGGTAGAAGAGGATAAAGTGAGAATTATACCATCTGCACTGTCACAATTAGAAGGACTGACTGTTTTGTCCCCATGAAACCCCTTGACCTACAGTAGTCCCTCATACATCAGTTTTATTATATTTTAAGCTGCAGAATTGCCTGCCTTGCAAATAGCACATATTTCAAATAAATTCTCCCTGTGGGCTTTCAGCACTGCATCCAGGAGTCCAAGAGGCCTTCAGGCTCCCTGCAAGCTTCACCTAAATAGCACCAAGCCCTCTCATGGCTACACAGGACAACCTAGCTGCTGTGAATTTTGTGTATGAGTCACTCAATAAATATGTCAGATCTACAATTAATCTGTGACTAGCTTCAGTCCATGAAGCAAAGCTTTCTGTAATATTCAAGGTCTTTGTATTAGTGTGACTTGGAATTGAAAGTTTGAGAAAGCAGATACACGCTTTTAATCAGTAAGCTTTCACAAGGTTTTTGAATACATGAGAACAATGTCAGAACCCCAAATGTACTGAAAGGGGTTGAATTTGACAAATGTGAATGCTTTTTATATATTCAAATACTTAATTCACAAATGAGCAATATTTATTGAGAGTGTTTCTTTAATGACAATGCCAGGCAGCGGAGTAGAGGTGACATGTAAATCGTCTTTTCTTCACTTCATCTGTAAATGGATTTTGCTATTATGTGGCATTGTTTCTATTCAGTAGGTAGTTCACAGCTGAATGCATTAAGAACTAAGTTATCGCAGAATAATGGTGACATCAACATGTTTCACCTTTGTAAGATTGTACATTTAAGCTTTTCTCTGAATAAATGATATTGATTTAATATATTTCATGAGCATTCTAACTTTGAAAGATTTATATAGTCACTACTTTGAAGTTGTAGGTTAACTGAAAGCTTTTTTGCTGTTAAAATTACAGAAATGACCTTTGCTTTCATAGACCTCAAATTTTAAATACTTAATATAAGGTACAGCAGGAATCTAATAGGTAGAATTTAATTTGGCTGGTTTACCCTTAATAGTTCTAGCAATTAATTGGTCTTTTGCCCATTTTTCTATTTAATTCTGTCTTATGTCATTTTCTGAATTTTTGTTTGTTTGGTTGAGAACCATACTATGTAACTTCCTGTACAGTTAATTTTCATGTCAGAACCAATATTATGGATCAATGAACTTGCAATCATAAGCTCTAATCACAAGCAAACACTGCATGGAATAATACTTATAAATGTATATGTCTCTCTCCCTATTTTTGGAGGTTTTTCTTAGTGAAAGACCTAACTTGCTAAAACTATTGGTAGTCTTGACAAAATTCTTTGCACCCCTACTTAAAAGGTGCTAAAAATACTGAAGTAGGTATTGCATATGCCATGTGAAATCTTAGATACATTTCTCTTTGGTTACTTTCCAGGGCTCACAGTTTCATTTGTAATATCTGATCTAAATCTTAAAAAAAGGTAATTTTTTTTTCATAAGTTAAATAAAATTAAAAGAAAATTAAATTAAAAGAATGTTGCCATATCAAATGTTGCCCCTTTTCAAGAACCTAAGACATTTCAGTAAAGAGAATTTTGAATGAACTATCAACTTCCTATATTTTATCCCCTCATATAGTTACAAGCTTAAATGTCTGATAATTATATTATACTAACCTCAGTATTTGTCACTTTTACTGTGTGTAAGTTCTGTCATATCTCTGCAGGGGGAAAGGTAGTTTCTGGGAAACATCACAGTGTGAATCTAGAAAATGTAATCAGTTTCACAATATATTACAATCCAATTCCCCTAAGTGATGAGCTAGTCCATGCAATGGTGAACACTAGCTGGTATTAGCTTCCAAAATTACTTAAATTTAGCCCCATGCAGTCACTGAGATGTTGAGGTCAAATGAAAGAAAGCAACTGGACTTTTCTCACCTGGTTTCATACTGAGTTAAAAGACGAAAACATACTTTTCTGTCATACCAATCTCAGATTATTCATATAGGGTAAAAAAAAAAAAGAGAGAGAGAGAGAGAGAGAGAAAACCCAACCCAAAACAAAGAAAAAACATAAAAAACCAAACAAAAAAAGAGATTCCAGTGCTTGATGCATTCTTTGTCTTTACTGGCAAAGTCTGCTTTTGGACTTGCCAGGTTACCATGGTCAAAGACTGAAATAGGCTGCCCAGAAAGACACAAGAACACCCCTCCTTGGAGATACTTAAAACAAGTCCTTAAGCAACTTATTCTAACCTTAAAGTTGTTCCTGCTTCATCACATCTCAGACTTCCAAACCAGGTCCATTCTGCTTCCTTCAGAGAAACCCATCAGCAGAGTTAAGGGCTAAACTGACAGAGGAAGCCACAGGACAGAAGTTCCTTTGAAAATGAAGCGTGTAGACAGGAACAGCCAAAAATTCCTGATGAATTGTCCTTATTTTCAACATAATTACCCTCAGAGATAGGGTCATGTCCATAACGTACACCAGATTGACAAGCAGTAACCAGAGGACTGAGAGAGTCAGTCTACAAGAAATGAAAGGAGGGGAATGATCCAAAGAAAGGGAACAATATGATAAGTGAAGATGCAAGTTGAAGAGGTTAAAAAAAGGGGGGTTGTGAAGGGAAGGTGGGGGGGGTTGACACAAAGGGAAAGAAAGGGATATGAATGTGAAAATAGATGATAAATAATAGCCCAGCTAGAAAAGCAGAACATAAAGAATTGAATGGAAACTTCTTACCATTATCACCTTTGCATTCTAATCTTTGTAGCTGCAGAACTCAGAATTACAGTACATTTCTCCACTGTATCTATTGCCATCATCCTTTTTTAATCCACTCTCTGCCTGACTATCTTACTGCCCTTTCTTTCAAAAACTTGGTCTTTGACTGGCTGAGCTGGTTTTGTCTCACCTAATGTGACTCTCTACCTCCTTTTTCATCTTCTCCCATGGAGCAGATATGTCAGTATATATTGTTGTACATAAACTATATATAGTTACTGGGTTTTATGATTACCTGCCCATTCTAAATTTAGTATACATAATTCAGAGTTTGAAATATCTGAGAAACCGTTATCAGCACTGTCTGAAACCTTAATGGTATTCACAGAATATACAGGAGGTGAGATTTAGGATGTTACTGTTCAAATAGCTGAAATATTACAAATTCCAACATGCACTGCACTCATTTTCTTTACCTTGATCTCTTTTTGTTTTGGTAGTAGAAATGTACCATACGCATTCCCTGGATAAATCTCCACTTACCTGAGACTTAATCATATTAGAGAGAGATTTACTTTCCTGGTGTGTTTACTGATAATCTCAGATTATCACACACAGAGAAATAAAATAATGAGAAATCAGGGTTTGTATCTACCTGAGTAATACACGCCACGCAGGAAGACAGATATCAGTCTTATTGATATAACAGATGATATCCTGACCTTCAAGATGTTTACTTAGTATGTATAACTGCAAACTTTCATTCACAATAGCAAAGCTCATTAACAATATGTTTAAAGACTCAAAGAAAAGTGTGGTGGGTTGACCCTGACTGGAGGCCAGATACCCACCAAAGCCACTCTGTCACCCCCCACCTCAGCTGCACAGGGAGAGAAAATACAACAAAAGATTCGTGGGTCACGGTATGGACAGGGAGAGATCACTCCCAATCGTGATCACAGGGAAAACAGATTCAATCTAGAAAAAAAATAAAAATCTAATGTATTACCAAGCAAAACAGAGTAATAAGAAGTAAAACGAAATCTTAAAACACCTCCCCCCAGGCTCAACTTTATTCACGAATTCTCCCCCTCTTCCCCCCCCCTCCAGCAGCACAGGTGCACAGTTGTGGTCAGTTTATCACACATTGTCTCTGCCATTCCTTCCTGCTCAGGGGTGGCCTCCTCACACTCTGCCCCTGCTCCTGGTTGGGGTCCCTCCCACAGAAGAGAGTCCTCCATCACCTTCTCCAACATGAGTCTTTCTCACAGGGGCTTCAGTTCTTCACAAACTTTTCCATCACAGAATCACAGAACATTCGGAATTGTAAGGGACCTCAAAAGATCATCTAGTCCAAACCCCCTACCAGAGCAGGATCACCTAGACTAAATCACACAGGAACACATTTGGGCATGTTTTAAATGTCTCCAGAGAAGGAGACTTTACAGCCTCTCTGGGCAGCCTGTTCCAGAGTTCTGTCCCCCTCACAGTGAAAAAGTTTTTCTTCACATGGAACTTCCTATGCTCCATCTTGCACCCGTTGCCCCTTGTCCTATCACTGGCCATCACTGAGAAGAGCCTCTCTCCATCTTCCTGACTCTCACCCTTTATGTATTTATAAACATTATTGAGGTCAGTCTCCTCTTCTCCAAGCTAAAGAGAGCCAGCTCCCTCAGCCTCTCCTCATAAGGAAGGTGTTCCACTCCCTTAATCATCTTGGTGGCCCTGCACTGGACTCTTAAGGAGTCCTGTGTCCTTCTTGAACTGAGGGGCCCACCATCGTGGATCCCCCACAGGGTACAAACCTTCAGGACCAGACTGCGCCAGGGTGGGTGCCTTCCATGGGATTACAAGTCCTGCTAGCAAACCTGCTCCAGCACAAGATCATCTCTCCATGGGGCCACAGGTCCTGCCAGGAGCCTGCTCTAAAGTAGTCTTCCCATGGGGTTACAGACTCCTTCCAGTACTTCCATATGTTCCAACATGGGCTGCAGGGGAATCTCTGCTCCACCATCATCCTCCATGGTCTGTAGGAAGACAGCCTGCCTCACCATGGTTTTCTCCATGGGCTGCAGGGGAATTTTCTAACTCCTAGAGTACCTTCTCCCCTCTCCTTCTTCACTGGTCTTAGTGTCTGCACTAGTGTCTGTTGTTTCTCACATCTCACTCCTCTCTCTGGCTGCAAAAACTGCAGGTTGGGTTTTTTTGGGATTGGTTGGTTGGTTGGTTTGGAGCTTTGTTGTTGTGGGGTTTTTTCCTTCTTACCTATGTTATCCCAGTGGCAATACCACCATGACTGATGGCCTTGGCCTTGGCCAGCACCAGGTCCCTCTTGGAGCTGTGTGGATTTGCTCTATCAGACTTACAGGTAATTTAAAGCAGCTTTTTGCAGAAGCCACCTCTGTAGTCGCCCACTAGCAAAACCTTGCCACACAAACCCAATTCAAAGAGAAAAATAGCATGACTGCTACTGGAAGACAAGAGACCGTGCATTTGTTATTGCCATGTTTCTACTTGGCTCCAACTAAAAAGTCCCTTTCAAGAGCAAAATGGATGCCTTTCACTTACTGGGTTTCAGTATATATAACCAACATCCATACTTTTGAACTAAATGATTTTGGACCTCACCCTTAGGCCCTGCCATGTGCTAACACGCACTTTGTACCAAAGAATGAGCTTGGTAAATGCCAGGTGGCCGCAGTCCTGCCCATGGTAGGGACCATTCAAATAATTTAGCAGTCTCGATGTGTGTATTCCACTGCCCATACAGATCACCAGTTTAATTTATTAATAGCTCTAATATTCCACTTAAACTTGAGTCTCTATAGCTACTGTTTTAACCACAGATTAGGACATTGTGTTCAACTGTGCATTTTTCTGTCTGAATTAATTGTCCAGATTCCCTGAGTTTCTCACAGTGAAGCAAGAAATAAGAATTTCTGGGTGTTGTCTATCTCATCTGCAAATAGATCTCCTAACATGCCAGACAGATCGGGTTGTAAAATGCTTTAATTGACTGTGAAGGAAGATTAATTTGTTTGTCAGAGATGTCAAACCATACACAGCAGATTTCTAAACTTCAATAAAATTAATCCCATTCTAGCTACTTATAGGTGGTATTGGACATGTTTCAGCTTACTCAGAGTTGGAAAGAAATTCCATGAGATCATGAACATTTGTACTAATTCTGGGAAGTTTGAGGCAAAAGCTTTGCTTATTTGAATTGTTTAATGCCTTGTTAAATTTAGATAAGCTGTCTGTTGGGAATAAATGAGTGTGAAAGGTATAATTTTATTAACATGTGACGAAATGGAAGAAAATGCTTACAATTTAGGAAAAAGCACTGTTGTATTTTAAGAGGTAACTGTCAGTGGTTCGGAAGGTGCATCCTACTGACTGAGGTATACCACATTTGCAGTGGCATATCACTGTCAAAAGGGTAGTTTATGGTCTCACCTCACATTTCACCGAGAAGTGTTCTGCAGCCTGTAACTGTGGTAACTATGCTAACAAAATGTTTCTACAGTGATTTGTTGATTATATTTCTGAATGTTATATCAACAGCACCTAAATAAAATTCAGAATGAAAAACAGAATTGTATTTAGTATGCGTAAATATATTCACTAAGGTGTCCATAGTGTATATTGACAGTTCACAGAGAGTTTTCCTCAAATTCTGTTTTACTCTCAGGAAAGAGATGGATAGGAAACCTATACTGGATTCCACAAGCAAAATTAGGATCACAGGAAATTAAATCCATCTCTCATGTTAAAAGGATTATGAAAAAACAGGCATAGGACTTGATGAATCAGAAACAGATTTTGGCCACATTTTGCTCATATCACTTACTCAAGCAAAGGAGTCCAGAGACCAGGTAAACATTACATAACTTCAAGTGCTATTTTCCAGATGCTTATGGAGGAATAAAATTCAGGCAAAACGTCACAGCAGTTATAGTAGCCCAAATTTTTAAAATAGAAAAAGAAACAGAAAGACAAAAAGCACTGAGGTAAGCAGTCAGAAGTGAGGGAATGTCAATATGACAGTTTGCAAAGCTAATAAAGTGACGTGCCTTTTTTTAATTTGGAATTTGATGCAGTCTTTAATTACAGGTAGTTTTTTCTTTACCGTTGCTGCCAGCACAGAGCATGGCAACTGTCCATGTAATGAGCAACTATTCAATAGCTGTTTTCTCTTATGCTCAATAAGTGGTTCAACACATTACTTACCGCACGTTATTTAAACCCTGCTCTGAATACAGAGTTATTCATTTCCTGCAGCTTTTCTTCTGGTATTCATCAGGGTAGTATCCGAGTGCTCTGCTTAGACTAATGATTTTACTTCCACAATCATCTGATGAAATTATCATCCCCATTTTACAGATTGAGAACTGAGGCACACAGATACAAACATCCAAAATGCCCACTAATTTTCTCATTCAATCAGAGATACACAGAACCTGATTTTGCGGAGTACTAAGAATTACACAGCAGATTAGATGTTCAAAGCAGCGTCCCACAGACAGCAGTGGCAGCTGTGAGTGCACACAATTTCTTCAAATCAGACCCTAGAGCCTCAATGCAGGCAGTTAGAAAATACGGATCACACAATTACGTGTGTCTACATGGTAGGTTGCAAATCTGTGAGAGTTTATCTGGGCCAGGAATGAACTTTTTGGATATAAGAAGCAGCATAGTTTTGCTAATACAACATTCTGACTTAACTGTTTAGCTCTGAGAAGCAGGATATTTCAAACCTGGTGCAGCATCTTGCTGCTTTCCTCCCAAGCCCTTCTCAGCCCATCTCATGGTCTCCTGCCTCACTGATGGCAGACCTGACGCCTTCTGCAGCAAACAATTCTGGATGACCTATGATGATGACAAGGAGGGGTTTTTGTAATGACATGGTCCAGACCTGCTCCCTGAGGTCAATCCTTCCCCTACCCTGAATGAAGCAATGCTCAGTGCAAAGAAGTCGTATGTAATTATGTAACTATATCAAAAAAGCCTAGGCACTAGGAAGACAAATTAAGATAGCACTGCCATTTCTTTGAGTGCTTTATGGGTGGCTTTCCTAAGGGAACTACTCTGGTTAAAAAAAAAAAAGATAAGAGAAATTCCTTCCTTTTCCTACTGAAAGAAATCCAGGCTGCTAAAACACCTGTGGAGAATTTTAGCCCAAGTGACTCAAGCTTGGCAAAAATTATTAGCAGCTGAAATGGATTCCCACATTTAGCAATCTTGAAGCTGAATATAATTTAATTTTTGATCGTTAGAACTGTATTTGGTATTTTTGGCATATTAGATGTAGCCATTTGGTATAGAGTGATACTGAGACAGAGCAGTCATCATTACAAACTAAGGATATGAACAGCAGTTACTTTGCACCTAGTTAAAAACACCCACATCTAACTGCTTGGTTAATGGGGAAACTAAATGATAAGTGTAATCAAACATTGTACCTTACCTATATCTAGAAAAATCTTACATTTTTTTCTACCTAGACTTTGGATTACCAAATTACATAAATCAGTAGAAAAGACATTCTTTTGTGCTTTATTTTTTTCTTTTGATTTATCTTATGACATGTGAACACGTTGTTTTCAATCCTGCTGCTTTTTTTTTCCTCCGATCTTAAATCAAGACGCTGGCAAATGCGCAAAGCAAATTCATGAATTTTAAACATGAGATAGACCAGGAGCTTAGCTAAGGTGTTGGCCTTTTCATTGTTTGAAATTCATCAGGTATCTGTTCCAGAGCAGTTTTAGGCAGAAGGATCATAGGGATTATCTAACTCTAGAGAACATTAATAAAACAGAGGAATTTTCAGCATTTAACAGCACTGCTAGCTTTAGAGTTTGGGACCATTAAGGAGAAATGTTACAAATAAATGTTAAAATACTGTTGTTGTCACAGCAAATGAAAACAACAGCAAATAAACACATTTTTCAAGGATGAAAGAAGCAAAATAAAATATAATAGGTAACAGAAACCTATTTAGATTAAAATCTACTGCACTTAAAAGCAGACATGACATTGGGTAGAATTCAGCCCAGGTAATTCAGACACCTCACCTGACAGGCAGTCTTACCAAATCCCTAAGTGCCTGTCTTGAAGGTGAGCTGTGCTTCATGATCCAATCTCCCTACCATATACTTAATGGATGGAGAAAGAGACTGCTGAGAACATTCACGGGGGAGATCTCCCCTCCCTTTTTGCATATTTTCTCTCTATATTAGACATCTCCATAAACATTTAAATATACATCCACTTTGTCTAGTGGAAGTAGTGGGAATCAACAGAAAAAGTTAGGCTCTTCTATGTATTTTGGATATTTGAGAATGGCATTTTTGGCATCTTAATAAAATTCCAGATGGAATAGTAGCAATAATTGAACCATTTGTCCAAGCAGCAGGCTTAGACTGCAGAAGAGCACAACCATACCATGCACTGCAGCCAGTCATGAAATACCTGTGCCAAAGCATTCTGCAGCCCTTCCTCCGAAACTGGTTCCCTACACAAACAGTCATCCCATTAAGGATGGAGCCTAAAGCTAGGCTCGCTCTTTTCCCTGGGAAGTGGTATGGCTGGTAGGCAACTAAGTACTCGAGGGATGACCACCAGCACAAGAAAAGTAACTGAAGTTTTGCTTCAAAAGGATCTTTAAACTCAGTAAAAGTCGCCCAATTAATGAAGGTACCTACAGGGTTTCGCACGGATGTGCAGCAGGTAGGCTAAATTACTGTCTGGCCCTTGAGTGGGTTTTACAACTGTTACTCAGATGCACCACATTTTTTTGCTATTAGAAACACTTATTAATAACCAAAATAGCGTTTGATAAGCAATGAGCAAAATTATGAAATACAGTCAAGACAAGAAATGACTGAAACAACAAAAGGTCCAAACAATATGCATAAAGATGTATCCTGATATTTACAATTCTTCAGTGCTTCCTGTCAGCCCTCTCAGTAATGCATCCCCAGCTTACAGGGATGCAGTGTAAAATAGCTAGTATTCAGTTTCTTATGTCTTGCACCTGGAATTGAGGAAGTCAGCAGCCAGAAACTCAGCGGTGGTTATGAACAGGCCTCAACTGGCTCCTTCCGTTCAGAGGGGAGACAGAGAACAATACAACAATACTTGGGGGGGGGGCGCTATTAGCTGGAAAGGAAATTTGTAAATTGGAGGTATTCTATAAGTCAGGAAGAAGGCATTAAAGCATATTAGAGAGCAGTTACAATCTGAATTTTAGAAAGGCTGGTGTATCTGGAGAAACAGAGTAGTTGTCAGAGAAGACAAGGTGCACTCTTCCTCTCCTTACACCTTTGTGCATGCACTGTTGCTGGTGTTCCCCTGTGGCAACAAAAAGCCTTAAGAAGGTGAACTGCTAACTGCAAATTCAGCCCCTGGGAGTGATTGCTCCATAGAGCAGCATTTCTTTATGAATTAAACTCTCCTGGCTCTGTGCAGTAGAAAATGACTCTCAGATGTTGAGAATCTTCTGGAAACCTGCCTTCCACCCACTGTTTATGACACTGTGAAATGCTGAGGAAGTGCTCATTTAAAACTGATATGTCTGTGAGCTCATATTTGGCATGCTATAGTGGTGAAACAAATTCATTCATAGGTATTAAATATACTGAGATAAGAAATATATGAGGTGCACTGTATGCCGTAATAATCATATGGAAGACACAATTAGAAGAAGAGAGATGCTTAGAGTGGTGGTATAAGGCTGGACCAACCCTGTAAGAAGGAAGAAAATATAAATTAATGTTTCAGAAAACACCACGCTTAGCTCCACTAATCCAGGCAAAATTGGAAGTTATGTACGCACAAGTTTTTCATGCACTTTTGGAAATTCTACTCCAGTGTGTCTGTGTATATGTCTGCATTCAAATAAATGGAATTTTTATCGCAGTGAAGGAAAAAAAAAATCAATAATTAGAATTGGGCTCTTTCCTATTCCTGAAGGATTTTTTTGTGTTTTGCAGATACTAGCCATACACTTTATGTAATACAAATCAGTGCAAGTAAACATTCATTCTGAATTCCTTGGGACATTTTGACTCCTTTCTGTAGTTCATACACTAATGAAAAAAGGCCCTAGTCATCTGCAGCTAACAGAAACAGGACTGCATTGTAAATTAAAACATAAAATGGAAGTATATTAGAATAAATGTATTTCTACTCTGAAATTATTTAGATGTCATGTAGTGGAATTACAGTGGGATGGTCATCACAGGTGTCTAGAGTGTCAGGGGATGAAGTTATGCTCCACCTTTTCTTTATTTCTTTAATCTGTAGGAGTTTTCCCACACACAATCTGTTCTGTAGTTAAAAAAGGCAGTATGTTCTTGAATTTCATAGTTTAACTAGACAGTTGTTTATTGAGCTGCGCAGCTTTTCTTAAAAAAGAAAAGCCCAAGACATGAACTGAAATTTTTAAAACTTGAAAATTACAAAAATATTTCCTTTATTTTTTTTCTCTCCCCCATGACCCTGCCCAGTATTACGTCTTTTTCAGAGACCATTCATCCTCTGTGTTGAGTTCAGCACTAGGACCTTAAAAGTGAAACACAACATCTATGGTATATACTATATACTTTGGTATTGATGCTATCATTTGCAATCCCTTAGGCACTGTCTGCTCTAGGACAAATGGCTTTTCTTATAAATGAAAAACATTCCATTTGTTTTCTACAGATTGTTCTTCAAGCATTGTTGGAAAACCTTGCTGTAGGAGGCCTATCTGCATAGACTGAACTGTGTCAGCCATTGAGCTGTGAAGTCAGTGAAAGGTCTATTGATAAACTAATAGAAACCACTTGAAAGAAAGGCAGTTGGCTTTGCATAGTAATTTTTCAGGAACATTATGTACTGATTTTAATGTGTCAGACTGGATTCTCTTAAATGTGAAATGCTTACTTTTGTTGACATGGGGGTTATAAGATTAAACAATGGATTTCAGTGAAAATCTTTTTTTCTGATTGTATAGCTATTAGTATTGTGAATGATTTTATACTTGCTCTGGTTTTGTAGCTTTATAAAGCACTGCTTTTGTATGCACTCCCACACATATACCCACATGCATAGCCAACCTGACCCTTGTAGCTATGAATATTTGGCATGGATATGGTTTATGACTGCATGATTCTTTTTTTTTTTTTTTAATAAACTAGAAAGTACATTTTAGATAGACCTCTCATTTGCAAATTTAACATATTTATTCTTATTCTCCAGAAGATGAAAATTAACAACTTTAAAGCCTGACTTTTTTCTCCCATGGAAAAGAATGAAATATAAAATAAATGCAAAAAATAAAATTTATAAAACCAACCACTGAAAAAGGAAGAGCTAAGTCCAGGTTATACTTACATGCCATTTTCTGGGCTTTAATGAGCTGTAAAATCCCTTCAATGGAAAGCTGGTAGCTTATAACACTTAAGTCAAAGAAGTTCTTAAGAACACTAAAGGAGAGGAGGCATGAACAAGCTAATATATTGAAGTAAATTGGCCAGATGATCCACTAAATGATATGCATTTTACCCAACATAGCATTCATGATATTTACTGAACTAACTTCAAATTTGGGAAAAAAAGGGGAAAAATATAAGTGGATCTATTCCAGATATATGTATGTACAGGTAGTAATATAAAAGTGACTGTGTATGCAGAAAGTGGCTGAAGTACAGAATTTAGGAAGGTGAGAGGGTTTTATAGAAAGGTTTTACTGTGTGCTCACTCTGTTCTTATAATCTTTTACTAAGCATCTGCTCCTTGCTGTTCTCAGAGACAGGATATTGGTAGATATTGGGGCCGGCCCCACACTTCTGTTCTTAACGTTCTGATGTAAATAATTTTTAATGCCTTCTAATCTTTTAAGTAAGATCCTGTCTTATAGTAATAAATTTGTATTATTCAGTGCCTGGGCTCTCCAAGGGCTCTCTCAACTTGGGACGGATGTGTCAAAGCAGTGCATTACATTTCACTTCTTGAAAACCAGACACTTGCTTATGTAGTTCTTCAAGCAAGGATGACCTCTCTTCCTTTGTGGCTTTAATCACTCTGTGATATTGATTCAGCCATGTATCAGGTAAAGTTAAAAGTTATTTCTGGCAACTATGGGACTTGCCCTTTCATTCCCACCAATGTCCTTGCCACAGGAACATATTCCACCACGATTGTGACATGCTATTATTCTTTCTTACAAAATGAGATTTCAGCAAGACTTTCCTCATTTTCCCTGGCTTCAGATTAATATTGCTTTGACAGGTTGTCCATAAAAAGCTCATAATTTTTTTTGTTATTTTGGCTGCCTCAGATTGATGTTGTTTATTAGTTAAAATAGTTAATGCTCTGAGATGAGGTTTATGGACCCTTATTCATGCAACTGCATGCTTGAGTGCCATTTTTCAAGAGTACCTCCTACTTTTTTTTTCTTTTGTTCTTTTTTTTGTTTTGTTTTTTGTTTTAATTGCTTTAATAATTAAAACTACTGTGGTGTTCTCTGAGTTTAATTCCTGTTCGGGTTAAGAATTTCCAAAAAATCCTCTTAACTCAATAGTAATTTCACTGTTAATCCGATTAGTGAAGATAAATTTATAAAGATGGTACTCCTCCAGCTGAGACATTCTGTGCTGGAGGATCTTTTATATACTCACAGGCATCTTTTCTTATTCAGCAAGATGATAAGTTAGAACTAAATATTTTTCCGTTATCTATTTAAATCATCAGTAAAAAGTTTACATATATGTATATGTACACACATTTTATATATATACACAATTTAATGTATAATTTTTGTATATGTATGGAGTTATAGAGTATACAACAGTAATTCTTCCAGTAGTTCATAAACTTATTATTACTAAGATTTAGAGTAGAACCTAAAAAAACTGTATGCACAAGACTTTTCATCCCTTGTGACTAAATTCAAGATTTGTGTTAGAAACCATGCAATATACTTTGTTCCTTTCCTTTTAAGTCTGTGTCAACACAGCCATGCTGTATTCATTGAGTGCTGCAAACATTTATTTCATAAAAAGACCTTTTAAATTTTAAGTAACTTGCATATTCTTAAAAGCTCACAAAAGTTATGGTAATGACCATGTAGATTTACAGACACTTGCCTTCTACTCCTGCTGATGCATGCTAATCAGAAAAAAAGGAAAAGTGATATTGTTACCAATAATCTTGGACTCTATTGTGGATAGAAGAAATAACATGATATCAGTAGGTTTTCTGTGTTAAGCTTGAATTGCACGTCCTACCAGTACAGGTAGAGATACCTGGGTTAAAAAAAGGAAGAGATACTTTTGTAAGAACCTTGCTGGTTTGGTGTCTCTGTCTTCGATACTTCAGAATGAGTAAGCTAATACTCAGCTCCATGCTAGATAGTCATTATTCCGCCTAAGATGAAGATTGAGTTTTTACTTTTACTACAGAGTGGCAGAATAGCTGAGGTTTTAAGGGATCATCCAGTCCAACTCAAGGCAAGAGCTGTTAGTCAGCCAGATTTTAACATTATGAAGGCCATGCTAATTCTGTGTTAGAGTGCAGTACCTGACCAAGGCGAATACCTCACAAAATTGTAAGTATGTTATTTAAATCTTGTTGCTTTTATTAATCATGCTTACCATCTCATCTGCCAGAAACCCATGTTGGCCTATCTTTCTTTCATTGTATGTGCACTATGCGTTCATCGTGTTTGCTTGGGACTGAGGTCAAGCAAACCAATTTATACCTATGTGCATAAACCATTTTACAATTTCACTTTTTTTTTTTAAAACTTTTGAGTGATACGAAATTAATAAAACTCAGATTATCTTTTAGGATTAAGTTTTGAATTTGGCTGACTTGAAAATACTGGGGTTTTAAGTTGCTGTTTGCATATATAGATGCAGATACAGCAGCATTTCTAAAGAGGGCTGTGGTTTCCCCACCAGAACCACCCAAAGCAGTTTGTGGATTTTAAATCCTGTGACACAGTTCTACAGTTCTGGCTCACCATGGAAAGCTCAAGTAGCATCAACACTAGGGAAACTGAGGAACTAGAAAAGGAATATAGAACCATTGTATCTTATGTTTACTTCATCTTCTTTTCATGTCAGAGAGTCATTTTGTTCCCCCTTCCCTAAGAGTAATATTCATTAAATACTTCGAGGAAAGAAAAATATCAGACCTTATATCCAGCTGCAAACGTCCCAAGAAAAAGGTTAGCCATTAAAAAAAAAGCCACAAACCCCCTAAAACCCAAAGGGAATGTGAGAATGTGAATTTCCCTATTTTGTAATTTCTGCTGCTTTTGAGTTATACAATGTTCTTTTTTCTTGTATTTGCCAGAGTATGAATAAATTATTCTTTAAAAAGATGTTCCTGTTTATTTTCTCATATCAAGTTGATATAGAATAAATTATAAGATTCAGTCTCACTGATGTCTGAAAATACAGAGATGCTGCTGACAGAAAGTCTCATCTTTGTTAGGCTGAAGGAATACAAAATCTCTCAACTGTGACCTCTGGGTCAGATCTGGCTTAGTTCCACAGTGATTTTACACCTGGCAGGTGTCTTCCAACCTATGGGAAATCTGTTTGTTTTCAAACTCTATTTCCTGTAAGATGCTAGATTTCCTTTGTATCTATACCCAGATACAAGGCTTGTCAGCTAAGCAGATGGGTTGAGAATTGAGTGAACATTGACACTGAGTAACACCTTTGCTCTGTTAGAAATGGCTTCTTCACAGCAGAGGTGATGGAAGCTCCTTACAAAAAGCTTACTGAAAACTCGGACAGTCTTTTTTCCTTTGGATAGGCAGGAGAGGCAAGTTTCTAGAGCTGCTATTAAAAATCACCCTAAAAATGTCACAGTATGAAGGAATACAAATTCAAGGCTTGAGGGAAGAATGGAGAACTAATGGTCTTTCTATTTGTTTTATACCCATTTTGAAAATGTGAGGGAACTGCTTCAGAATTAAATTGCCCCATCCTAAAAAAAGCTAATAATCACCAACTGCTATTGAAGCACTTAATTCTAATTAATTCCTCATTAACACTCAATTAGGATGCCACTCCACATATACCCAATAGGAAGAAATAAATGAGACGAACAATTGTTATTCTGGGCTACTGTATAGGCTTTTTTCCATGAAGCTATGTTCAGCATCAAGAGTGTCTCATATGGGCACGTCAGAAATCTCCTCAATGTCCTCTCTGTGTTGATCACAATAGATTTTTTCTAGCATTTTTTGAAAGAAATGTTATCTCAAATCAACATATTATCTCTTTTTGAAAGAATCAGGTATTTTTAAATTGATTTCAAACTCTAAAAAAGAAGCTATGAGTTTAGGATGATAATGATTTTTTCTCTTAGTTGGAGGGATACCACACCAATTTCTGTTTATTGTATTTTGTGTCTAGATGGAAAACAAAGTCGTTTTTGAGAATAAGCACCAAAGTTACACTCTTAATTTAATGAACCTCCGATTCTGATACAGTTTGCCATTCTCTGCATGTGTCTCCACAGTCTTATGAGCTCTGGCGATTTTACTGTGAATCTCACAGTCTCTGGAGTCTTAAATCAAGCCACACCCACTGGAATCAAATTAGCTTTTGCTTCTTAAAGTCAGTTTCTGTCCCTCACTTTGGCAAACCAGAGTCTTTAAACTAGTGAAATAAAAAGGAGGAGGGGTATAGTATGAGGGTTGCCTGCAAAAAATTATGCGATGACATGCCAAGGGTGGAAGGACAGGGTGCCAGCAAGGACCCTCAGCCTGTTGTTTGGAGATGTGCTCCACACACCGCAGCAGGGGTCTACTACAGGCCACCCAACCAGGGAGATGATCAGATGAGCAGATGTGTCTCTTACAGACATATGGGAACAGGCTCATGTTCAAAAGCCCTGGTCCTCATGGAGGACTTCAGTTACCCTGATATCTGTTGGAGGGACAACACAGCTGAGCACAAGCAATCTATAAGGTTTCTGGAATGCATTAATGATGTTCTTCTCCTCCAATGATAGAGGAGCCAGTGAGGAGAGGTGCCATGCTACATCTTGTTCTCACAAAGAGGACAGGGTAGGGGAAGTGAAACTTAAGAGCAGCCTTTGCATGCAGTGACCATGAAATGGTGGAGTTCAAGAAACTCAGGGGAGCAAGGAGGGTGCACAGCAAGCTCAATACCCTGAACTTCAGGAGAGCAAACTTTGGCCTCTTCAGGGACCTGCTTGGTAGAGTACTGTAGGACAAAGGTCTGGAGAGAAGAGGGACGCAAATCAGCTGGCTAGAATTAAAGGGTCACCTTTAAGTTGGAATTCTTCATATTGCCTGATGCATTACAGCTCCATCACTGTCTCATAAGACATAGATGACAATTGTGCTACATGAATCATAGCTATGGATAGACAATTGCATATATCCTAATACATGATACAGATACATCAGTATCAAGTTATAGTATATAGATTTTACATATATGTGAATATATAAAAGGGTTTCTAAACATCTAACCTGTAACTAGCTACCTTGATAATTGAGGAGACATAAGTTCACACTTTATTAATGTCACATCTTATAAAATGCATGATAACTTTTGGAACATGGGTTAAAAGAAATCAATTTCATGCTAAGGAATACTGGTATTATTAAATGTACTTGTTTGTTTAGTTTCTGAAATAGTTATTTAATTAAATGATTCATGAGTACATTGGTCCCGTAAGGAGAGTTAAACTCTGAATTTCTCACAATCTATCATACAACAGTATTATCAAGTCTTTTAATTAAATTAAATTAACCACATGTTTCTAGCTGTGGACATTTTTCAGAACATGCTGTCAGAATACCAGAATCATCAAAAAAACATTTAGGAACATCTGGCACAGATAGCTTTTTAAATGTGATAATTCTGTCAGACAATTGAAATTTATTTTGTTCAAAACATTTATTCTGTGAAATATACTGTACATGGGGTCCTAGTGACTCAGTACATGTAATAAAGTGGAAAGATCTCATTTTCTTCATGGTTTTCTTGTAATTCTCCTCCACAACTGTATATGACCCTGTTTTAAGTACTTTACTAGCATTTAATAGAAATAGACCATCTCACAACAATTCCCTTAATAAGGATAATTTTTTTTTAACCAGATGGACCTTTCCAACAGGCTGGAACCACATTTTACAAGGACTATTAATCAATTGAGTCTGTTGTGATTAGATAATTAATACAAGGAAAAGTACTTCACAAAAAGGGTGGATTTTAAATTTTTAATGATGTATCACAAATAAGCTAGCAGAATTTAATGAGGAGCTCAGCTTCTTATTGTCCATATTTCCTGATGAAAAAAATAACAGTCCAAAGGTTTTCAGTGTTTGTTAGGAACATCTAAATGTACAATTTTTTGCTCTTAATGTGAAGCTTAATAGAACATTTTCATGGGGTGTCAAACATGGAAATGCATTAGTTCTCTTAGCAGATATGGCCTTATATTTAAGAAAAATAAATCTATTTTTCATAAATCCTTTCCCTCATAGCTATCTGGAACTCATTTGCTCCATCCATAGTTTGAGTTAGCAACACTGGTGCAGACTTGGAAGATGGTGTGAATTTGTCTTCTGTCAGATTTTCCACCACCCAACTCCTCGGACACCAGTTTGGATTGGATGGACTAATTGTCCAAAGATACAGCTGTGACTGAAACACCTGCTTAAAGTCAAGGACCAATGGAAAGGCCTCTGAGATCTCTTAGTTCTCAAAGAATTATGAATTTTGCGCTTTTGTGTATAAGGTGCATACTTACTATGGTTTTGCTCTGTCTGAACAATTTACCTGTTTAGGCATTGTAAGATTTCTTTTACATGTGAATATAATTTTTAGAAGGTATAAAAGAAGATAAGATAATCTACCTACCATTATGTTTCTCAACATACATGCTTATGACAAAAAATAGTGTCATTTACAGTGGTCACTATTTCAGAATGGACCGGTTATAGCAACTACTTTGTAAACCTAGCATAATACCATTTGGGTTTTTTAGATGGGTTTTTGGTTTTGTTGTGTTTTTAACCAGTTGCATTTATGATCCATGTCTTGTTTATGTAGCAGAAAAAACCACATGACCAGATACAAGCTGAAAGCTCACTGTAGACAGTGAAGTGAAAGGATTAGATATTTTTTTCTGATGTCTTACATGATGTACAGACTAGACTGTAGGAACATTTCAGTGTCATGTTTGCTCAGGAAGCAAAGCATGCCCTTTTTTCATGCATCCTTCCTAAACTACAGTGTTGTCTCTATGCTTTTATAGGTTATTCTTGAATGTTACAGCTCAGCTTCCAGTTATTGAGTTGTGTGAATTAATAAGTAAGAAGGCACAGAAGACATGCACTCAGATGCAAAGATGTCCTTTGTAAGGTCTTTATCTCATTTCAGGAAAAAAAAATCTGATTTTGTTCTCTACGGTACATTGGAGCTTGCAGAGTCTTAATTAAAGTACACAGCTTTATTGATATGATAGTATGGCAATAATATTGCGTTTTTATATGTAAATTATGACAGAAATTGACCATGTGATCAAACTCACCATGTCAGATTGCCCTTCCCTTCCCAAACAGACAGCAGAAACATATTCTAATGCAATATGAGACTGTGTCTGATGTCAGCATAAGATGATCAGATAGATCCTGTGTTGCCAAATATGGGGAAAGAAAAGCAAGAAAAAAAAGGCCTTTGGAACTATCATCTACTTAGAACTGCTGAAGGAGAAGTGCACATACAGGTTAGGGCACATTTTTTCCCTTCTCCTCCAAGCACTGTTTCTGTCAGCACTTAAAGTACCTTCTGACAGTAAAGTTGCCTTTAAAATTTGTTTCCATAGACAAGTCACTGGAAATATCTTAGGTTCAACAAACTTAAAAAGCAATCAAACCAGTTGCAGTTTCACCCCTCTCACCAGCAACCCTGCAGTGAGTTCACGGCAGCTGCTTTCCAGTGGTCCTTCAGCAGACAAGTTATTTTTTGGAACAAGCTGGTGGGCTTCATGACCAAAAATAGGTCCATTTCTAGTTACAAATTTTCTGAAGCCCCTCTTCTTTGTACATCATGCTCATTTTGTAGGCACTGCATAGCTGATCTGATCCTGAAGAGCAAAAAGGCCTGCTTCCCCACTAAACATGGGGAACACAGCTTACTCAGAGGGAAAATCTGTGTATCACTGGTTATCATCACTCAGAGCTTTAGAACCACTAAGTGCATGTGGTACAAGATCATAATGTATTCTTCCCTGACACTCAGTTTGGAGAGTTTAGGGTGACCTGACAGATCCCTTCTGGGCCTTCTGCAACCAGGGGAGCTTCCAGGGATTCACAGCTCTTTGCCTGTGAACCATGTTTATCTGCTAAGGTATGTTCCCTCCACAGTGCTCCAAACTTTGCAGTGAACATGTTACCTTTCCTCTGAGTCAGAAGCACATTCCTGTTGCAGCTTGCACTACAGAAATTTTGTCTGTGCAAATGTATTTACTCAGTTATTTGGGCATCTGTATTTACTGCAACTGTGCCATTTTGACCTAACAATGTAATTCAACAGTCAAGTGAAGTTTCCAGATTGCAAGGACCATAAGAAACCTTACAAGGCTCTGTTCTAAAATATACTGTGTCAAAAACAAATGCCAACAAAAAACTATAAACCAAAAAAGTTTATGTAAAGACTTTGATTAACATGCCAGAGTCAGGAAAATTTTCTATGCTAAAATTTCTTGGTCTTCACCCAAGACAGGTTGTTATCATAGGAGCTATTACTTTTCTCGTTAATGTTATTGTGCATCTAATTCTCAAAATACCTTCAGTTTTCATTAACCTCAGGAGAAATCTGAGATTTAAGGGAGCCTCCTTTAAGTATCCATAAAAAACTAGTGCAGGGCTTTTGGGGGTGGTGATGTTTTGTTGGTATTTTTTCCCTAAATCCCATGTGTGTACTTAAAATAAGATTTATAATTAAGAAAAAAGTGAAGAAAATAATTTTGGAGAGAGAAGGAATGTCTCAGGTCACTTAGGTATAGGGAGAATCTGGAGTAGTTATTTGCAGGTTTATTTTGTTACTTAAAATGTAGAGAACTTTCAATTTCAGTGAAAACAATAAAGATAAAACCTATATATTGAAGTGGGCTATTTGAATAATACTTTTTCTTTCATTTAAGATTGTTGATTGACGGCAAGCTACTCTATCAGAACCAAAAATGTCCCTATCTTTTCAAAATGAAAGCTGAGCTACATGTCTTAACAGGAATCTTGACAAATAACATACAGTTAGCTGTTGCTTAACATAGAGTAACCATGCCCTTGTCCATCACTAATCTGCCTTTGCAGTGTTGCATAACTGTGCCTGGGAAAACATGAGAGCACAAGGCACGCCCAAGCAGGAAATGAAAACCCAATGAGCAAATTAGCTTCTGCTGATCATTGCATAAGAAGAAATGTAGTAAGCATAATGATTTGAAGTCATCTAAGGAAATCTCTGAAACTCTGTCATCTTGGTGGGAAGAAGGAATTGGAGGAAAAACATTATGGGAAAAAAACCCAAACCCCCTACAAACAACAAAACGTCTTAGAAATCTACCTATGTATAATTCACTTAGTGGCATAAATAACACTGGGGAACACATACATACTAAGACTACTGTTTCCAAATGAGGCTGACACAGAAGGAGCTTGATGCATTTCAGGAAAATCCCAGACATCTCCTTCATACTGAAGCTGAGGCTCAGGATTAAGGAGATTTTAAAACAATGTCTGTATCTCACTGAGGTAATAAGAAAATACACACTTTTCATGCTTCTCTAACTTCTTGATTTGAGGGTAAGAAATACAGCTAACGCAATACACAATGATCATCCACAGTTCATGATCTAACAGCTTCCAACCTTAAATGAGCCTACATAAAGCTTGGAAGGTACCTTAATACTCTCTGGTTCAGATCTTTATAACTTGAGACAACCACAGAAAGTTATCCAGGAAAATGAAAATCCCATCTAGAAGTGAATCTGAGTCAGATACATCTGAGTAACTGCAGTCATCTATGGAGTAGGTTTTGACATCTGAACTAGTGGTCTACAGTCCTTAAGAGAAATAGGTATTTCTAGGTGCCATTCTGTATTTCCTAGCATAGATTTATAAAATAGTCATGAGAATGCATAATTTCAGTGTCTTTTTCTCCCCATGGACTACACCACACGGCTAAGGCTACCTCCTGAAATGTAGGTGTTTATGTAAGCATCTAACATTAGGTGACAATGAGAGACATCTCCAGAGAACAAGGCTTAGTTTGCTGACCTTGCTGCCCATTTTCTTTTTTATGAAGTCCTTGTGCATTATTTGGGGGCTGTTCAATTTTTTTGATGGCATGTTAAAATATAAAGTATTTCAGAAGTCCATGTCTTATTCTGGAAAAAAGCAGTGAAACAGAAGAGCCATTGCACTCATTTTAGCCATCTTACATTATTTCAGGTGGAGATGACACTTTCATGACTACTTGGTGTTCACAGTGCAAGACATGGCTATTGCACACAGTATTGTGTAACCCTCCTGTTTGATTTTCACATGTATTAAAAAGTGAAAAATTCTAACTTTTAAAATATAACATTATTATTGAAAGAAAATCAGGAAAAAACCCCACAACAAACAAACCTGCATTTCTCTGTATGAGTCATAAAGCCCCCTCAAAAAGTCAATACTGTTCAGATCTTTGTGGCTGTAAAAAGAAATGTTAATCTCAGTACTGTATTGTGGGTTTTTTCTGAAAATTTATCCAGCAACAAGGCATAACTTTTCCCCATTAAGCTCTTCAAAATCAAACATCTGGTTCCAGTAAATTTTCAGAACCAAGTAAACACTGTGAAAGAAAGGTTTAAAAAGGAAAGTTGACATGCACTGTCTGACACTGCTATTACATTTTTGTAGCATATTTAAAAAGTTGTTAGAAATAACTCCATTATTTCATTTTTTCCCTTTTTTCTATCTTTGAGCTGAGTTTTTGACAGACATATTAACATTTCCTTTGTTCATATTTGAGTGCTGAATTATCTTTAATTGCCATGAACATTCTGCCTGCATGAAAGAATTAATAAAACACTACTGTCAACTTCTGCATGCATAAGTTCTGCTTACACATGAAGTATCAAAGAGTGAGAAGAGGAAAAATTTACTGTAAGTAAATTAATATAAATGGACCCAGGAGCCTTTCAGAATATAGAATGGAATGCAAGTTAAGAAAAAACATTCTTTTTCCCTTCGGGCTTTTCAGAATTTTCAACCTTTTTTATCACATGTCTAAGGAAAAGAAACAAATTTAAGCTTTCCACTCATTGGATAAAATCATATATTATACTTTTTCTGGGATTGTTTTTCAAACTGGATCCTGAGGGGGTGGGGGAAAGGAATCATCTTAAAAATCTCCTTCCGTTGTCATGAGGAAAAAATTTTAGATAACATGTCTTGATCTACCAGAAAACACTTTTTCAGTGTTTCTAAAAATAGCCAATTCAAAAATCGGTTCTAAATATATGAAGATGATGAGAAGGCTAGAGCACTTCTCCTGTGAAGATAGGGAGAGTTGGGCTTGTTCAGCCTGGAAAAGACAAGGTTCCAGGGAGACTACTGTGGCCTTTCAGTACACAAAGGCAGTTTGGAAGAAAGCTGGGGAGAGACTTTTTACAAAGGCATGTAGTGATAGGACAAGGGGTAATCAGTTTAAAATAAAACAGGACAGATTTAGATTAAGCATTGGGAAGAAACCCTTCCCTGTGAGGGTGGTGAGACCCTGGCACAGGCTGCCCAGAGAAGCTGTGGCTGCTCCCTCCCTGGCAGTGTTCAAGGACAGGCTGGATGGGGCTTTGGGCAGCCTGGGCTAGTGGAGGGTGTCCTTGCTATGGCAGCGGGGTTTGGAACTGTGTGAGCTTTGGTGCTTTCCAATCAAAACCATTCTAGAATATTCAAATTATAGTTGCGGGTAATTAAACAAATACTGGTTACATGTTACAGATCTGACCATGCCACATAAGTACGTCCTCACATGAAAGTTGCCTTAAAGTATAAAATGCAAAGTTGATTACAGGATGGTCTGGCTGTGTTGGCCTGTCTGAATTGCCTGCCAGGAATAATGCACCACTTCCACAATTTGCCTGACAGAACAAATTTCAGCACCCATAAGCCTGAGCTCAAACTCATTCTTTATTTCAAGACACAGCAGAAGTAGCACTGCAAGCAGCCACTCTTCTGCATCTGCATGTAGAAGGGTTCAGTAGCCACACTCTGCACAGGGTAGGAAGTGAAGTGATATTTGAAATCTGTACAATAGTCTATTTTTAATGTACCAGAATCAAATTAACTTTTGTAATAGCTTTCACATTATATCTATTACTTTGAGTGCCTACAGGCCATGTAATGCTGTTAGGCTTCGCTGGCATGTCATAATCTTCCTTAAGTCCAAATGCATGAACTTTGTTCTTACAAAATTTCTCAGAAGTTGTAATTTTAAGATAAAGGAATGTATTTATGAATTTAGATAAATTACAGCAAATAATTTCATCTGAGAAATTTAAAAGTTCAGAATGAAAATTGCCCTTTAATGAAAGAGTTTGGTTAAAAAGCTTGTTGTGCTGAATGCTTTATTTTTTTCATTTCAAAATTGTGTCAGGTGTGACAATTCATGAATAGCAAAATGTCTTAACCCTTAAACAACCAGTCAGCACCAAACTGTTTCTCTGACCAATTTTTCAGCTCACCTACTAAGAAAAATATCTGTTCATAGATATAAGCAGAATGTACAATAGCTTTGCTTTCCTAGTTTCAGCTGAGATAGAGTTAATTTTCTTTCAAGTAGCTGGCACAGTGCTGTGTTTTGGATTTAGTATGAGAATAATGTTGATAACACACGGGTGTTTTTAATTGTTGCTGGGAAGTTGTAGTGTTGATTCTAAGTGAAGGACATTTCAGTTTCTGATGCCCTGCCAGGTGCCCAAGAAGCTGGGAGAGCACAGCCAGGACAGCTGACCATGACTGCCCAAAGTGTTATTCCCTACCATACATTGTCATGCTCTGGATAGAATCGGGGAATGGATTGTGCTAGAAAACAAACTGGGCATCAGATTGTTTTTATTTTCTTTTTGCATGTGGTGAGCAATTGCAATTGTATTTGTATCGCTTGTATTACTGCTGTTGTTATTATTGTTACCTTCCTTTGCTGCCTTCCTTTGCTATCCTATTAAATTGTCTTCATCTCAGCCCATGAGGTTCCTTTTCATTTCCTCCCTAGCTCTATGCAGGGATGTTTGCCACCTTTTGTTTGGGAACTGGCTGGGCTATGGTCTACCAGTGGGAGGTGGTGAGTTCCCTACACAACACTAGGGGGTTGTCATTCTTTTGTTTTCTTCTCTTTTTTTCCACTTATTCTTCACTTGCTAAACTTTTTTTTTTTTTTTAATCTTGACCACAGAGATTTTTTGCTTTTATTCTTCATTTCCTCATTCTTAATTCCTCATCCCACTGGCAGCTGAGCAAGTGGCTGTAATACTGGTGCTACAGAGGAGAGGCTGTACCCACAGCTGCCATTACTCTTTCACTTGGTGAAATTCTAGCTGGCCACAGCCTTTCAGAACATCTTTGAGGTGTCCCTGTAAATTACTCTGATATGCTTCACTGCTCCCTGATAAGCCACCAGACAGAAAGCTGACTGAGAGATGTCTCAAACATTGTGTCTCAGATGTTCTTCTGCTTTTTAGTCCCTTTTTCCAGGGCAGTTACTGTCTTTTCTCCACAGTGTAATCTTCCAGTGTGCTGGTTAGCAACTGGAAAAGTCCCTCTGATTCACTGCTTTCCTGGGCAGCAGCTGGGTGACCTCAACGAGTATGCTTATATGACTGTTCAAAATAGACTAGAATACTTGCTAGTACAGCTTTGGTGCCTGCTACCTAGCATGCCCCTAAGCAACCCCAGACAGACTTAGGAGACATGGTAGCAGAGACGAGAACTTTTCCCAGCAGGCAAAAGCCATATTGTTTGGACCAGGGGATGGTATCGTTATACATATATGTATACATGCACACACATACATATATATATATACACATATATGCACATATATACACACACACACATATATGCATGGACTCGTGCACTCTGCTACTTGCCCTCTGAGCCCAGCACGGGCTCTAGCCTGTCTAATTCACTAACCCTGGCTCAGAGCTTAAGTCCTTTCTACATCACAAATATTAATGTGCTTCTAGCCTCATTCACTGTCAAGCCAATCTAAGTTCCAGTCTTTGGACTGTTTTTAAGGAGAAAGGGCAAAAATTTACATAACAAACACAAGATAAATTGGTTTTCTTTTGGTCCTTTTTGTTTCTAACACAGAAGCCTTTCTCCCTTTTCCTGTTATAGATGAAAAAGGGCTAAAAATATTAACTCTTGAATGATCACAGAATCATAGAATCATTAAGGTTGGAAGAGTCATCCAAGATCATCTAGTCCAACCATCCCCCTACCACCTATACTACTTACTAAACCACTAGACGGGTCACCTGGGCATAGAAGGAGATGATGTTGGTCAGGCCGGACTTGCCTTTCATGAACCCATGCTGGCTGGGCTGGGTCCCCTGGTTGTCAGGTACGTGCTCTGATTGCCCTCCGAATGACTTAATCCATAATCTTCCCTGGCACCCAGTTCAGGCTAACAGCCTGTAGTTCCCCAGATCTTCCTTATGACCCTTCTTAGTTTTACCTTTATTTAGTAGGGTTTGTTTTCCAAGCCCCAATCCCCTGCCTAGACTTGCAATTTGAGAATTTTATCTACGATTGCAAAAGGAGCAGAAGAGGGCCCTAGGCAGAAAAAGAATGGATACATCCATTCAACTCAAAATTGAACCTGGTAGTTTTGCATATTTAAAATAATTAGAACATAAACTTGCATTAAATGTGGTCACTTCTGAGAGAATAATACAAGGAAATACAAAATACTACCATTGCAGCCTGGAAAATTGGGTTTTCTGTAGTTAGGTTTTGTTTGTCTGTGTGTATTTTCATGTTTCACTTTATTTTTTATTATTACTTAGGTTTGCATTTCCTTGCATCCCTCATCATCACCAACTTTTAATTTATTTCCAGATCTCTTCTGAACATGTACATTGTCCCCCTTGTCAGAATCTCTCGATTTCTTTGAATCACTGTTATAATAAACACTGTAATTGATTAGTTTAGTAGTCTGAAGCATTTTGTCATGGCGTGGATGAAAAATACCAGTGAGGCCAAAAAAAAAACCTAACCCAAAAAGCAGCAAACCCTTAGCCAATCATTATTTTTGTGTAGTTACAATATTCTACACAATAGCTCAATAACTTCAAAACATTAGCAAGGATGCAAGTTTTGATTCATTTTCAGTGGTTATTAAGCTCAAAGGGAATCATCAATCAGGATTAAGAAAACGGGGTGTTTGAAACACACTGTTTTCTTCCTGAAACATGTAGTGCTGTGCACTAATTAATTTTTACTGTATTGTTTGTCAGGTTATCAGTTATTTATGACAATATCTGCATTTGATAATCTTCTGAAGAATAGGTCACCATTACTTAATTATGCATTATCAAATCTAGGATTAATTTTTACACAGTGAAACAAAGCCTTCACAGCAGATACATAGACATCTTTGAGCTTAAAATAAATATGGATACTTGGGGCAGAATATGTGTGGTGATTTTGGAAGACATGTATACCCTGGGTAGGGACACATAATTCACAGCAAAAATCCTCCTTCCTAGTTCTGTGAAGGCTTCCTATTTATGTTTTACTACATTTAGGTTCTTCTACCATCTTCCATATTGCAGTATAAGGGGTCTTGCTACTTATTTTCTTAATGTTGGTATTATCAATAAATTCCAGCAAAGCTCAGTTTGTAAATTCTTCTTCTGGAGGTATTCCAAGCTAAAACGTGTCTTAGATTGATGACACTACCACTGGGCTCATAACACGCATACACATGAAAACAGTCATGTATCCTGGGCTGCATCAAAAGAAGTGTCATCACTAGGT
Organism: Zapornia atra; assembly: GCA_013400835.1. Taxonomy (NCBI): domain Eukaryota; kingdom Metazoa; phylum Chordata; class Aves; order Gruiformes; family Rallidae; genus Zapornia; species Zapornia atra. The sequence continues at coordinate 32,089 of VZTU01018007.1, forward strand.
CAATGGGGGGTTATTCTACCCCTCTACTCCATTCTCGTGAGACCCCATCTAGGGTTTTGCATCCAGCTTTGGGGCTCCCAACATAAGAAGGACATGGAGCTGTTGGAGCGAGTCCTGCAGAGGGTGACAAAGTTGATCAGAGGGCTGGAGCACCTTGCCTATGAAGAGAAGCTGAGACAGTTGAGCTTGTTCAGCCTGGAGAAGGTTCTGGGAGACCTTATTGCTGCCTTTCAGCACCTAAAGGGGCCTTCAGGAAAGCCAGAGGGGGACTGTTTATCAGGGACTGTAGGGATAGTGGGTAATGGCTTTAAAAGAGGTAATAAAGGGGTAACGGCTTTAAACTGAAAGAGGGTAGATTTAGATGAGATGTAAGTAAGAAATCCTTCCTTGTGAGGTCAGTGAGGCCCTGGCACAGGCTGTCCAGAGAAGCTGTGGCTGTCCCTACCCTGGCAGTGTACAAGGCCAGGTTGGATGGGGCTTTGGGTACTCTGGTCTAGTGGAGGGTGTCCTTGGCAGGGATGGGAACAGGATAAGCTTTGGTTCCTTCCAACTCAAACCAGTCTGTGATTGTATGATTCTTTTATGCAACATACACACCATCAGTCATCCAAAATTACTCATTATGAACTAAAAAATACATACTATTGAACACTAATTTTGTTTATTTCACGCCAAAACTTTATTCTGTTCAGATTATTCTTGAGCTTTTGCGAATTTGGAAACTTATATTTGTTTGTATTTCTCTGTTGCCTGCCAAAAGATGACAGCATATTAAGTGTACCTTTCTGTAAAATCACCTAGAACCTAACAGGTAGGTGAGTCAGCAGAACAGCTTTGCACCTCTGGATAATACATTCAGACCTGATGTGGTATAACACTGATGGTTTACCGAGCGTTACACATTCAAATGAAACAGAAAAAAAAATAACCATTTTTCTTTCACAAACTGAAACTAAAGACCAAAGAAGAAGGTAGTGATAAAACTGTGAAGAGTCAGAAAGAAGAACAAATGATGAGTGAGAGGAAATAGTTTAAATGTCAAATGAACATTTATGTTATTTTTGGCTCTGCTAACACAAACCAATCCCAGAGGCAGACACCAACTCCAGTGTAGCCGGTAATACCAGTTATACAATCCTGGATTACCACTGACTCTTCACTGAGTGTATGGAGTTTACTATAACATCTTGTGTCTTTGTGTGCTGTGCTCCAACTGTTCTAGTAGCATCATTATCATTATTAGTTCTAACATTCCCTAAACATTTTCACTGCCTCATCTATTTTATGACTCTCGCAGTGAATATATTCCATTATGATTAGTAAACCAGAGGTATTTAGAGAAGTATTTATGGATTAAATTCTATTAAAATTTTAAGAAGAGGGTATTTCTAACAGTGCTTGTTTATTGTATGAGAAATATCAGCCACAATAACAAAACCAAGAAAAGCAGAATGCACTAGTTCCAGCTGCCTTGTACTTATATTTTTTATTAAAACTTTGATAATAACTCTGCTGAATTCTAGTCTAAATACACATAGACAAGGCTAAATGCATGTTCTTACATTGAATACAATGGAACTACAGTCATCTACACCATTTCAGCATTTGTTCCACATTATGTTAACATGTCACCTTGTGTTTTTCCATCCTGACTTGGAACTGCAGGTGTTGTTCTATGAATCATGTATTATACTGAATTATATTTGTTTTCTGTTTTGAAATATTTTTCACTGAGAAGTACAATGCAAGTAAGTCTAAATGAAGTCTTAATAGACAGTAAAAAAATTTTAGGTAGAACAGCTTGACTTAGAGGTATCTTCACCGAAACCAATAGCACTCATCTTCATTGCACTGTAATCTTTCCAAAGCGGAACGTGGAAATTTCATCCTAATTTGGTACTGTTACAGAGTCACGGAATCACAGAATGATAGGGATGGAAGGGACCTCTGGATATCATCTGGTCCAACCCACTGATAAAGCAGGATCACCTACAGTGTGTCGCACAGTATCACGCCCAGGCAGGTTTTGTATAACTGCAGAGAAGGAGATATGAAACAAGTTCATAACGAGGCAGGTCTGCCACCGTCTTTCTGTACTGCCTATTGTGGATTAACCCTGGTGGGCAACTAAGCACTGCACAGCTGCTTGCTTGGTTCCCCAGCTGCCAGTGGGATGAGGAATGAAGAATGAGGAAAGGAAGAAAAAAAGCGAGAAAACTTGTGGGTCAAGATTTTTAAAAAAAGAAAAAAGTGAAGAATAAGTGGGAAAAGAGAGAACAACAAAAAAACCCCAAGTGTTGCATAGGCAAGTAGGTAAGTCACCACCTCCCACTGGTAGACCAATGCCCAGATAGTTCCTAAAGAAAATGTGGCCAGCCTCCCTAAACCACCCTTTTTTCCCTTTTATTACTGAGTATGATGTTGGTTGAGGTCACCTGCCTGGTTGTGCCCCCTCTCAACCTACTGCACATCTCCCCATCTATTCTCTGGGGCAGGGCAGAGTGAGAATCAGAGAAGACCATAATGCTGTGAAAAAACTCTTCAGCAAAAGAGAGATTATTGTGTTTCAGTACTGTTTTGACAACAAATCTAAACCATAGCACCATATGAGCTCCTGAGATTGAAACTATCTCTATCCTAGCCAGACCAAGCTCAACTGCCTTATTATACACTGGGATAATTCTTCTGATTTCACTGAATTTAAACTGGAATCATGATAACTGGTGATTAAAATAGGAATCTAGTTTACACACTTCAGTGCTTACTGCTGTGTTGTTTGAAACTGTTGCTTAAACTGTTATTTAAAAATAATTATAATTTATTGTCTTTTCTCAGTTTAAACCACTATTAGCCAGTTTCTAATCAAACTGTGAAAGAATTAGCACGTTTATGAGTGTTTGAAATCATCCTGTCACTTTTCTGGAAAAATGTCATCTTTTCCTGTGTTGGTGGGGCTTTTTTTGTCTGTGTGGTTTCAGTTGGAAGGGACCTCAAAGGCTATCTACTTCTCCCTGCCATGGGCAGGGACACTCTCCACTAGACCAGGTTGCCCAAAGCCCTATCCAACCCAGCCCTAAACACTGCCAGGGAGGGGGCAGCCACAGTTTCTCTGGGCAACCTGTGCAGTGTCTCACCACTTTCACAGGGAAGAATTTCTTCCTTAGTGACTTGCTCCAACAGCTCCATGTCTTTCTTGTACTGGTTACACCAGAGCTGGATGCAGTACTCCAGGTGGGATCCAGGAGAATGTGCTCCATGATCTTGCCAGGCACAGAGGTGAGACTGACAAGTCTGTAGTGGCCTAGGTTTTCTCTTTTTTTATCTTTAAAAATAGGGGTCATGCTTCGTCTCTTCCTGTTAGTGGTGGTGTAGTTTAGCCCCTGTCAACAATTAAGCATCAAGAAGCCTCTCCCTCCTCTGCTGGTTGGATGGGGGAGAGAATCAGAAGAGTGAGAGAACTCATGGGTTGAGATAAAAGCCGTTTAATAGGACACATACAAAAAGATAATAATCATATATACTAATACATACACAAAACAAGTGATGAACAGCACAATTTCTCTCTGTCCAAAGTTGATGCTGGATGGGTCCCCCCTCCAGCTGCCATGCAAGACCCCCCAGACTGTCCAGACTCAGCTCACACCGGCAAGCAAAGCAAACCAAGGAATTCATTCCCCTCTTCCCATCAGCAGGCAGGTATTTGTGCATCACCCCAAAGTCAATGCTGTACAAGAGCCCCAGTTGCCGTGCCAGGCCCTCAACTGCCACACCAGTTCCTTCAGTTGCTGCTCAGCCCCTCAAATTGGCCAGTTTGGGTCACCTGTCCTGGCTGTATTCCCTCCCAGATTCTTGGATGCCCCAGCCTTCTCCTTAGCAGGGCAGTAATAGAAAGTGAAAAGTCCTTGACTGCTTGGCAACCACTAAAAACATGCCATGGTGTTATCAACAAAGCACTACTCTAGCTGCTAGAAAGAAAATTAACTCTATCCCTGCCAAAACCAGGATAAGTGGGAACTTCACTGGACTACCAAGATTTCTCAAACATGATGCATAATGGTTCAGCCACTTCATCCACCAGTTCCCTCAGGACCCACGGATGCATCTCATCAGGTTCCATGGACTTGTTCCTTAGATGGTCTTGAACCTGATCTTCTACAGTGGGTAGTTCTTCATGTTCCCAGTCCCTGCCTTTCCTTTCTGTGACTTTGGCTGTGTGACTAGAGCCCTTGCTGGTGAAGACTGAGTCAAAAAATTTGTTGAGTACCTCAGCCTTCTCCATATCCTGGCTAACTATGTCCCCCATTTCCTTCCAGAGATGGCCCACATTTCCTTATATCACTGATAAGATTGTCTTTGTTGTCCTTGATGTCCCTGTCCAGATTTAATTCTGTCAGGGCTTTAGTTTTCATAAAATAAAAATATTGCATATTTTAATACCTGTATGCTTTAACATTTCTAAAGAACACACAGCAACTCTTGTGTCTTTAGATGAATGCACATGTTCACTAGAAATATAATTTAAGTTAGTTATCACTATATTTTTGGAACATTAACACACTTTAGGGTTCTGAAGCACAAGTGACTGATCTTCTCTGGATGGCAATCTGGGCACATGGGCCCACTCCAGCTAACTTCACAGACCTTAGGACGTGAGGCATGCTGAGAAGAGAGGGACAATGCTGCTAGCATAGCCCCTTCTCATTTGCACTATGGACACAAACAGGAGAGAGATCTGAACTGAATTCGGTAACCTCAAAAATGGACCCAGAACCTTAAAGGGGCTGTTATTGTTGGTAAGGGCAGAATGCTTTGAGGATGTGGCAGGTCTACTTACAGATCCTAATTGGGTTGTGTGGAAAGGGGTTGTTCAAAGAGTCTCAAAGTACTTCCAGCTTCGGGGCTGACCCACACAGTAGCAGCTGTATTGCCTTTACACCTACAGCTGCAGCGCATCTGTGTCTCTGGAAGGCCAGTGGGAGAAGTGTTGCAGCATAGTTGCAAATTAGACTTAGATTTCAAATTGCTTACAGATTTTAGGAAACATTAACAATGATCATTGTTTCTAATAGACGAAAAGAGATCAGCTACAAAGACACTACATTACCTTACATAGAAACACACTGCCTTTTTCCAGCTGATGGTTGGGACCTAAAACACTCCTTCAGTAATATTTTTTTGCTTAAATGGATTATTGTTGCTGCTCCCCAGCTTGAATGGAAGCCTGATGTCCATCAAATGATTTTGCTAACTGTGATCAGCAATGTAGAAGCCCCATGAGTTCCCTTTTTATTGTAGTTATGTAGAAATACTATGGCTAGACTTTCACTACTACATGCTGCTCTTTTTTCTTTGACCAGTTTGTGCAGCTGTAATATTATCTACAGAATAAATAAAAACTTTAAAAGAATATTAATTAATCTTAATTCAAAGTGGATCAGTATTTGTAATTAGCTTCCTCTACCTAACAAACAAAAAAATCCCAGCTCTCAAACGAGCAGTCTTTCCACTCTCCATTCACAATCCCTATTCCCCCTCCTCCCGCCTCCCGCTCTCAGTTGCAGGTATCATAACTGTACCACTCACACTTCAAAGCACATTCTCTAATTGGTCTGCAGTTCATCAACATGTTGGAATTGTGTTTCATTTATTCTATGTCAAACCCCTATGGAAAGTCCAGTTACTATACTTCATTTTTCTATTCCAGTGCAGTGTGCGTTATAATGTGCTGCATGCTGAGAATTCTCAGGTTATAAAGCACACAACCAAAATCATTGCTTAAAAGCTTTTGGTGATTGCTCATGCCTCTCAGTCCTAATGCATCAGTGGAATCTTTGGAAGAAAATTACAATACATGGAGATTTTAGAAAATCCACATTGTTTATTTGTTTATTCACATTATTAAATGTAGAAAATAATCTCACACATTATTATTTCTATTGAAGCCAGAAATCTCTCATACTGTGCAGAAAAAGGGAAGGCAGTGTAACAGGGATTAATAATGCATCTAATATGAATCTCTGAGTAAAATTAAAGATGAAAGAAACAACATAAAAATAGCTTGAAAGCTAAGGCATCAAAACACAAAAGCATGGGCATTTTGAATTCAGACTGCCAGTTCACTATTACTACAGATCTTTTATGCCTCGGTGTTCTAACAAAGAACTACGCAAATCCAAAGAACTTTTAAACCAAATTCTTACACCCATTTATGAAAATAAAGTAATAATAAAAAAGCCCTAGTTCAATAACTTTATTATATAATCACACATCAGTAACTTACTCGTGCAGGAAGGTAGTAGTGTAATGTACTGTTGAGGCTCCCTGACACTTCATATTACAAATCCTCGTTTTATAGCTTATAATTTTGCAAAATATTTATGATTTGGGCTGAAATTTTCTATGACAGATGCCTGCCTGAGGCTGTTTCTTTGGTGGGCAACATTCAATCAAACAACTCAACCATTTGGGGGAATTGAATTACGGGAAAATTAACATAAAAATGTGCCAAACTGCTCTTTGAAGCCCAGACATCACAATTGCAGTCAGGGTGCTTTTTACCACCTTTAAAAAATATATAGAGAGAAATTTATCAAATTCTAAATACTTGAAAAGACAGTTGTAAGCTCATACTCTAGGAAAAACAACCCAAATACTTGCTAAGATTTGCTTTGACCTAACATAGATCTCAGTACTGTGCATAGAATCACACATGCTCTAGGCCTCAGAGAGACTGGGGGTGCTGCACAACACTTGATCACGTATGTGTCTTCCCAACCAAATGAATGAGCACACTTTATTCCTCACAGTTCCTGCACATCAGAGGTCTGCATAACATTTGCTATAGCTTGCCCATGGCTAAGTGGGGAAGGCTGGACCAGGACATTGTTAATCAGACACCAGACTAGAAGAAGAGGAACCAGAATAGTTAATGAATATTCTACTGGCAAAAAAAAAAAGAGGTGAGATCAGCGTCAAAACTATACACTAAACTTATTCACCTAATTTGAAATACAGGTGCACACCCCCTTTATTTCTGGAATGCTCAGTATAGTAAGTTTGCTGATATTAGGTCTCTCTCACAGAACAGCACAATAGAAGGGTCATTTTTAGGGGACAGTGAGACTACTGATACTAAGGAGATGCCACATAATTACTAAGGTAAGTAGTAGTGCATCATTCAATGTGCTTGATGATCCATGTATCTATGTTGGTGAAAGTGTAATGGAGAAAAATTAAGTCAGCAACCAAAGGAATGAATTCTGATGGATGGGGATGACATGGTAGCAATGAATGAAACTACAAAGGGTCCATCAGAAAACAAACAAGCTGTTCAGGAGCCTAGACCATATAGTCTACAAGAAATGGAGGCACCTGAAAGTATTTAGTCTGGCAAAGATGAGGTTAATCCAAAAGCAGCTCACTACCTGAAGAAGAGCATTTACAAAGATAACATGGCCAAACTCTTCTTTATAGCTGCTGAAAATTTAACAAAAAGCAGCTCCAACAAGTTGCAGCTTGGGGAATTCAAACTGGACATTATGAAAAACTTTCTCACTATACAGATAGCACTACACCTGATCAGTATGCAAATGGTGAAATCTCTATCATTTCTAAGACATGATTAAAAAAAGTCACAGCTGACGTAGATCCAACCTCACTTTGAACAGGAGATGCATTAGATGAACTACCAGATATCCTTTCCAACTACTACTTCTATGAGTCTATGACAGAAAAAAAAACCTTGCTGCTAAACCACAGCCCTTCCAAATAGTGTACTTCAGGAAATCTGAATTGCCTAGTAATAAGAATACAGCTAGGCAACCATTACTAATAATTTCCATTAATACATATTCCATTCTTAAAAGCTTTTACATTAATTATGTTCACAACTCCCTTTCCACTCCATTTCCACAAATGAATTCGACCTGGAGAAAGATTCAATTAATTCAAACTACTGGACATCACTGGTTAAAAGTAATTTTTTCCTCTGTAAAAGACCATCTATTACTTAAATACTATCCAAACTCTCTCTGCAGAGTCTGACGTCTCTTCAGGGTCTTTCAGAATATACAGATGGACTGCTCTGACAACAAGAGTTTTATTGATACACAGTTCTGCTAAAAAAAAAAGAAAAATTGTGAAAATAATCTCCAGGGCAATAAGTAAGTTGTAGTGATTTTTTACAAGACACGCAGATTTGAGAATTTCAAGGTCAGAAGCAGGGATGTGAGACTCAACCCGACAATGTAATGGTTTCACAGGAAAAGGTGTAGTTGGATGACAATCTAAATGTGAATCAATGGTATCACTCTGTTGCCAAAAGGCATAGACCATAACGAAAAGTATAAACAGATAGATAGCCTGTAAACAATTCTTCTGCTCTACTCTGCTCTGTAGAAGCCTCAGCTGGGTTTCTTTTTCCAATTTTGGGCACCACAGTTTGTGAAAGATGTAAAATTGAAGAGAGCTCAGTAGAATAATAAGAGCAACTGGAACCTAGAAAACATAACTGGGGACAAGAAAAACCCCCACCTGAACAAATTATGATTATTTAACCTAAAAAATCAAGAGAAAGAAAACGAAAAGGTAATTTCTTCAAACAAATAGGAGAGAAGTAATACATTATTCTCTGTGACCTAAGAAATCGAAAAAGAAATAATGGGTTCAAACTGTAGCAGTTTGAGATTAGGATTAGAATATTCCAAAATAGTAAAGCAATGGTAAGAATAGTGAATTGCTGAGATAGATCTTCTGGGAGATTATGAACCCTCCCAACTGTAAAGACCTTCAAAACAAGGTACATGAACTACCAGCACTCAGAGAGATACTGCTGAGGAAGGTAACAGGATATTGAACCCAGGAAAGTGTTTATTTTTATTATATTGAAAGCAATGACTTTATTTGACTGTTTGTCGTAGTTTTGCATAGCTGGGTTCTGGTGGAAAAGGGGAGGGTGCAAAGATGGCTTCTGCAAGAAGTCACCTGTGATGACTGCTTGGGAAGATTGACTCTGGCCTGGCCAGAACCAGGACACTGTTACATAAAACGCACTCAGACTTGAACATTAGATAGCACAAGCATTGCATTGCTCTTTTTTCTTTTTTAAGAGTAAATACTTTCCTTTTGAAAAAATATAATGTTTTACTTCTCCTTTGGATTTGTTTGGCTTTATCTTTCTTCCAGTTGTCTTGTACTGATGGGATTTTGTCCTGGAATTATGGGAATTCCCACTATTTCATTTATACAGAGCAATTAATAGTGGAGTTTGAATTGTGTGCCCCAAATATTTTCATACCATAAGTATTTTTTACAAGTTTCTGTTCATGAGCAAAAGTAATAATCAAGAAATAGAATATAATAAGAAGAAGCAATTTATGTTCGTGGAAATTATTCAACAAAACACTGTTGCCCAATCAATACATTAGTTGTTTTTTCATAAGCTACTTGTGAAAAAAAGGAAAGAAAAAAAAAAAAAAGAAACATGTTAAAGAAACAATTCACTAAGAATCATATGCCCAGTTAAAGCTGAGATGAACGTACATGATTTACAACGTTTTCAGTTTAATTTACTAGAGTTGGCTCTTTGCAGACTCTCTCCTTTTTATTAGCTTAATGTATTTCTTTAATCCTCAACTAGCCACATAATAAGGCTCAATCACATTTGTTGAGAGAAGGTTATCAAAGCCCAGTTCTGCTGCACAGGTGCCTCTGGGTTTGCAAGGAGTTATCTATTTCTGGTCTTGGAAAAGCATTTTGTATGTCCATACCACATATGACTGTTGCCACAAGCCCAGCTCACATGTTACTGTCAGGATGGTTTATTAGAACAGCTTTTTTTCTTTGCTTTATTTTTTCCTTTGGCAAATACTCTGTGCACCAAGAAATATATTACCCAATCATCAAAAATGTTTTTCAAGTCCAAGTTAAAATTAGCACAACCTTTCAACCTAAAAATAATCTGCATTTTTGAAGATTCTAAGGATTTTATTTTGACATTAGTATTAAAGGAGAAAAAGACCCTCATCTTTCAAAAGAAAATTTCACTTTCCACCTACTTATGCTTCATAGTTAATAATCTATCTCTTTCATGTGAAAAAAGTGCATATTTAAAACTCACACTCTTCAGGTCAAAATTTTTGACTTAGTAGGAAATTACTTTTTTTATAGGTTGAATTTTTCTCTAGGTTTTTTTTTTTCAATGTCTAGCAAAGTTCTGAATGCAGTACAACTCAGCTTTTTTTAACAGATCTAAAAGCGTCACTGGCTATATCAGGGCCCTATAATTGTGAATTTCATCATATTCTGGACATGGGGTTACTATCTCAGCCTCAGGCAAATATCTCCCTAGGAAATGGTCACAGAACAACAATCTGTACAAGCTTATCCCAGGGATCAGAGTCTTCAAAGGCCTTTTATCATTACCAGTTCTCTCATACTCTGCAAACACAACACAGGGGCTGTACAGGCTGTGCTTTCACACCCAGAATTTCATCCATATTGTGGATTATTGCCCCCCAAGGTTGATGACATCGAAATAATATAGTTCTTAGAGCACTGCAAGTGAAACTTCAGTGATGGAACAGGTAAGTGAAATGAAATGAGCATTCAGTTATATTGTTTAAATTCCATTCTGTTTGACAATACCCCCATATTCTACATTTGTTGCATTTCACTTACATGTCCTCTGCAGAGATGTATTAAGATCATTTGTTTCATTAACAGTGTTACATTGTCTCCCCAGACCAGCACTGACATTGCAGTGCTGACATTGCAGCTCTTTTTAGGACATCTTTCATGTCCTAAATTATCATCTCACATTACCACAGATTTATGTGTTTATCTAGTAAGGAACAACCATGTTGACTACATTATTTAGCACCTAACTCTTCTAGCACAAATGTGATTCCCAGTAAAGATCTGAACAGTCCCCAAAAGAAAAAGCTATGTGAGAATTTCTGTGAGCAAACAGACAGCCCTTGTCCTTTATAACTGCTATCAGGCAACAAAGAAGGTAAAGGGTGGTGAAAGAAGCGTGAACGTTACCATTTACATAGGGGAAGGTAGGCAGTACAGAGATTACGGGGTAGAGTCAATAATGGATTTAAACATCTAAAGCAGGATTTGGAGAAAATGGAGGCATTTAGGTAGAAAACTGTAATCTGAAAAGCAAAGAAACAGCTGCTGCCTAAACTTGGAGGCACTTAAACCCAAGGCAGACTGCAGACCGGAGTTTACAAGAGGTTAGTGTTTCTCATTATAGGTATGCCTGAAGTTTCCTGAGTGCTCCCAACACAGCAGCTATCAACAGTGGCCTGCTGTGAACTCATGCTCAGTCCCCGGGGGGGCCCTTCCTGGGGCTCTGCGCTGTGCTCTGCAACACCAACCATCCAACAGTCCATCCATCCGCCACAGGCCTGGGCACAACACGAAGCCGCGAGGTTTTTAAAACACGCCTGTCACAAATGGTGATGCACTCGACCACAAATTTTGTAATCAGCAGTCAAATCAGCAACCCGTTATCAGGAAAGTAGGATTCAGTTATTTTTTCTTCTTTACAAGAAAGAATGAAGCACCTATTTTTAGAGGAACATTCTCATCTCAAGGCTATTTCCATTTTTACATTAAACAGTCTTTGAACTACAGGAACAGAAATAGGGACCCGGGTTTCTCTGCCTTCAGGTGAATACTCTAATCACTTGGTTAAAAGTTTTGTTCTTGTTTCCTTGATTTATTTTCTTAACAAGGGCAAGGTTACAACATGATGACTGGAGAGTAGCCAGGGAGACTGTAGTGTTTCTAACTAGTAGATACACTTAAAGTGAATGGCAGACTTAAACCACTGTGGCTACGTATGGAACTGAACCCAGACTTTTCAGACCTAAGATGAGTAACGTGTCTATATTTTTGTAAAAAAAAATTTTTTTAAAAAACAGAAAACTGCATCTCTTTCTTTCACTTTAGATAATAAATGATGGCACCTGCTTAGCTCACAGTGACACGACCAGGGTCACTTAGGCACTTTGTAGCACAGCTGAAAGTAAAATTAAAAGGTCCAAATGAGCCTTATCTCAAACAAGTTTTTTCTTTGTTTTTTTTTTCTTTTAAGTACTATTTTTTTTCCTATCAGGATCACATTAATATCTATTTCATTCAGGAGGGGGGTGTTTGTTTTGATTTGGGTTGTTTTGTTTATTTGTTTATTATGTTTATTATTGTTTTTTCAGGGGGAGAAGGAATTGAAGGTAAAGTACTGTCATACCTTGTGCAACTTATTCTGACTATATTCAAGTCATACTACATTCTTCTAAACTTAAAAATGTTTTTACTTCCATTATTATTGAAGAACAACACGGCTAAGTAAAATGAGATGTACTCTACACTCATTTATGCATTATACATACGGTAGTTGGTTAAAGTTTAGTATGCTACACCTCTAAAAAAACCTTTGTATATGATAGGTTAGTATGGACATGATCATTAAAAAAAAAAAAAAAAGAAAAGTAGAAGCATAAGAGGTGAATCTGCGAGTCTAATTAGATGAGCTGGACTTTTAGCTGGAAGAATGATATACATGAATAGGCACCAACTTCCATTTGAGACCATTGAGTTTAGAGGTTTATGGAAAAATATTGTTTGGAAATAATTACTGGAAATAGTATTGAATTTACAAATTTGGACTACTCAATTTTTATTGAGCAGGAACTTATTTTTAAAAGTATCACAGTGCAGTTTCAATAATTTCATTCAATACTTATACACTTTAGTGAACTGAATGGATTCTAATTGTATACATTTGTCATTTCTAAACATCCAAGGCTGTATTCTTTCTTTGAATGCACACAGAAATTTCATTGGATAGAAAGGAAATGATGTGCATGTATCTGGTGACAGCCTTTTCTGTATTATAGGCAAGATGATGCTGGTCTGGCAGTAAAATTGATATGAATTCTGAACGACTTAGGTCTCTGGGATCGGGCTCGATATTTGAAAAAGAAAAATAGAGGCTAACTCCAAAAGGTATTTATAAATAGTGAGGTATGATTCTCCAACTGAATCTAGCTCTGTAACTCAGTCAAAAAGGTTTAGCTAACACCATAAACCATGAGAGTGAAACTCAAGCAGTTTATGAATAGCAACTGTCACACAGATTGAATTTCATCTTTGCTATTCAGTCAAGGGGTATTTGTTATTGCTTATAATATTTAGAAAGCCATTTTGGAGTTGAGGTATTGAAAGCATCACAGATAAAAATATTTTATAAAATATTAGCTAGCCTAATAGAAAGAAGCATTGGGTGTTCATTTTATTTAAACATTTAATTTTCATGGGAGTCCTTCAGGGCAGCAGAAATATCATACATATTAAAAATGAGCAGAATTACAATAGAATGCAGTTACAGAACAGCTTAATAAAGAATGCCAAAGCACATATAAAAAAGGAGAGGGCCATGCAAACAGCCCTGTTACCACAGAATCACAGAATCACAAGGTTGGAAAAAACCTTTAAGATCATCAAGTCCACCCATTCCCATCCTATGCTAAACCATATCCCTAAGTATCTCATCTACACTTTTTTTTAAACATGTCCAGGGATGGTGACTCAACCACCTCCCTGGGAAGTCTGTTCCATGTCCTGACAACTCTTTCAGTGAAAAATTTGTTCCTAACATCTAATCTGAACCTGCCCTGGCACAGCTTTGTGCCATTTCCCCTTGTCCTATCTCCTGTTACTTGGCCGAACAGACCATCGCCCACTTCTCTACAACCTCCCTTCAAGTTCAGGTAATTGCAAGTCCTGATAAGGTCTCCCCTCAGCCTCCTCTTCTCCAGGCGAAACACTCCCAGCTCCCTCAGCTGCTCCTCATAGGATTTGCCCTCCGGCCCCTTCACCAGCCTGGTTGCCATTCTCGCTGGACTCACTCTATGACCTCAATGTCCTTCTTATGGTGAGGAGCCCAGAACTGGACACAGCACTCGAGGTGTGGCCTCACCAATGCCCAGTACAGGGGCACCATCACCTCTCTAGACCTACTGGTACCTTCTGATACAAGCAAGGATGCTGTTGGCCTTCTTGGCCACCTGGGCACACTACTGGCTCATATTCAGTCAGCAGTCAACCAACACCCTATATAATACATGCAGGAAAATCTTAGGTTGCCAACAGCTTTTCAATTAAAAAAAAAAATGTACAATGGAGAATCTCTCTAGTTTTAGGGATAAAATAAAAAAAAAAAGTCTTCTACTGGAGAAATTATTCTGCCTTTTCTCTTTCAAGAGCTTGGAAAACAGCTAATAATAAGATAATAATAGTTAAATAACCAATGTGCACTTAGAGACATATTTATTATGTATTTCTCATTAGGTCATTTAGGGACAGAGTTAACACATCATTAGTGGAGAGTCGTACACTGAAAATGTCATTTTTGTGAAGAACTACTGCTTTACTCCTTATGGTCAGATATTTCTAAAAAATGTTTCCGATTTACAAAGCTGACTGGGAAAGTGCTGCCTGCAGTTGTAAAATATTAGTTGAAGTAAGGCATCAAAAAGTTGATTTGTCTTGTGCCAGCAGTCTATCTACCAAGATTGCATTAAAAGACAGTTATGAATACTTTTTTCTTTTTTTTTCTTGACAGGTTATTTTCTGAAGTTGCACTAGTTTCTTGAAATATTTTTTTTCCTGTGCAAATGTTATAATGTCATTTTGATTTTAGATTTATTTGCAGCTAGAGCTAGAGGAGATTGTGGGACTTTTCCTACTTGGCTGCCATTATCATTCACCTTTTACAAAAGGAAAAAAGTAACCACTTCTGTTAAGGATATGCCAAACTCCTGTCTTCAGAAGGGACCAATATTTGTGGCTGTTTCAGGTTCAGAGTACCAGTACAGAGTGCCAACACCTTTAAAAGAGATGTTTTTCATCTGGCACATATTCAACATCTTGTTACAGCAGTGCTATAAATTTAAACTCAGCCTGTAACTACATGATCACAAGATCAGCTATAAAAGAAGTTGAAGGAGCGGGTAGTTGGAGTTAAAGTTCACTACCAATTGGAATCCTCTTATTCATGATTAAATATAATGTGAAACCGCATCTTTACTGAAAAAAAAAAGCCACCAAAAACCAAACACTGAATAAAAGTTCTGTTATTATATTGAACTTACGTGGACTAATACATGATCGACTTAGCAAATTTAAGATCAATCTTACTTTACCAAAAGCTTTCAAGCACATAGACACTGGAACACAGATTTTGCGGGTACAGTCACTTGGTTAGGCTCACCACAAGGCTAGACTACATTTCGTTGTGTTTCCTAACAGAGATAAAAAGTAAAATGAAATTTATGCAAATAGTATGAAGTTTTAGACTATAATCCTGAACCAAACAACAACCTGCATAAGTGTAAGTATTCTGCTATGAATAAGCAATTTTTCCCTATTTGACTCCAGTCATGTCTACTTAGAGACTTATCATTCTGTTTCTTCTGTGTCTGTATGAAAACGGTGGCACGTCAAAGCATTTTGAGATGAGAGTGGGATAATCCTGGAAACACAAGGATCAAGAAATAAGATTCACTGTTAATTGATCTACCTTAATGCTCATCAATTAACAGTTCTTCTAAAGTTTATAAAGCATATTGTTGTAATCCTGGGGAAGGGTTCTTTGCATTTCATAGTAGGTACATTAAGACTGATATCCTCCTGTCCCCCACAAGAAAAAACAAGACAAAACAAACCCAAACCAAACCAGAATACCTGTGCATTCAGTTTCCATTTAATGTAGAGAGCCAGACATCTAAATGAAAATCTAGTCTCTCAGCTGTTTTTCTTTCATAGTCCAGTGAATGAACATCATGGTACTATCAGGGCCCTGAGTGCACTAGCAAGATCTACAAGCTCTATCCCTGCTTTCTCAGAGTTTGCTTCCTGTGCTCAAGATCAGCTCTGACAAGACGAACTTTGGATCAGAAGTCTGGGAGAAGAGCAAAGTTAATGATCACAGAATCACAGAATCATAGGGGTTGGAAGGGACCTCGAGAGATCATCGAGTCCACCCCCCCTGCCTAAGCAGGCTCCCTATCTCATACTGCATAAATAGGCATCCAGACGAGTCTTGAATATCTCCAGAGAAGGAGACTCCACCACCTGCCTGGGCAGCCTATTCCAGGGCTCTGTCACCCGCACTGTGAAAAAGTTCTTCCGCATGTTGGTGCGGAACTTCCTATGCTCCAACTTGCAGCCATTGCCCCTAGTCCTATCCCCACAGACCACTGAAAAGGGGCTGGCCAATTCGCCCTGCATCCCATGCCTAAGATATTTATAAACACTAATTAGGTCCCCCCTAAGTCTTCTTTTTTCCAGACTAAACAGTCCCAGCTCACTCAGCCTATCCTCATACCGGAGATACGAAGAGATATGAAGAGCTTTCAGGAGGCGTGGATGGTCCTTCAGCCCCTGACATGGGAAATGCATTGAAGCTCTGGCCCATGCCTGGACAAGGCTGCCTGTGTTGGGATGGCTTTACATAGCTGCTGTGACCCTGTGTCTGGGCCTCAGATAGCACCAGTCCTCACCCCTGCTTTTCTGGGTCACCAGGGGGCTGCACATGGGTGTGCAGGCATGTCCCACTCCCCATGGCCTACCCCGACCAGCACCTTGCCATGCTGCTCTCTGACAGCTGAAAGTGATGAGGCTTCCCCATTTGGAATCATGTTTACATAACACTCTTCTGAAGATCAACATGTTTAAAATGAAGGAAGTTTCTCCGTATCTCTCCTCAAAATCATTTCTACTACAATATTGTTTTGGTTGCATCCCTAGATAAGGAAGCAGAAATTAAGTTGGGAGTCTTTACAAGTGTTACTTGACAAAAAAATACAGTTGGTCATGCTTCACTTCTTCAGAAGCTGAGTTGAGTCTAAATAGTTGGCTACACAGAGACAAGTCACACATCCAAGGGCTGGAACACTTATTCACAATATTAAACTGGTAGCATGGCCTTCTGAGAAATTTTGGTATGGGCCAGTTACAATTCTTCCACAGCTAAGGATTATAATGGGTTAGGAGTAATTCCTAGTAGGCAGCTTGGATGCAGCCACCCAGTTTTGAAGTTTAGAGTTCAGCTGAACAATTGTATCATTATACCATACCTCAAGGACAAGTTTGCTGATGACACAAAACTGGGAGGGGTGTCTGACACACCACAGGGCTGTGCTGCCATCCAGCAAGGCTTAGACAGGCTGATGAGTTGGGCGGGGAGAAGTTTAATGAGTTTTAACAAGGGCAAGTGTAGGGTCTTGCATCTGGGGAACAACCCCAGATACCAGTATAGGCTGGGGACTGGCCTGCTGGAGAGCAGCATAAGTGAGAGGGACCTCAGGATCCTGGTGGACAGCGGGATGACCATGAGCCAGCAATGTGCCCTCCTGGCTAAGAATGCCAATGGCATCCTGGGGTGTATTAGAAGGGGTGTGGTTACTAGGTCAAGAGAGGTCCTTCTCTCCCTCTACTCTGCCCTGGTGAGACCACATCTGGAACATTGTGTCCATTTCTGGACCCCTCAGTTCAAGAAGGACATAGATCTCCTTGAAAGAGTCCAGCATGGGGCCACCAAGATGATGAAGGAAGTGGAACACCTTCCTTAGGAGGAAAGGCTGAGGAAGCTGAGCCTCTTTAGCGTGGAGAAGAGGAGACTGAGGGGTGACCTTATTAACGTTTATAAATACGTAAAGGGCGAGAGTCAGGATGACGGAGCCAGGCTCTTCTCAGTGATGGCCAGTGATGAGACAAGGGGCAACAGGTGCAAGCAGGAGCACAGGAAGTTCCATGTGAATGTAAGGAGAGATTTTTTCACTGTGAGGGTGATGGAGCACTGGGACAGGCTGCCCAGAGAGGTTGTGGAGTCTCCTTCTCTGGAGACATTCAAAACACACCTGGATGTGTTCCTGTGCAATTTAGTCTAGGTGATCCTGCTCTGGCAGGGGGGTTGGACTAGATGGTCTTTTGAGGTCCCTTCCAACGCCTAATGTTCTGTGATTCTGTGAAGGACAGAGTACAGCCACATGTCGATTTTACTTACAAGTGACCCTATGAATGTAAGAATCATGAAGCCATCAGAAACCAGAAGAGCAGAAAAGAAGCAAGAGACAAAATCATGGCCACAAATATTTTCTGACTGAGTTTTCACAGTTTATATTTCACTTTTCATATTTCACCATCACTGGATTAAAATGACAGAAAATTCTCAAGAATCAAAATCTCAGGACACTCCCAGACTAGTTAGCTGTGCTCTGATCAAGGTACGTGGACACATATGTGTGCAAAGCTCTCTGCAAAAAGTGAGCAACTGTATCATTTACATCAATCATGGCCCAGATCACAGGTTTCTCAAAGGACTAAAGTCTTATGCCTCTGAGGCTGCAAGTACACTGCCCAGAAGTACACATGGAGTATGCCATTTCAGAGAATTTCAGGTGAAGAAGATCCTTCCTGGCAGCCTTTATGCCTCAGTGCCTATGGGCAGACCAGATTGCCATCTGAAACAGAGGTGAGCTTGTGGGCATCTGAGATTCAACATTAACAAAATTGCAATGGACAGAGTTCTACAATCTAGCGAAAGTTTATAATACATAAGAAAGTTCCCACTCTCATCATCACTTTTTTTTTTAATCCTCGGTTGTTTATTGAAACATGCGTTCCTTCATTTTTCTGCACAAATGTCCTCCACTCATTCAAATCAATGAAGGTTTCAGCTCCACTTTTAGCAACAGGTGTCCAAGGCTCCAAAGCTCAGCTCAAGGCAAGATGATAAGAATATTTAAAAATAAATTTTAAAAAATAAGCTACTGGGTATCTATTTTGTTACACATTTTGAGAGCTTCCACTGTAATCATAAATGCAACAGTGACAAAATACTAAGGATGGAAAAAGGCAGAAAAGCAAAAAACAGCAATGGAAAAATGCAAGTGCACTCCTCCAGCATAGACTAGGACAGAGGCAGATACAATGATGTACCAGGTTTCTTTCCTATGCTCAGTCTGAGGCAAAAAATGTTAGGGATAGCAAATACGGACTAGGGTTAGTAACATGGCAAACTGCCATGTCCTGGGGCAAGGAGAGTTTATGACCCTGGTTAATGAGGCTGAAGCTGGTGTGAAGAGTGATGTTGCACTGCCAGTGCCATGGTCTGAGGGCAGCCAAGCCTGCACTCGCTGCCTTGCTAAACAAGCCTCCATGAGCTTCCAGAAGTAAAGCATCGAAAGGAGATGATAAACATTAATCAAAATAGCTCAGACAAAACAGTAGGCCCCAGCAATACACTTCTGTGGACACTGTGCACTGCTTTTGTAACATCCTCTAGCATCAACAGAAGCCTTCAAACTGAGACATTTATTTCAAGCGGTTCGTTTACATTTCAAGCAGTTGGTTTACATAATTTCTATGATTTTTTCTGTAGTGCCCTTTAATCACAGTTTTATATAACTATGCCTATAAGGTTGGTGTTTGTTGGGTTTTTTCCCCATTTTGTTTGTTTGTTAGGGTTTTTTAAGGCAACTTCTTCACACTTCATAATTTAAATTTGGGAATGAGGAGAAACCAAGGGGGAAAATCCTTCTTGAGCGATGGAGGTAGAGTATGAAGCACTGATAAGACAGACTGTGCATGTAGCCAAGAGACCTGAAATGAAATGAGAAAATGGATGTTGGAGGTGTATTAAATAGAGGTCACGGAGAGACCTGGACTGTAAGCAACAGACGGAATACCCTCAATTGAGCAGACTTGGAAGACACAAAGAAAATGGTTAAAATCAGTGGGAGATATTCCACCTAGTTAGAAGCGTGGAGGCTTCCTTAGACTCAGACTCCTTCCTTCTGCACCTGCGGTTTGCTGAAGCAGTCTGTTCTATACTATTTTGCATGGAAAAGATGAAATAATGTTTTGTTTGTTTAGGACTATCTAAAAATTACTCCACGTAGCCTTGATGATTGGCAAATGTGGGAAGTGTGAACTGTGTGAGTGCAACCTAAAAAGATGCAGACTTTAAATGGGAAAAATGTTAAGTGTTTAGAAAACAGAAACTGTTGATGAAAGATGTACCTACGGAAAATGGCCTTCAACTTGGACTAGTTTAACAATGAAGCACATTAACAGTTACAAAAAATCAAAATAGTCAAATACCGTATTATAGCCTTAACTATGAATCTATTAGAGTGTTTTCATAACTTCATTTAAAATGCTGCAGTTGGCGAAGGTCATGCCATAAAAGAAAATGTAATTTCTGACAATCACTAGAAAAGCATTTACACAATTCCAGAGATTAATAACATCCATCTGTTATGCTTAGTCCTGTGAAACTTTTAAATACATACATATAGAATAGAATCCTTTTCTTTATATACCTATTTTTTTCAAATTCGCTTTCTAACTCTACAGACCCTGAATGCTGAATCTTTAACTGCTGTAAATCAACTTAATTCCTGTGAGTCTCAGCCTGTAGCCCCTGGGTTTATGAGACATGGGAAGTCTGTAACCATTAACAGATTAGTATAATTGCCACAGTGAAAAATAACTGATGTCAGTCTTGGAATGTTCTATCACTAAGCACACCCTTTTTTCTCTTCCATTTATGATGTGATGCTTTTGCATATGTTTAAAAAATAATGAGAACAAAAAAATTATGTTCTAGAAAGACAGCCATATAAATATTTGAATGGAAAAAAGAAAAAGGTCAGTCAAAGTAAACATCTCTAAGAAACACGGTATTTGACCCATATGAATATAGGTATACAACTTGTACCCTGAAAAACTGAAGCTCACTGTATTTATTTAAGGATGCATGTCTCCCTATCATGAGAACAAAGTGATGGCATTATTGTTCTCAGCTAATTAAACCTGAAGATTGGAAAAAAAGCCAGCAGTGAAAAGATATATTATCCACAAATACTGAAAGTAGAAATACTTATTTGTGGATTACGAAACCATTTCCACTCTGAAGAAAGTTGCAAATTTACATCCAGATAAAAGTAGTACTTTAATATGATTCACATATGAACCAAAGAATGTAATTAGGTTTTTTTCATGAAGTGTCTTAAAATATTTAAATTCTCACTTCTCAGAAGTTTGCATGATTAGTGCACCAGAGTCAGAACTCGGAAGAACTAGGTTACAGGCCTATCACAGGTTGCCTTACAGGGAAATCATGGTCAAATGAACTAATCATTTCCGAGATTAATTTCCATAACGTGTAAAATTAGGTGTAAAAGTGTGTATTGGTATTAACTACTACAGATGACAGATTATAGATTTCACACATTTTAGGGAGGGATGGATTGTCCCTCTCAGGCAGTCTCATTTTTCACTCAAGTCATAGTGCATCTTCTGGTCACATCTGACGACAACCCACAGCCGGTGCTTCATCCAGATGTGGAAAGACAAACACAGGGAGTCATCTCACCTCAAGTCAACCACCTAAGGCTCCAACGTCCCATCTAGGCGACGCTGGAGACGGGCCCCTCCTTAGGGCGGTTTATCCCGTCCTAGAACAGGACGTGCAACAGGCGAGAGGCACAGCCCTCTGGAAATGCCCGTCTCTCCTGACCACAGGGATTCCAGAGGATCCGCTTATACCGCACAGGTACCCCTGAGCAGGCTGAAGTTAGGCGAGGGGCGTCCCCAGCCTTGAGGGGCGGAGCAACGCCTGGACACGTGCAGCCTGCCCGCGGAAGCCCGGCGGGTTTTGTTGTGGTGCTTTTCTCTTTGTGATGAAAATTATTTTTGTGCCTTTATTCCCCCCACCTTTTCTTTCCTTTGGGTGCAGGCATCGCTCGGCAGCGGCATACCGCGGTGGGCACGCTTTGTAATCCCCCTGCCCCCTGGGAAACCCCGCCTCCTCACACCGAGCCGCGTCGTGCCACTGCCCCAGAGCCGGTCGGGGGTGGCCAGGGCCGGCGGGGCCCTGCGCGGCGGCAGCGACGGGGCCCGGCCGGGCAGTGACGCCGCGGAGCCCCGCTACCGCCG
>VZTU01018008.1:0-176010 GCA_013400835.1 Zapornia atra
GGCTTCCTTTCCTTCTAGGGTAACTTCCAGTTACTTTGTTAATACAGATAATATTGTAGGTGTGTGCAAGCATGCAAACACAAACACAACAGCTTTTGCCTTGTGAAATCAGGAGGCGTGAGCTGTCACAGAACATACTTGGCTCTTACTATTCGAGCTACAATTCAACATAGCTCTACAGTCTGTAGCATTCTTCCACAACTAGGGTAGAAGTTGCCATCAGAAATCTGGTGACAAAACCTTTGTCGGTGAGACTTTTGAGCAGGGTCTACAAAGGGATGCCTTCCATGGATGCCTTAACAGAGCAGGGGCTTGAATCTGTGCTGGTAACATACTGATCATTCACTGCAGGGTTGTTCTCTTTCCTAATTCTTGCTCTCATTTCCTGCTGACTCAAGACAGCAGAGACAACCACACGTGAATAGCCAAATTTCTGTGTTGAGGCATGAATGCTCGAAAGGGTCTGCCAAAACAGTAACGTCAGCATGCCCAGGGAGCTCTTCAAGAACTCAATTCTCAAAAATAAAAGACTTTCACTTAAAACTTTTTTATAATCTTTAGATATTCTTCCCCGAGGGTGACAGCCCTGCTTGCCCTTTGCAATTGACAGAAAGCATCTCTGCATCACAGCACACATCTGAGACCAGCTTAGTCTGCATCGTATGTGTCCAAAAGTGAAGCTGCTAATGGATCCAAGCCAGTCTGCTGATTGCTCATAATTAAATGGACAGACATGGCAGAAGTCTTAATTCTGCAGGATGTGTGCCCATATCCAAACAAAAAGGACATGGGCCAATACCATGAAATAGTAGCATGAGTCAGCAAATAGTTACTGAAGATTGCCCCAGAAAATGGCCTAACATGAAAAAGTTAATACATTAAATCCAAAACCTAAATTCTGCTTCAGCTTTGGTGTCTGAATATCCCCTAACCCACACAGTGTTCAGCAGTGCCTCTATAGCAGGTAATCACGAGGAGTTTTCCATTCATCACTTTAATAACATTACCTTTTCCAGCTCCGTCTTGTGCACTGGAGAACTAGACAAGGGCCCATCGGAGTCTACTGCTCCTGCACAGTTGCTGCACACATCTTTTATAACCTTAAGAGACAAGGCAAAACTTACTGATGATTCATAAAATACAAGCCAGAGAAATTATATATGAATGTGAAGGGAGATAGGAAGGACAATCCCACAGTTATTTACTAGGCTGGCAGGTGTCAGGCAGGCTCACACTACACTGACTTCTTCACGCTGCCTCCCTGAGTCATTTCATGTATGACCTGGAGCAGACATGCTCTCTAGAGGTAGAAGGTTTCAGTTTCTAGGCAAGCTAAACTCCAAGGCTCTCCTGAGTAAAGAAACTGACAGCGCTGCTGATTTCCACGTGCTAGTTTTGTAATACAAATTCAGCTGACACCACCAAACTAATTTAATTATGATGACGAAAAAGTGGGAATAGACCCAAGGTCCCACATGTCAGACAAGAGTTTTGCATAATACACTACCCAGCTGCTTTTTTTTTGCTATTGGAGAACTAATGAAGTGCTGATTGACTTACAGTGCAGTGGTCTTTTGTGGTATTTTTGTATTATACTTGTACATTGACATAAAGGTATAGGTCAAAGTAATGCTAAATGTGTTCTCAGAAATGGGAATGGCTTTAAGTCTGCTTTAAAAAACTTTAAGAAAAATACAGAACTCAATCCATGGAGATTTTGATAGAATCTGAAGAACTTTAAAATCTGAAACTATATAAATGTAAAAATACACAATGACCAAAGGCATTTGATGATTCCCTATGGGCATAATTAAGTTTTTTTCTCTCTCTCGAGGTTACCATTTGCCCATTATCAGTCTGCAATAGTTTGTGCTGCTGAGAACAGGTCCAAACACTACATCCAGACTCATGCCCAGGGGGTGCTGAGCTCCACATGCTGATTACAGCCATGCACTCATGCAAGGATGGCAGAGCCAAATAAGCTAAGAAAGGAAGGTATCCTACTCTGCTGGAAACACTACCACTAGACATCAAAACTTCCTCCTTTACATGTATATGAACATGTTTAGATATTCAGCTCCTCCCTTCACTCTGTTCACAGCAAGCCATGCTGGCAGAGAGGAAGATCTCTCCTGAAAATTCCCAGTTCCAGGGAGAAAAACAATTAGCTAACTGTCAAAGTCCAAATTTCTTTAAAGGAGAGGAAAACCAAAACAGCTAATGATTTCTTGTCAATTTTGAACTCAACAATTTTGATGTGGTAATCATTAAAGACCTAAAGATGGCACCGAACAGTCCTTTCAAGGCACTGAAGTTCTGTATAACGGTGAAGCTAAACACATCATATGTTTATGGGCTTACAAGTTACTGACCATACAGTTTCTGGGAACATTCATTTCTGTCTCCTGCTTGCTACAACTCATGAGGACATCATAAATTACAGGCACTGTACACCATCAAGAAAGAGCGAGCACCAGCCCCATTGCACAGATGGAGGACTCAGGAACAAAAGAAAGATTTAATCACTCAATGTCACATTATAAAAAATCTAAGCAGAGCAGGGAAATGAACCTACACTTTTATTATCGAGCTGGTATATTAAACCAATTCAGCATCCTTTCTTGAGTTAACTTCCCCGTCTCTTCTCCCAGAAACATAAAAGCAGTATTTCATGGCACTCAGTGTCCTTTGTAACAGAAAATTTAGGTATGTCTGATGCAGAGCATTTGCACCTCAGCGTTAAATGTAGCCCTAAATTCCCCAAAATCATACGGTGGGGGGTTTTTGGGTCAGTTTTGGTTTTTTGGGTTGTTTGTTTGGGTTTTTTAATTTATTTTGGTTTGTGTTCTTGTGGGGTGTGTGTTGTTTTATTTTCAATTGCTGGTCCTCAGTACGTTGTAAATACACTGCTGCTTTCCTCCTAGAGAAATGTGACCATACAGTTTCTGGGAACATTCATTTCTGTCTCCTGCTTGACCCTGATTCAATGGCTCGTGTTTTCAGCATCTGCTTACACCACACAGTTAGTTAATTTTGGCAGAGGCAGATAGTAATGAGAGTTACAGACAGAACAGAGGGAAATGATTTGGCAGCACTAACTGAATAGTATGTGCAAAGTCATGCACTCAAGTAAATCCGGTTCTTATCATACCTCACATATTTAAGGAGAAGCTAAAGTGTTTAATTGGATTGTAATTAAATTCTTATTTAAAAAAATGACGCACTATCAAATGGAAGTTCATGGCAAGACCTCAAGTTAATGCATATTCAAGGATCCAGTGCTTCAGTTGGGTTCAAGGGGTTCACTGGCAGAGGCTTGCTCATCGCCTTCCATGTGTGATATAATTGTGTTCAATGCACAGCATAAAACTCATACTTCTACAGCTCACCAGGATGAAATGCCTTTAATATATAATGGTTGCCTGGATGCACTCTCTATAATTACGTTTGCAGACAGCTGCCATTATAAATGAGGTTTTCACATGCTTATAGCTTTAACTCAAAATTTTAAGGATAAAACATTCCACCAGTGTTGCCAACTTGCATCATTTCAATCACAAGACTCGGTCTCTTTGTCAATTTTTTCTATGGAGTCTCCTGGAGTCATATGAAAACAGACCACTGTTTTCATTAAAAAATAGTTGTGAGTGAGTGAGAGTGAGGAAAGCAGGTCAGCAAACTTTTATCCATTGCAATGAAATGTGTGAAAAGATGAATAAATGTATCTCAATGGTCCAACACTAGAAAGCAAATAAAAAGAATCCCCAAAAGTGTTATTTTTAATAAAATGGCACAATCTAGAAGGCTGTACTGAGACTACTTTGCAGTGGTGCATACTCCATTAGTAGTTTACATTTTTCCCACACATTAGAAAAGGGAAATCGTTCTTGTTTTCTCACCACAAATGCCTTTGTACATTACATATACACACACAGGGTGATATGCCAGGAAAATCAAACTGAGATCACGAACGGACTATGTATTCAAATATTTAAAATATACAAGCAATGTAATCAGAAAATGGAAGAACTTTTGATCTTTCTTTGGATAATGCCAAAATTAAATATATTTCAAATAATTTCTGCTACTCCATCGCAAGAATTTTAAATACCACAATTACCATTACAACGTTGCACCTAGTCAACTGCAGAGCTGCCTCTTTCAAATGCAGACCTGGAAAAAACTCCGGTTCTCTGAGCTATATCATCACTGATTTTTGATACAGAAAGGCCTTGAATCCCCAGCTGGATCAGGATATGTACCAGTGTATTGCACTGACTGCAGTGACATGAGGAATAGAGAGGAAGTATTTGCAGGCACATAGCTGGACAGATTCCCTGCCCCAAGCCATTGACAGTGACGGGTGAAGTCACTGGAGTTTCTGCCACGTGGTGTGCCTGGAATATCTCTCTCTTGAAAACTATCTTACTACAAAAGCTAACTAGTGTTTACTATAAAATCATTATACCCTCTGTCACGTACACATTCCTATAGTTATTATAACTTATTTTAAATGGCACACCATGACTGGAGGCAAAATACCTTACGTGCAAAGTCCTAAGAATCGAATTAGATTTTTCCAGCTACCTTCAAAGATCCAGGCTTCAGACCAAAAGCACAGGCTATGCAGTAAAAGCAGAAAGCCTGCTGCTTGCCAGCCAGACCCTGTCACACATCAACAAATTTGGAGGAAAAGTACTAGATTTGTAGTTGGTTCCTTATAGTTGAGGTGTCTTTGGAACCCAATAAGGAATGAGACTGAGCCTTCCTGCACTCGAGGAGCTTGCAGACCTCTCTTCTGGTGGTACTGTGGGATGAGGCTGTGCTCACCACAGGAGTGTCACTGCAGCACCCCATCTCAGTTTTTGTTTTCATGAAACTCACAGGAGAAGCTCACACTTTTAATGTGTGAGCTTTTAATGCGTGAGCTGAATGATCACGTTTGGAAGTTATCTGGGAGAAACTGGTGGCCTGACCACACATTTGCTTTACTTCTGTATGCTGCCAGGTGAGAAGCCCACCCAGGCACCCCATCCCCATTTACCCACACTTCACAAACACGGGAATTGTTCGAAATGGGATGGCTGAATCCCCTGTCTCTTGTCTCTGCTGCTTAACTCTGACAGCAGAATATGGTAAAGCTGGAACCTGCGTATGCACAACACAGCAGAGGAAAAAGGGTTGGGCTCCACATGCAACTCAGTATTTCTCATTCCTGAAACATTGCTTTTTCAGTGCTGGAGGAGTACTGACCTTCTGTGACTTTTCATCATTTTGGCATAACCAAATTCTCGTTTTCTCTCCCTTTTGGACCCTTATACACTACATACATTAGAATCAATCTCCTCCTCCTTAAGAGATCACCAAAACTCGGCATTTTGCAGAAATGCCCCAAGGAGTTTACCTAGATCAATTAAAGGAAAAGCAGAAATTATTCACATCATAGTCTATGCTTTAAGTCTCAAAAGGAAATTTCCTTTACCTTCTATGGTTGAAAACATCATTCTCAAGCATCCCCTTGCCTGAAAAGATTAACCTTTCTGCCTTATTGCTGTTTGCCTGAGCAAAGTAGGGATGAGATTCTAGCAGAAGAACAGACAGCAAGGCTACCTTTACTGTTTGTATATCCCCTTAAAAATACTTCTCTGACATATTCAAGCACGACAACTCCTGTATCCTTTCCCCTGCATTATTGCCATAAAGTCTACTGCCATATATGGCCACTGGGTTGGGCAGAGCCCTGAGGAAAGAGGCGATGGGTGGCTGGGAAGGGCAGCTGCAGGCATTGCTGTTGCAAGGGCAGAGGTACCCTGGGCAAGGGGAGCTGCATCCCCAGCCCAGGCAGTGCTGAGACACAGATCACACTTTGGGTCTTAAATCTGAGCTAGGTATGATTTAAATATTTTTCCAACCAGAGCTGCAGAGTGGGGGAATACTATCTTGTGGTGAAAGCAAGCGATTAAGTCTCAGCCCTCCTGGGTTCTGCTCTGACATCTGCCACAGCTTGCATTTGTGATTTTAGCTAGGAACTTAAAGAAAACTTATCCCTGAGAAATAAGCAAATAACAATGTTTGTGTTTCTGTATTTACTGGTAGGGTTTTTGGTTGGTTGTTTTTTTTTTTTTTAAATTTACATATCCATTTGCTTTTTTAAACTAATGCATTATTTCCCATGGTGCTGGTCACACAAACACACTGGTTCAGAGCCAGGACAGGCTCCTCCGGCTTTGCCAAAGCAGGCTGGCAGCAGTGCTGCAAGCTGGGCAAAGCTCTCACGCACAGCTCAGTCTGTCGTGCTCCAAACATCCTGACCTTGCCACGGTGTGTACTGAGGTATCTAAAACCATCTCTTTGAGACAACAGGGGTGTAAATCCTGGGAGGTTTAATTTAGTTTGCAAAGCCTTCACTGCTGGTGAGTAAAGAACCCAGCTTGACTGTCTTGGGACTCAGTCTGTTCCTGAACTTACTTATAAACTAACAAATGCTAGATGGAAAACACTTGTACAGACTACACATCCCCAAATGCACTTTTTCTAGTCAGTTTTAAGGTATGATCATTCAGCACTTGACTCTACTCAGCTATAAAATGGAGATAATAACCTCTTTGGGGAACATTACTTAAGCCAAGAAAGTAATGTTTGAAGTGTTTTGAGATCTCTAGCTGTAAATTCCCAAAGAAAGTAAAACCAGCCACACAATGTTTACAGTTACAAGCTTAGTTTTGTACTGATTTAAACTGGTAATAGAAGAGCTCTGTCACTAGTTTATTCTTCAATATAACTCAGTCCACATTAAGACCAGAGCCCAGAAGTTACTTGACTCCTCTCAGCAAGCTCAGAGCAGTGGAAAAAAGAGATGTTTTCTAAGACTTTTACAAGATACAACATGCAGTTATGAGAGATGAAAAA
This sequence comes from Zapornia atra, assembly GCA_013400835.1. Taxonomy (NCBI): domain Eukaryota; kingdom Metazoa; phylum Chordata; class Aves; order Gruiformes; family Rallidae; genus Zapornia; species Zapornia atra. Next base: position 6,910 of record VZTU01018008.1, read on the forward strand.
TGTGTAGGACAACCAGATTAGCAGCCCTACGAGGCATGTTGCAGGGTCTTTGAATGTCTGGATACAATCACAACCTTGATTCTCTTTTCCCTTTAGGGCACAAGATACCTCTTATTACAAGAAGTTCAGAACCGACTGAACACGGAAAAAAATGATAGACACAGAGATGTCTACTTATGCCTGAAAGATTCACTGCTCAATTACAGACCCTCAATGTAAGATATTGCCACAACCTGCAGAATGTAAAATAAGGAAAAGTTAACAAAGGGTGCAAAGTTAACAAGGCAAAAATTAAAATCAAGGCCAGTACTCATAAATGATAGATTAGCTCTCAGAAATACATTTTTACAGGAGCAACACTAAGAGGAAAAGAAGGCCTTTGGACCAGACATCATAACCATATCCTGCTACTAGTCTTCTACAAGAAGCTACTTCAGAACTTAATTTCTTTGGAATCCATATATTTTTAATATGAAGAGCAGTTTTCTGTGGCCCAGTCCGAAGGTCCCCCACAGAGAACACATTCCTCTCTATGAATGAAGCCACTAAACAAGCATCTTCTTGTAAAGTCATGTTCTTAGTAGTCCTTTTATTTTTAATGTAGCATTTCCCAGGGGTGGGATGCTGACAAATAAATGTAGTTTCAGCCAGTCCGTTGGACGTGCTGAGACAAATAGGCAGATTTAAGACCTTAGTTGACCACAAAAGCACACACTGATGCAGATATACCCAAGCGTGCATGGAAAAAACTTATGTTTGGGTCTGAGTTTGTATCTGCACACATTTTTTCATGTACATTTTTGTGGGAACATTTTAGGACTCAAGTCTGGAAAATTCCACCACTTTACATTGCCCACCATATTACTGTTATGATTTCAGCTCTAGCCTGAATTTATACTAGTTACACTCCTTGCCATGAAAGAACTACAGGCTTTTTGGTGACATCAGCTATCTCTTTTTCATCAAGCATTTGTTAGCTGGTAAACCTGTAACTCCCTTTGTGGTTTTCAGTCTAGACTTCAATTTGCACCAGGTTTATCAGCTGGCTTTTTTGGTGGCATCTTTACAAAAAAAGTCTAAAATATTCTGCATTTATTTCACACTTGTCTTCCAATTTTATTTTTTTTAAAAATTACTTGCTTAAGTAAACAAAATTTATACTGATTGCATATAGCTTGAAAAAAATTACCTGGTTTAGGTTTCATGGGAAAATCTGCTCTCCAAAGCCATTTTGAACTTTTCAGGCTCAAGAGTACAGCTTTACTTTGACAATTGAATTAATGAGAACTTGTTGTTCCTGACTGATAACCTGGCTCCAGTGGCATGTATTGGTACAGTACCTTTGACAGAGAAGGCCTGTTATGATTTTAAAATGTGGTTGCAGAAACCTTTGTCATTGTCAGTCTCTGAATCTGTCCATTTTACTAACTACAGAAATCACACATAGGGGAGAGAACACTGGGGAGGATCCTGCCCCTTGAGTAACAGGCAGAAAAAGCTCAAACCATGTCTCCCAAGACAAAGAAATTATCACTTTCTCAGTATAGGAACTTCATAAACTAAGCCACACAAAATTTTCAGAAGCTCATTTTAAGTAAGGCTCGAATGAACAAAAATTAAATTTCATAATAATTAAAGAAAACCTTTAAATTTTACTACATTTTTAAAAGCCACGCTTTTTTTCCTCCCTACTTTTCATAAACATTGGAGATGCTGCAAGAGCTGCACAGACCATTTTTGGCTAGCTGTTAGAAAGGCAATTTGTACTGCACAGGACAGGGTGCTGCAGCACTGCTGAGCATTTGGAAGTTCCACTGTCATGTATTTGAAGGAGTTTCTTTAATAGAGAGCTTTGCAGCATGAAAGAAACAAATAAAGTGCTGTCAGACTGTCTCCAAATACTCTGTAGATAACGCAGTGTCCAGTCATTCACTCTCACATACAACTTTGTTAACATGCAACTGTACAATTTTATTTTAAAGTAAGTGACAAGAATGCATCTGGGGTATGGAAAAGCTTGGCACTGCTCTGTCTGCCTGTGTGGGGAATGATCTATGTACATGTTAAAAAAAAGAAAGAAAAAAGAAAACATTTTTTACAAAAGAGAGTCTGATAAATGCCAGTGAATTCAGCATTACTACATGCAAGTTTAGAACAACACAGGAAATGATAGTGCAATTACTATGATCTAATTACAGAGGAATTCCCTTGAAAAAGAATATGACTTATTAATTTCTTTACACTCCAGTCAGTAATTTTGAAATTCTAGTTGAGTTAACGGTACACTTAGATGGTGCCAGATTTTAAAACTTAAGATATCAGTGTAAGAAGCCTAAAAAATACACAGCTGTAATTAATTTCCATTACAAAGGCAATAAAGAATACATTTCCTAAGCTACAACCCCCCCAAAAGGTATATTCAAATACTGCAAAATAGGAAACTACAGATTAATTTTCTATATAGTAAATCAGCCCACAGCAGAACACAAAGTTCTTAAACTGCATTTTATGTTTCCCTCTTCTGCAGAAAAACTATCTGCCATGGGGAAATTCCTACATGTTTAATTCGATTGTATGTGGAAAAATGCAATTTATTCTTAGAAAAATAAGTACCATGTAAGGTTAGATCAGCACACAGCATGGAGAATGCCTGATGAGTCTTATGAATCTGGATTTTTACATATATTCAAAAGGTTGGATTTCAAGGTTCAAAAACAAACCACTGAATCTGCCATGGTAGTTTCCCACACTACTTCCCTGACCTCCACATTTGAGACTGGCAAAGTCCAACATAAATACTAGTAATCTGGTTAGGATCTAAAACTGCAGTCCTTGCATGGGGATTTTCCATATTTGCAGACATTGAACAGAAAGGGGTGGAAGATGACAAAATTCCACTTCTCAGAAGTCTGCATTCCCAGAACAAACCATAACAGAAGATATCTTGCTAAACCAGGATTAGCAAACTTGAATAAACTTCAGGAAGCTGAAGGATTTTTCTCCATCCACAGCAATTCAAACATGTAGATCCTGAGAGAGCCTTCCTTTTAAGAAGGTGACTGTGATGTTGGTACAGCCTGATTTTGCAGGGAAGCCTATGACAGTTATGCATATATACCACTCCCAAAAGCAACCTGGGTGTCAGACCCCTCCACCTTAGGGAATCTGAACCTTGAGCTCACTACTAGTGTGCCCTAACCATCAAAACTTTCTGGAAAATGAGTTCAAGATGAAAAAGGAAGGGAATTTGCCCCCTCTCAATGCCCAATTATTGAGCAATTAGCAGTGAACACCATCGGCGGCAGCAGCAGATGTGTAATACTGAGCTGCTGGTTGCCCAAGGAGTTCCTAAAAGGCCTGAGCATTAAATCTGTTTTTCTACAGTCCCAAATTAGATGGATTTAAGTGGTCTGGATTTGCCTGAATGTTACTGTCTGTATCTCAGTTTTTAACAGCAACTGAGCGGGCAGGCTATGGAAGCACTCTGTGGGTGGAAAAGCTCCTGGTCAGAAATGCCCCCTTACCTTTAGCCACTGTTCTGCCTGCTCTTTGCTCTGTACTGCCAGAACCAGGGCATCCGCTCCTTGGTGAGAGATTTTCAGCTCATGCTTCTTCTTCTTGCTGTCTTTGGGAATGTAGGTGATACTGCAGTCATTCAGCAGCAGCTCCATTTGAGGCTGCTGGTCCTTGGAACTTTTGTAACACTAAATAAAAGTAAGAAAAGTTCAAAAGTTAGATATCACCTTTCTGAACCTTGGGGAAAATGCTGGTTTTTAATATTTTTCATGCACTCCTTTTCCACATACCACAGAGTTCAGCAAACAACAGCTTTGTATTTCTCCTCATCCTCTCTGTAAAGCAAAATTACTTCCAGACTGACATTAACAGACATCATTTATCGTAGGACAGGTACAACATATGGAGAGTATTAAGCTTCTCTGGCTTATCCTTATGACTCAGCCTTGACCTTGATCAGGTAGGAAGAGGGTGATTTAGCATATCTGTTCACATGTAGCAGCAAAATAAACTTGTACAGCAAACAACTTTCAAGCTCAGATGCTCATGCTGCCCCACAGCCGCAGCCCAGCATATCAAGGCAAGCCTCTTCCAGTGCCCACACGCTGCAGCTACAAAGGTGCTGGCACATGCCCTGCTCTGCTGCTCTTTTTCTTGAGATAAGTAAAAAAAAATCATCATATTGTGGAAAAGGGGCGAAGTCACAGGCCAGGAACTCTTTTTAGCTAATTCAGTTTAATCAGTCACTGCACGAAATCACATAACATCTCCATGTTTGTCCACTCTTTAAGCTCTTGAATAAAACTGTATGACTTAACTGATGTTTCTTCCCTCAGTCATAAGTGCTGTCAAGAAACAGCCATTTCATGCTGGGTCATGGATCACCTGTTCTATGTTTAAATTGGTGATCTAAGGATTAAGGGTTTCATGTTACATCAGTTGTCCTATAGACCTTGTCCCTATTCCCATCTTCTAACACATCACTATAGTTGAAGTTCATCAAGCTGTCATACAGTGCCACAGTACACAACAATGTTTTATTGTCTATATGAATGTCCAGTTATACTTATGTAAATTGTGCTTTTACTCATACAAGTAAGTACAAGGGCTAAAAAGGTATTTGATAATAAAAACCAACTAGCTACTATACACATACATAGAATACCAAATACAATTATGAGCAGAGAAAAGCACAAGAACCACATGTCTGAGGGAGTATTCATTTCATGATGCAACTGTCAGGAAGACAGTAGCTGTTAAAAAACATGTTCTAAACATTAGTAACTTAGGCTGAGCAAATACAGACACTCTAAAGCAGCAAATCACTCACAACCCTCCTTCCCTCTCCCAAGGCTGTTATCTCAGTTTCTCTAGCTTGGTCACAGATGTTACGTTTGGAGTATTAAAAAAAAAATTAAGCTTTCAAGCTATGAAATCTTGAAAACATGCAACATTAGTAACTTCAAGAAGCAACAAACAGCATAGAATTCCCTTCATATTGATTTAAATATTTTATTTAAAATTATAAATTACTAAAACTGAAGCATTTATAAATTAAAGGACTTCCAGGGAAAAAACAATTTTCTACTAAAAATCATTTTTAATGTCTCATTCTAATTAAAATATTTTGGTTTTATGATGACAACTGCATTTATAACACAATCAATTACTAATCCCTAAGAACATATATTTGTTTTACTAGCATATCACCTAAGTTGAACATCTAAGTCCTCCTTCAAACAGTAAACCAACCTAGTGGAACTTGGACCTGACTCTTACTGTGATTTTCTTTTCTTAATCTACATTACAGAATTACTGAAAGACAATCCCTATAAGGTAGAAAAAAAGCTTTTCAGACCACACATGTGGATAAGGGAAATGACTATACAAAAAAAAGAAGTTTCTCTACAGAATAACAAACATAATTGTAGAAGAAAAACTGTGTGACTTGAGAAAAAAATCTGGGGTTTTTTTTCCCCTCTTTCTTTCTTTCTTTCTTTTCTTCAAGCTGTTATCAGATGGTCCAAAAATCTTATATGATCTTGGTATACAGTGATAAAAATGTGGACTTAGCATAATGGCACTATAACAATATAAGCGAATTGGCATCAATATAATATTTTACACTAAAATAGAGTAGGATAGAAAAAAAATAAACCCTCAGTAACCACTGAAAATTGGCAAATGAATTCCAATTATATTTTCAGAAACCTTTTACCCAGATCTCTCTATTTCATGTCCTGTTGTTTCCCGCACCACCACAAGCATAAACATAGTTGCTAAGTGAATGCATCTAAGGTATGTTGTAAGAGAATGTAAGAATAATGAGGTTCCACAGAAAATGTTCTATCACCTGTTAATCAGCTTTTGACATGTGGGATATTGCAGTAATTATTAGTTACATAATTAGTTACAAATGTTGGAAGCACCAGACAGGAAGCCATGGAGTGCCTAAGACCCCAACTCATTTATTACTGTAAGCATTAGTTTCTTATGATGACACAGAAATGAGTGTTTGCCTCAACTAGGCTCTTTTTCCAGAAAACAAAAACTTCTATGAGCATATAATTTACTAACTTACAGAATCTTTTACTGGTGCCTCCAATCAGAAAGAAACATAACAGATATGCTTCAGGAACCAATACATCCACTTGTTTCTTTCCTTTCTATAATGCAGCTGTGCATCATGTGAATACTGCATCTGTAATTACTGCAGAACAGATGGCAAAGGTTTAGTTTCAAGTGTATACATTACCACGGCATATGCTGCCAAGTGAATTCACAGTCTAACAAGGGACTTTTCTCTCCAGTGGTCGGATCCAACAGTTCGTACACAAAGCTCCCTATGAGATTTTTTTGGTCCACAGGGAATGAGAGATTTGATTTACAGTTTCAGCAATTTTTTTTTCCAAATGAAATATGTTAGAAGCAAATAGGCCAGACTTTTTCCCAGTATTGGGGAACTGCCTAAGTTTAAGTGCAATAAAAATCAAAGTTCTAAGTGGCTAAAGGATACCCTTATAATTTCAGTGCTTTTCAGCTTCTTGGGTACATCATGACCAAACTCTGCCAGCTGTTTGCAGAACATATTCCAAAACACAGATTTCTTTAAAAATAAGTACATCATCTAAAAGGTACAAAGAAAACATAGCTAGATAAAAATAAAAATTACCAGTAGTTTGTTTTCTTTGATAACACACAGTAGTTTGGTCCACTGCCCAAATCGTTTCTTTCTAAGGAGGAAGGCACAGATTTTGGCATCCTTCACCAGATCCATCGAGGCCTCCTCGGAAGGCCACTGATGTCTCATTTTCTTCCCCTTTCCATCCTCCTCCTCTTCATCGTAGGATTCATAAGAACTGCTCATAGCATCTGAGTCATAGTCTTTAAGAAAAGCCAAACAGTGTGAAGTTAAAACATTTAGCAATGAAGTATACTGAAATAACTGAAAATCTCAACAGGATTCACTTTAAGGCTTTTGAAAGTCAGCCATGAAGAAATTACTGTTTCAGTGCTTAGTAATATCAATACATTAAGTTAATTGAATACGAGATGCTGCTCCATTATGAAATTTTATGTGAGACCCACACCGATACCTTGGGAATTTTAACTGAGCTGGTAATAAATAGTTAGAATTTATGTAGGTTTTTTATTATCCTCGAAGTATTACTTAGCAGATACTTCCACCTTTTGTGATCCTTTTAAAGAGAAGCATCTTCATCTTGCCCAACTGCATAATGCAAAATGCAGGCACAGAAATGTCAATATTAGTACTGCACATTAAGAAACAAACACTGAATCTGACAAAGGTGACCAGAGTTAATTATGGGGCACTGTCTACCTTTTGTAACATTTCATACAATTCTCAAATACAGCACCTGTACCAATACAATTAACACTGAAGAGACATTGCTGTTCCTTGAACTATGGATTTTGATAGAGGCAAAGGTATTCTGCAAAAAAGTCTTGTTACATTAGCTTAAACAGTGTAATCCTGTTTTAAGTTCGGCAATGTAATGGCAAGTTTGCTTTTTAATTAAACAAGCTTTTGTTCAGGTCTTTCATTTTCAACAACGCAATCAGACGCAGTCAACAATTGTTTCAACAATGCAGTCCTCTCAACTACAAAACTCATCTGCCATTATCAGAGAACCCTCTCTTCCACCATCCATATGGGTTTATGTGGGCAGAAGTTTAAAGCTCCTCAGATAATAACACCTGAAGGCATGCCAGCTATCCACTGACACATGCTCCTATGGAGTAGACCTGAATATATTTGATAGTTGAAATTTCATCCAAACATTTCATACACTTTGATTTATTTTTAGGCCAGAAGGTGGAAGGAAAATCGCGCATTTGCCTTAGCTAGGTATTTAGGACACACTTGGGTTGTGGGAAGGAGATCTGGGACAATTAGGAAAAAGACCAGAGAGTGCATTGCTGGAAAGCTCATTCTAAACCAGTTCTTCCCTATGTGCAGACTCAGAATGGCATATACCCAGAACTCACATCGCTGTATCAAGACTGGATATACTGATTGTGTACAAAATAGCTCATCTTCATTCCAAAGTCAAATGAAAATAAAATTTCATGCTTTTGAAACTTTCCCTTTTTTTTGTAATTTAATAGAATTGCCATCTTCTGGTAAGTTTTGGGACAAGGTGGTTTGGGGCAGCTACATATGGGCAAGTGATAAATGCCTCAGATGATAAATTAAATTAATTGTAGGAAGTGCTGACTGAGACTTCAAAGTAGAGATTGAAATTCTGCACATTAAATATCCTACAGGTACTTCCTATGTGGCTCACAAGCAGTCCAAGTGCAGACTACAGTTTGCAATAAGTTGTAAGATCAGCAGAGGGACTGTAGGAGGATGAAAGTCAACAGGAGCTTCGGAGGCTGACATTTCTGGACTCCCATCCTCACACAGACTAAAGGGATCTCTGGGGACCTGTTACCATATCCTGCCCATTAACCGTTCCTCATGTTTCTCTTCCCCCTGGGTTGTGGGATTCTTGTCCAGACAAATTTGCTGTGTGACTCACACTAGGAAGGATGACCACCCGGAGTACTCATATCATCCAGGCTGAAACCTCTGCTGCTCTTTGCCACATCCCGCTTCTATTCTTTGTTTCTCCAACCTGCCGCATCATGACCAAAATGAGGTTTTCAAGCTCAGGACAAAAACTAGGTTCAGTTCATGCTGTAGGGTGACTACTTTAACATAAGTAGCATAGGCAGTCTACTACCTGTACATAACAAATTTAGCAGATATTTGGAAAGTTATGCAGAGAAATTCAGCATGCATGTACAATTTCAAAGGAGTCTGAAGCAATATTACCTCCAACTAATATGCACTGCGAAATCAACTGGGGAAGCAGTATTTTTCCTATTTAAAAATCATGGAAACTGAGTAAAGGTAAGTTGTGGAAAGGCTACTAGTGACTAAATTCTGTTTTCTCCGATTGTCTCATCACAACAGGTAATGAAACAGGCTTGAAAGTCAACAGATAAGACTGATTAGCTTTGGTGGCTAATTTTACTTCCACAGACACTGGTGTTAGTGGAAGTTTTGGTTGAGTGTATATTATTACTAATACCATGTTGAATTTAAAAGCCACTTTATTACTAATAAAGAGCGTAATGCTTTTAACACAAATTAAAAGAGGTGATAAGGAGTTCAGGACATAAGAAAATATAGCAAAACCACATTGAGTGAGATTATGTGTTACAGTAACAAAAATTTAAATGTCTTGAGATATATGATTAAATTATGGAATTATTAATGAACCCTAAATATTTTATGGATTTGGATAGTTAAGTAACATGAGAAATCAGTTTCATATTTTGTGTTTTTTCCCTAGGCCATCCTTTAGTGGTGCTATTAATACTTGTTCTATCAATATTTTTCTGCTTGACTATGGCTCTTGTTTAAAGACAAAACAAAAATCAGCATTTCACTGGATTTCAGGGTGTAGGCAGGACCACCCTGAAGCATTTTAAGAGAGGATAAGGAGTGATTTAACTGATCTGATTAATTTGCTTTATATATGAAACTCTTTCTTACCTTGAATTTCTTAGGTAAATTAAGATAGCCTCAATCTGTGCAGTGTACAAAGGGATAATTAATATTCTAAGGTGGTGCCTATGTGTTTTAAGAACAAAGATATTTTATGTATTTGTTCTGGTTCAAATAATGAAAATGGCTATAAAATGGAGGAAGATATTCCTTTAATCTTTGGTCCAGAGAAAATAGTGATTAATGGTAACTCAGCCATACACAACTAATAAATTACCTCAGCCAAGAAAAAAGCAGCAGAAAGGAAAATCTCTGCAGCTTTTTGGTACATAATGGCCTGCTGACTGACCTTGTGTAAATGCTTGTGGCAGTCATTTCATCAGCTCATCAGAGTGCTCTCAGTGCAGCTCCACTTAAGAGCACAGGTCTTTGGAGAAGTATTTGGATGTGCATTTGTGTGCTGCAGACGGACATTCTGGTGGTGTTTTTTCTTTTTACTTTTCTACTTTAGCAAGTAATTCAGTGCAGTAGAGGCATTGCAGATCAGCATCAGTTTGTGAAACCTCTACATTTACAGTATCACCAGTTTAGAAGGCTTTCCTCTGGACAATACTTAACTCCAGACTCTGGGTCCGACATCCCCACCACGTTCATGGTTCAAAGCTGTCCAAATGACTTGATTTGGACACTAAGTCTCCAATAGAAGCTGAAACATGTTTATGTGCACCTAACTCGGGCTTCAAGTTTTCTCAAGGAGCCTGGTTTGTGCACACCAAAACCCTTCTGCAAACTAAACCTATGCTTGGCCAGTGAGGATAACCAGAACCCGTCCCAAATGGTCAAAGCCACAGTTACAGCACATCATCACAGCATTAGTAAAAATGTAGGTGTTGAATACTAAAAAAGCTGAAGGACACTGGAATTACCAATTGCTCAGAAACTGGTCTGGATGCATATTACTCACTGGAAGTGATGTACTCGGGAGCCTTTCCAGGACTAAGTGGCACTGCCTCTTCATAATAGCCTTCAGGAAGGGAAGATGTTGGTAACGGTGGAGGCCCATTATCTGGTGGCTAAAAAGAAAGGAAGAAGAAAAAAGAACATCTATAACTCATTATAAGGAAGCAGAACCTGCTTGCGTGTACCCTGAGTCCTTTGGAGATACAGACACAGTACAATCTTACTTGCCATTGTTAAGGATGTCAAAATCAAGATAAGTAGATTAGAAGAAGTCCTTTCTACAGCTGTATAAAGCAGTAAGTATGTTGAAAATATATTTCTCTATTTAAGAACTAGAAACTTAAAAAGTCTATGTAGAAAAGTGATTTCTGTGCACAGACCACTTTACAGTGTGATTTATTTATTATTATTTTACATCTAAAATAATTCCAATTACAGCAGCAAATAGCAGTTTGATTGTTTGCTGTTTAGAGTGTTTAGAAAAGATGAGTAGCAGTTCAGAAAAGTTAAAGAGCCTGAGCTGGCAAAGATAAAGGACAGATAATTTAGATCATATTTTCATTACGTATTTTGCTTTTTAATGGCAAATAAATTCTTAACATAGATATCAGTTTTTAAAATGTTTTTTCTACATAGTGAAAAATGAGCTACAACCAAGGAAAAGTTTGGAACATCAAGAAATTATTATACGATAAAATAAATATTTCAAATACCAAGTTGAATTCTGAAATGCTTCTTTTCTAAATATAAACCTGTTTTAAATTTAAAACTGACCGACTGCTGGTATGTTGATATAGTAACAAAGTAAATTTAGTAGTCTGTGACTTCTTCCATATGACTTTACTGTTCTATGTCCTTAACAAGTACCAAAACAAATGTATTTTATAGAACTCATTCATATTTGTTGCAGGTTTTTAGTTCCATGTTTTCATATTGGAGAAAACACTGAAGTCTTTTTCCAACACCAGTGGTTTATTTTATGATTACAAAGACATAACTTGTAAGCAGAGTCTCATTTCTGCAGTAACATTTATTTCAATGCGTCTTTTTCTTTTTTCATGTAATGAGAGAGGTGTAACAGTACTGGCCCAGGAATGATCCGCCAACAAACACAGATACTTAAGTAAGAAACTAGTCAGGGTGGGCAGAGCTCATGGTCAGATATGGACACTTCTGGAGTGTCATTAAATCGGCTCAAGAGTCTAACAGAGGCATAGAGCCTTCTTCCACATAATATCGATGAAGCCACAGATTCCTCTTTTGCTATAGACCTACAGTTACCTAGGTGTAAGCTGAGTTTTAACAGCACTGGCATTAGCAGCAATTTCTTCTGTGGGCACTTTCAGGGCTGAATTCATCTTTGCAGATTTCAGAGCTGGACATCTCTCAGTTCTTAACATCAGCAAGTTGAGTCCCACCCTTAGTGTGTTCTGTAGTTAAATTCCTATTGAGTAGATGATTCCACCTTGCAGGTAAGTGCTTCTGTATTCTCAATGTGTAAGAAGCTAGTGAATAAACCTGCCCTTCAGTTCATCCAACACCGACTTTCCTTTGTGCACTGAGTAAAATCAGAAACTTCCTTACAAACAGTGAACCAATTCATGGCTGAACACAAAAATTCTTGGTGAGATTGAGATTTACATTAATATGACTTCTATATCAAATAATATAGCCAATTTCATATGTCACACTCAAATACAGATAAAAATGGCAATTACCTTTACCTACAATGTGAAACAAATGAGTTTCCTAACAGACCAGTTTTACTAGAGATATAATCTGTCGAAAAATAAAAATAGTGAAAAAATACAACTTTAAGCAGAGTTTCCCTGTGATTCTGCTGAAAAAAACCCCAAATTTCAAATCTGCACATCATCACAACACAAATGAGTCTTACCAGGTTAGTTGCTGCTGCACCACAAGTGCAAGGGACATGAAAACATATTTACATGTTCATAAATATTGGAAACACAACAGCACATTATGAATTTTGCCCTACACACCTGCACATATCATCTCTGTGTGGCCCCTGAACTGCTAGATGCAATAGGGGAAACTGCCTCCAAGAAGTCTGCATGTTCTCCTGTTGTGCAGGTGGGCAGAACCTTGCTCAAGTGACTAAGGGTCAAAGTTTGTTCCTGGGGCAGTATAGATTCATACCACCCCTTTCATCAGACAGATATATTAATATCTTGGTCTAGCCTTAAACTACTTTCCCCGTCAAGTGTATATACAATATATGAAATTCCTTTCATTATTAAATGGAATTCACCCAGGAAATACCCATCCTGAGAGTCATTCCTATTTTGACTTGACACAGCACCAAGGTTTCAAAGCTATCTTTTTTCCAGAGATAAATAAGAGGTTCCAATATAGATTGGGGGGAGGGGGTGGGGCGGGGGAAATCCTTGTTTTTAGACAAAATGTTATTCAGTAAGAAAGAAAAAAGGAAATGAAACACAAATGGTGCTTGTCTGAATTCGACCCTTCCGGAGCACCAGTTACTTCATACAGCTGGGGCGGGCTGGGCCAAGCAGCCAATGTCAACACAGATGGAATCCATTGCTGAATTCACCAGGCCCTCCTTTCTGAAATGCATCTGCAGCCCTTGCCTTAACAAAGTTGAAAACAATTACCAAAAAGGTCTTTTTATTAAAAAAGAAATAAATAAAAATTAGGTGAAACAGAAACACCCAACATTAAATACTTTCTGATCAAAGAAAGGCTGCTTTAGTATTGAAGGAAAATCCAACTGATTAAATGCAAAATAAAAATACGGCGCTCAAATCTGTACCATAAACAGCTACATCTTTTGGGAGCTATGGAGTATCTAAGTGTTTGAGCATCTAGAAACGTAACAAGTATATCTGAGCAGTCTGATATTATTTACACTGTTTTACTGGTGTTAGCTGTATGGTTTAATTCTTTCAACTTGGCAATTTTTTAGTGGAAGAATAGTGATCTTCTGAATTATGCTTTAAAAGAATTCTTGATTCAATAATTTCTCATTAGTTTACCTGGAAAATAAAAAGGCCATAAACCCCACAAAACTATTTATATATTCTATGAAAGGAGTAATGTAAAAAATGCTAGAACATGTGTAGTTTGAGTGGTATCAGGAGGAAAGACCTGGCAACCTACAAAGAAGGCATTAGCACAAATTTCTACTTTTTTTTTTTTTAAGACAACATGCCACAGGGAAGAAAATGAGGGAACGCTGCCTTTCAAGACAAATGACCTTTCTCAATCACAGGAATAAGAACTGAGTTAGAAAAAAAAAATCACCATTCTTTTTATCTCACTGGAGGAAAAGGAGCAAAGATGAGTGAGATACTGTTGCTCAGAATAATACTGGTAATATTGAAATAATTCTGATAAAGTTGTTTGTCAGGTGCTGGGGTTGGGACCAAATGAGATGCTTTATTTGAAACCAAGAAGCAGACAGGGTGATAATTATGCTACAGAATTGAGACCTTTGAAGACATTAAAGACTGAATTTTGCACAGGATGCTGAACTGCAGTTTACGTAAGGGTTTGCTGAGACAAAGTAGAAAAAAAAATAATCTCCAGATAATAAGCAGTATTTACCTGGATAGTAAATTTCATTATTCTGCTAGACTCTATGACATAAACAGTCTTAGTAGAAATATTAATTTTACAGTACACTATGTTCTTCCCCTCCACCTGCTCTGCCGTGTTCCACAGACCACAAATCAACTCGTTCTTTCTTTATCCTAGGAGATAAAATACTTTATTACCCTTTTCTGTCCAAGGGTACTTACCAAGAAAGGTAGAAAGTGTTTTTGCTAAGGCTAGTCTAGTGGATATCTACTGACAATATGGAAGTATGTAGTTTGGAAAGCAGCATGAAATACGGAGGAAAATAAATGTCATGATGCAGGGACCTGAGGATATAAAATGACTTTACACCCCAATGAAGAGTTATGTTATACAGGAAGGAGAAAGAATCACCTCCTTTTATGCAATTATTTAGGACGCAGAGACTTCCAGTGGAAAGCAGTGACTTTCTGAGAGGCACAGACTGTCAGTATGCCCGTGCTGCAGGCAAGGACTGCCAGCAGCTCAAGGGCCATGCTCACACGTGTGTTATCAGATCAACTACCAATTCAGATCCAGCCGGACTGTGGAGCCAGCTGCTACATAACCCCTCAACACTTAAAAGTAGCAACATGAGACTAGAAAAGTGGTCACACACTGGTGATGTATAATGAAGCTTTTCAGAAGCCAGCAGGCAAATGTGGGCTGTCAAGAAGGAACTTTGACACACACACATGCCATTTGCTTTAGAGCAAGCTTAGACCTGACCTCTGTACAACCTCATGGCATCAGCCTGGAAGAGGAAACACACTTATGATCCCTTTCCCTACATGTCCAGAACGCAAAGTAAAACAACAAACTGCACACCAACACAGCTGGCAAAACTGCTGATAGTACATTTCAAGCAGGCTCCTTCATACCACTGTAAAGGTTGGAAATTTGGCACTAGTACCTGCCACATCTTGGTAGGAAAGCCTTTATCCGAACTAAAAATCACTAAGGCACCGAAAAGAAATCATGTATTGTCAACTGTCAATGACCTGTATGGACCTTGGATTCAGGACAAATGCAATGACTATATAAGATGTTAAGACTATATTGAGCTGTGCAGGAGTAAACTACTAGCCCGAGTGTAGACAAGCAGAAAAGAATTCTTCACTTGATCTCAGCTCCGTTTTCCAAGTTTTTTAATTAAGTTATTAATTTCTCAGCTTGTTACCTGGACCCTACAAAACTGGAAGCCAAATAATGAGAAAGAGGTCTTATGAGCACATCTGACGAAAGACAGTAAAACAGACAGCCAGACACCAAACTCAGCTTTGAGGAACAGAGTAATCCTGTCAGTTCCACCACAAGGTGCATGCTGTTGGTATAGTCTCATCCAAGCAGCACTGAACGTACCCACGCACTTACAGCACACACCTCTGGGACACCAGTGATTCAACAAGAAAACCAAAAGGGATTGCCCAAGAAATCAGCAGCCAGAGTCAGACATGATGGGAGGTCCTGCAACCTCCAGCGATCCTATGAAGAGCTGAACTGGTAACCCACCAGCTCCCACTGCAGTGCTGGATGCATGAGGGCAAGGAGAAAACACTAGCAGAAGTGACTACCAGGGTGGAGGATGAATGTTAGCACAAGCTAAGCTTTTTTTTTCAGGGTTTTAAGAGAACAAGACCAAAAGAAGGCACATGCTTTACACGCTGTCCTCCAGGGAGTGGAGGTACAACTGACACAGCCTAAGTGTGTCTGCTGATGCAGGGGTGAATGCCTAATTAAAGGTATCTCTGGAAAAGTGCTTAGTATGTAGCGTACAGGGACTATAAACAGATCGCAGTCTCAGAAAGCACAGACTGATGATGGGAAAGGGATCTGAACAGACTTGCTCACATTTAAAGAATGAATCAGGGCGCACTGTGGCTCCACAGTTTGATCTGTAGACTGTCTGGAGAGCCTTTACACAGGAACCTCACCAGGAATTGAGTCACGGTTTCACAAAATACAACACTGCTTAGATGACCTGATAACCCCTTTCCCTAAGCAACAGGAAGGTAAAGATGGCAATGAGGAGGATCAAATGGAAACAGTAAGAAAGCATCAGCGAATCACCTGAGCAGAGAACCCAGTTGGTTCTCACATCTCTCTGGTGGCAATGTCAGCCTGCAGCAGAACCCAGGTATAAGCTTATGTCTCACTTCTTGCCATTGTATTTAATTAACATTTGAAATATTAAATAAAACTGAAAAAACTGGAACACAAAATGCGCCATTGAAAGGACAGATAGCTAGAAGGAGTTACACCTAAACTTGATGGAAGACCAGAATGGAAATAAACTCCAGACTCCACAAAAGTAACAAGATCTAAGGAAGTAATTCAAAAGTGGAAAAGGATGAGCCAGAAACAAACCCATGGTATTTCTGTATCATTCAGCTTTTATAATAAAGACTATTTATTACACATCCAGTTGGAAGCATCAGTCAGACAAAGCATTGGAGTTGACTCATATCAAGCAAAGGTTCTGGGTGTAGCAAGAAGAGAAATGGGCTTTAATTAATGATGGGAAACACTTTTATGCATGTTACATGAGAAAGATGAATCTGAATTTTTAAGCAGTGTGAGGCCCTCTGTCATAAGGTGGTTAGTATAGCTGTGTTCAAAGAAGTGTCTCTATTCCCTAGCAAAGACAAAATCACTGTCCCATTCCAGGAATTAATAAGCTCATCCAGGTACATAATGTGATGTGACAGTGCCAACAAGACAAGGCAATACAGAGAGGGAAGTGTGGGCAACACCATTTCCACCAGAACAATATTCTCTAGGGGGCTGAGCACTGCAACTAACGAAAACAAGAACACTTTGGTACTTACTGGCTTAATTCCTTTCCCATGTGTCAGGTCACAGCACACTAATGAGCATGTTTAGGAAAACAAGTAGGCTGGTCCCTAACTAACAGCACTGAAAGGGTGGTTTTCAGACAGGTATAGCATAGAAACAAGAAACCAAAAGCCTGAGGCCACGAGTGTGAACAGGTCATGCTGGCACTTTAGACATGAAAAAAACCTTTGAAATATGGTGCACTGTTATAAAAGTATGTTGTAAATGAACTGAGAAAGAAATTAAGTGAAACTTTTCTGTGATACCACTTGTAAATGTAAAATAAATCATCAACAATTAGGCCCCAGCCCCACGCAGGGGAAATGGGAATGGCAACTACAGTGTCCTGCAAGACACGATCGACAAAAAAGAACCTGCAAACACTTCTCTGTCCTTAAATCTTACACAATCATGTATGATAAACAAAAGTAAGACTCTTCTGTTCTGGCCATGTGTCACCAAACTAAAGTATGAACCTAGAGCAAGTATGTAGGAGAAATACTGGTACGGGAACTAGTTCAACAGAATTAGTACAGCTCAAAATGCAACTGGCAGCTTTATTATCCACAATGGAGTGCAATGCAACCTGAGAAGAATGTGATTGTGGTTTCAAAGGATATCTGAGGCACAGGTAAGGAAAAAAAAAGCTGTTTAAATACAAGGACAAAGACTGGCAATGAACACTGGGATGGTAAAGCAGCCTTTCAAATTGAAATAGTGGGTTAAAGAAACATAAGTGCTAGTAAATAGATTTTGGTATCTTTCTGAAAGGGTTAATATTTTATTATTGCCTGCCCTGAGTGACTGCACTGAATAACCAAAAAGGCCCTTTCAGTTGTTCCTTACATTACAGAAAAACTTCTTGAGATTTGCTCAAACTAAAGCTATTAGCCAGCTCTGACTGAAACAACTGTATTTTTGTTGAATTTATTTTTGTGGCTTTTAAAAAGTTTGTCCAAGGAGAAAAACTCCCAGGCTAGTACTATTTTTTAAGAAGAAGAGAGAATAGTAACTGATTTTCAGTGGTCAAAGAAAAAAAAAAAAAGATTCCAAAGTACCCACCTGGCACATGAGCCCACTGCTTTTGTCATGGCACTAGCCTGACTGCCCATTATAAAGAATCTTTAAGGCTGGCACTTTTTTAGTTATTGCTCAAAGAATGATTAATGAAATTGGTGATGGATCACCTTAAAAACCCTTTTGATTTCAGGATGATTTTTTTCTTCTCCAAGGACACTGTCTCCTTTCAGCATTTTCTAATAAATGTCCAAGAGTATACCTGACAGACAGCCAGATGAAGGGAGGCTGTCAAATTGCTTCTCCACAATAGGAAACCCATTTATATGAAACACTCCTACAGAGTGACTGTGTACATTGCAAGAAAGGGTTGGAGGAAGATGACCTATCCTTTTGATTTATACCTACAGGGGTTCTGGCATCTTGCTGGACACTTGTTGCGGTTAAATAATTACTGAATCATCGATATTCCAAGAAAAATAAAACATATACTCAATATTACTGTGAAAATCATGCAAAATAGCGAAGTGTGCTGTTTGTATTTGATTTTGTTGGACTGCACAGCACACTGAAATCACCGACTGTCAGATGTAATATGACAACCAAATGCTTGGAGGTTAGAGGTATTCTGTCACTGTCATGCTGTGGATAATTTATGCCAGTAATCCTCACATTCATCTGCAGGACACACCGGATCTTATTCTATTGCCTCAGTGCAAAATGTACTTCAGGGCAACCTGGTGATAGAGCAATGATGGGAGCCCAGGTGTTAAAACACAAGCAGCACTGTGAGATTCACATGGGGCATTGCCTCTATTATTTCTCCAGACCCATCATCAAGCACTGCTTCTTGCCTGTCAAACGTTGGGAAATATCAAAAAGCAGCTGCAGATGTAGAGATGGAGAAAGCAGGATAAAAAACATAAGCCTTCGCAGTAGGCAGATTCAAGATGGGTGAACCTTGATGATCCTTACACGTCCCTTCCAACTCAGTATGTTCTACGATTCTATGAACCAAGATGACTTACTTCAGACGTGGTGATCTCCTCCTCCACTATTGACCCAGGCAAAGCTTCCCCAGCTGCTGGCGCCGTATTCAAGCTAGCAAGGGCACATGAAGGCACCCAGGCAAGTGGTGTTTCAGTTCTGCGGCACTCTCAGTTGTCCTTAAGTTCACATCTTTTATCTGCAGATTTTACTTAGCCAGCCGTCTGAAGGAGTTGTGTGCACAAGCTAAAGCAAGCATTTGTGCTTTCTACGCCTGACAGAAAGTTTGCTAGTCCAGATGTAGGCAAAGAAATGTACACCAAAAAAGAGAGTAACTAAGAGATTCATGTGATTCAATTATATGTAAGGTCCAACTTTGTCCCTTGACTTTAAGACCTGGTCCAAAGCCCACTGAGTCCAGGAAAACTCTCTGGGCTTTAATGTGTTTTAATAACTGGGAGACTTAATTTAAACTATTAACAGCATGCCTCTCAATGAAATGAATTTTATACTCTTTGTTCATGGGCTGATGAATAACAAAACTGATACAAGATCCAGCCTGAGCAAACATGCAGGTCTATTTACAGATTTACAAAGGAAACCTTGCACAGCACCTGCCCACACATAATTCTGGCTCCTGGCATTACTTTAAGGAGTATTGAATTCCTTCCCACCCACATATCTTTACATAAGTAAAAGCTTAAACATCAATTCAGACTAAACAGTTTTGAATACAGAATCCCTTGAGTGCCATAAAAAGAAATGGTGGTGTAAATGAAACTTTAATTTCCACCACGCTCAATAACTGATGTGCTAAAAACATAGATTTTAAAACAGTGCATAGTTTATTTAAAGTTAATAATTCCCACTCCCAGTAAATTCCTGTGCTCCAGCAGCACATTGTGTTTCCACTGGAGGCTGAGACCACCTCTAGACATTATTCAGCAAGTGGAATAGGTTTCTGTCCCAAATGGCCGACAAAAAGATGTGCCATACAACATGACATCCACCTTGCCATGTGAAGAAGGGCAACCTAGAGCAGAATTTCCCAGACTCTGGTGGGCAAAGGGTATTTCTTCTACTTGACTAGGAAAGCCAGGAAAAGTGACAGGAAAGGTATCTCAGTACTTGTGTCACTGAACAAGGTAATTGTGTACACAATGGCATCATCGGCTACAAATTTTTGGGAGTCCATGGATTCAGGGTAAGTGGAAAATCACCCTGCAGGAACATTAATGGAAGGGAAGATGAGATTTTAGCTTCTATCACTGTTGTCCATCCTGGTGCAAAAAGCAAGGTAAAATGACAGTCTAATAATACTGAGGGGCTAAGAAAGAGGCATCTAATAGAGAAAGGTTTCCAGAAAACAGTTAATGACCAATTCCACTGGTTCAACATGACTTCAGGAGAAGTTTTTAAACAGTCAGACTGGGGTTTTAACTTGCCCTGGGATTCAAAGGTCAAGAAGCTAATGGTTTGCCCTTCCCTTCTGACTCCAACTGGTCTTTTCCAGGATGACAGCAGCCTGTCATCTTTTTCACAAATTATAATGTGCTACCATCTTGAAATAGTGCCACTTGTAACCTATATTTGGGTAGCATGAGACACCGAGAGGCCAGGGACATTTCCTGGCTGGTCTCA
The DNA here is from genome assembly GCA_013400835.1 of Zapornia atra. Lineage (NCBI taxonomy): Eukaryota > Metazoa > Chordata > Aves > Gruiformes > Rallidae > Zapornia > Zapornia atra. Next base: position 27,482 of record VZTU01018008.1, read on the forward strand.
AAGTGGCACCAGCACCAGAACAGGAGTCTCAGACCACTCCTGCCCAACAGCAGCAACAGAACCGCAAAAAAATTGGCAAAAATCAGCTTCCATCACTCTTGGAAAAAACAGCTCAGCTTGGTGACTTCACCAAGATGAGAAATGTCCACAGCATTACAGGCAGGTCAGAGAGGAGGGCCGTGTTCTAACGCTGCTTGGCCAGTCTCAACACGGGGAGACGGCGCTCCAGGCCAGCCAGCTCTGTGTCAACTCCCACGGCAATTCCCACTGTATCTCAGAGAAATATTTTTGTTCCTCCAAAATCTACACTTGAACTACTGTAAAAACCAGTGCTGACCTCCTGGACCTAATTCATACTTCACACCATTTCACTCGCTGCAGCTTTACTGACTTCATGGGAACTTACACATTAGTATAGGAGAAAGGAAAAGTAGGTCACTTGTCTTTAGAAAAACAACTTGAATCTTCAGAGCCAATTTATTAAACTGAACCTACATAAATATGAAAGAACAAGGATCTCAACTGACTTCAGTTTATGATGCTAGCACCTGAAACATTACATTTCAAAGGTGTGTGCATTTTACATAATTTCTCTGCCTCTCATCAACCCCTTCCTTTGTAATTTATAATATATGCATCCTGAATTAAAGAAAAATAATAATTTTCAGGCACTGTTAACCATTAAATGGATTCTCCAGGTTTCACTGCATATTAATAAAATCACTTTTGCATCCATTCAAATCTTGCGTAATTATTTTATAGCATCCTTTTTAGTTGAATTTTTCTACAGTATATATACCAACCCTGGATATGAATGTTTCTAGCATAAGCACTCCATGACTTTCTATGATCCCAGCATATCTCATTACATTAGGTAGAATTTAAATTAAAAAAACCCCAATAATCTTGTTCAGGTCACAAACAAAAAATTGGCAGCGCTTAGGTGGAAACTATGATTAAAGTATTCTCCTTTAATTCTGCTGTTTGGTTGGTTGGTTGGTTGTTTTTCTTATTTATTTTGTTCTGTGGTACCTAGCATTATTCACCATCCAATAAAGGTTATTATGAAAGGCTGCCTAAGAATTTGACCTGATAAATTAGTTCTGTTCATAAGATGCTACTAGCCTATGTATCTCTTAAACGCAGTAACAGAGTAACACACTAAAATGAAGCATGTCAGTAATCCAGCTGTTCTGTCCTCATGAGGTGCATCAGTATTTCCTGCCTCAGCCAATGAACGTGGGTCTCCACAGATCATCCTTATGATCATGGACAAATTTTTTCACAAATGAATACAAAGATGGATAATTTATCAGTATTAGTGCTAAGCCTGTGTTCACCTTTCGACAGGCTAAACCATGGTTTGCTTATGCTTCTCTATAAAAAAAAAGTTGACATTTTTTTCTTCAAATCTATTGCAATGCCAGTAACAGAGGAGAATTAAAACTTGTTTATAGCTTATTCTGTTACAAGGCAGTTGCTCCCAACTGGAGGAATCGAATTACAGACCTCGAACAGTATTTTTTCTATAAACATCTCTGAGAACATACACTTCTACTTGTTCTGCACAGAAGGGCCCTAAAGACTTTGTTTAAAAAAAAGGAGCATTCTTCCATCATTTTAAAACTGTACTTTCTTTTTTGGTTCATTGGAATGGGTTGCCCAGGGAGGTGGCGGAGTCACTGTCCCTTGAGGTGTTTAATGAAAGGTTGGATGAAGTACTTAGGGACATCGTGTAGTAAGATAGGTGGTATGGGGATGGTTGGACTAGATGATCTTGGAGGCCTTTTCCAACCTTAATGATTCTATGATTTTTCAGCTACAAAGAGAGAGTCATCTCATAAAACTTGCTCCAGGGAAAGCCAATCCTTAAAATAAAAAGAAACTAGCTGAAAAACCTGTGGGCTTGGCCAGGCCAACCTCCAGCATGAAGCAGGTCAACCTTTAAAGTTGAGATCGAGTTGCTCAGGCTTTTGCCACTTGAATTTTGAAAATCACCCAAGATCATTTATTCCACAGCCTTTGCTGGTGACCTGTTCCCTGGCTTATATTACTGCAGGGAATATTTTGCCTTCTCTTCTGCAGTTTAAACCCAATTCCATCAACCAGAGCAGAGCTGAGAAGAATAATCATTTCCCTGAACCTACAGGTTCCTTCCCCTTGAAAACATTTCTGTTACTGCTTATCAGAAATATATTCTCTCTTATATATATTTATATATTTAATGTAACACTCACCAGCCACTGCTGAGGTATTTCTGGCAGAGGCATTTGGGGAGGTGCTGGCAAACTGTTGGCAACTTCTTGCTTCTGTACATGTTCTTTTATGTCAAAACCTGTTGAAGAGCAACAGACATAACTTAACACTTTGGTGGATGCAAACAGGACATTTTTTCCACACATGGACTCCAGGTCTGACTGTGACACACCGAAATCTGACACAGAAAGCTGCTCACAGCCTATCTCCCAAGAGAAGTTACTGAGGCAGGACTGGAAGAATGCTGGGAATTCAGGAATTTAATCAAGCAGAACAAACACATACTTATTCTATATGATAATGACATATATGCTATTTGGATCAACAAATACCAGACATACTAAAAATTTACAGGAAATCATTCTGAGCTGCCTATTCATCTGGAACTGAAAGACTTAAACAGCTAAAATTCAAGCACATTGTTTGGTGTCTACCATACAGATAAAAACATTTATGAGAGGAAGATCCAACACTTGTGAACATCACAATGGCACTATACAGTGCATAAAACACATTCAGCCTGTGAGCAGTGTGTGACTGGCTGCCTTTTACCAGAAGTAAAACAGTTGTTTCCATGGCACATTTTGAGTAGGCAAGGCAACCATGCAGGAATTAGTCCCAAACAACCTTTTTGTGCCAGAAGAATGGGGAAGAGGGCAGAAGAGACCACGCTTCTCTACCTGTCCTGCAGCACTGGTGACAACTATTTAGCAAACCCTATAGCATCCATGTTCCCTGGGCTCCCTGCTGCCATCACCATCTGATCATGGAACTGCTGTGTGAGTCTGGACAAGTTCTGGGAGATACAGGATGCTACAATACCCCAACCTGGAGGATACTGCTGCTGGGGGGACATTGCCCTAACCTGCTCACCATTAACAAAATGGCACACTGATCATGTTTTGTCACCATTTCCTTATTTTTTTTTTTATTTTTTTTCTCTCTCTCTCTTTTTTTTTAATAATCCCATGGTGAATTTGTATAGAGAAGAGAAGCTGAATGTAAATGCTGTAGTGACAGTCCTTTTTATCACTATTGCATCTCCCTCCCAGTGAAAAAGAGGAATGACCCAATCATTTTGAGTTTTTGGCACAATAATTTAAATCCCAGTTGAACTCACTTCATAAGAACATGATATCATTTATTTTTCTAAATATCAAAAGGGAGATTAGGGCGCATCTCCTCTATGTCCTGGCAAAAATTCAGTCAATTGATTGTACCCTGCTTACCCCTAAACTGAATTTAGCTCCTAGTGTTTAGTTTAGTTTTTGAAATATATATTTACATAGTCAAATGGATGTCTTTTGGTCAAGATCATATAATTCTCAAAAATGTAATCAATTATTAAATGTTTCTTGTCATAATAACCCAGTCCCACTGGCTGTGAAGTCATGGACTGAAAAACAACACTGATAAAATAAACTGGCTCTGAGGGCCACAGATCCTTCTTTCTTCCTTCAAATCAAGAGGGGGATTAGTCTTGGGAAACTTTCCAATTATTTTTTTGTTCAGTATAACTTTCACTTGTTCCTGTTCATGGAGGATGAATCCATATTATGACTGCTATCCATATCCCTGTCTCCCACACTTTCCATAACAACCAAAACTCAAATAGCATAGAATCATAGAATCTCCTGAGTTGGAAGGGACCCATAAGGATCATCAAGTCCAACTCCTGGCTCCACACAGGGCCAGCTAAGTCAGAGTATGGCACTGAGGGCATCATCCAGATACTTCTTGAACTCAGCCCAGCTCAGGGCTGTGACCCCTTCCCTGGGGAGCCTGTGCCAGCAAATATGATGGACTTTTTACTGCAAAAAGAAAAGTATTTGAAGTGAATTCTATTGAGTCTGTAAAACTTTTTTTCCACAGTTTTAAACTGTGTTTAAGAAAGAACCTGTTCTAGCATTTACTTTCATCTACCAAATCACACAGCAAAGTCAGCATTGTAGATTTTAAGCATCAGTTCTCTTTAAGGAAACCAGGCAATGTTGACAGTCATATTAAATGACTAAATCTACCAACAGTTCTTACTCCAAAATAAACTGTTTGTGTCTTCGTTTTTTAGAAGAAATTCTGAGTTGCAGAAGGAAATGCCAATGTTCAGACCTACAATCCATTGAGCATGCCAAGGCTCAGGAAGAAAAATAAAGTTCATCATTTTGCCAGCTATTTCAGAGTAACCACTGTTTTGGATGTGGGGCAGGTTGAGGCCAGGTGGCTATAACCTGAAGACATCTGCCTGGGTCAGTTCTCTCTGCTTGATAGATATCAAACAAAGAAAACAGTGTGCATTTTTGAGATGTAACAAAACAAGGCTAAAGATTTGGAAAGAATTCCCTGAGTAAGAATTTTCTGAGTTTAAAGTGTTTTACTAAAAGCCAACCAGCTTATTATAACAATTTCCACACCTTTACAAAGAAAAACATAATTGTCCATTTCCAGATGTTATAAAGAACCCAGCCAGTTCCCAGTTGCACAGATCCTTCATTACCGTTCCCTGGTGCTCTCAAATGGTTTGCTCCAGCCATCGAAATATCCTGTTGGATTCACACAGTTGATTTTTGCAAATGCATATAAAGAGTTTGAACTCAGCATAGTCCTCAGGCCTCTTAAACTGTGCCAGCAACCCAAGAGCTCTTGTGGAGTTATGTGGGTGGAGTAAAACAACATTTTGAAAAACAGACTCCGAATGATGGTTCAGCTTAGTTACAGAGTACTGTGGGTTTATGCTTTTAATTTTAATGAAGAGATGAATAGTTTCAAAGGGCTGGGAGTACTGAATGTTATAACTGATAAAAAAAGCAGTAGGGCCAACTCCAGTAAAGTACATGACTCCCCAGGTAGTTTCACAAACACTTGAAGCCAGCACAGGATGGCAGAACTCCCAAGGAGGCAGTTCCTCTCCTTCCCTGCCTTGTTCCTGCCCCTGCACCAACCTCTCCTGCAAGCAAGCGTAAGCATGTGTGTGGCCTCAGGTTGAACCAGACCAGGGAAGTGACACTGGTTAGGGTAAACCAGCAGAAAAAAGCAAATAATGCTTGTGTTTGCAGAAAGGAAGATGCAGATGCATGATGAGCAAGAATGAGTAGCCTAAGAAAAGCAACAGGATGCTTTTTTTAGAGGCCATGCTGGCTTAAACTCTATTTAAACTGCAGTTCCATAGAGTTTTTAGATGTATAAGGCACAGTCCTGTGACCTCTTCCTTAAGTGAACTATGGGATTTCCTTGAATTAATTCTTGTTTGAAAAGGTAAAAAACTATGGCACTTGGTCTTTTTACCTTTGGCCATATTTATAGACATAAACATGCCTGGGAAGTTTCTCTCATATGGAGAAATTCCTATCTATCTGGTCAAAATATCTCACCCCTCAAAACCAGAGTGGATCCGTGTGACAGCAAAGATGCAAGAGTTACTGATGTGTTAGAAACCACAGAAGTGCCTGAGTATGGTCATATAGGAATTAGGGTTTCTCACCAAAAATATGTGGCAGAATCAATAGCCCAACTGAAACACATCTACACCTACGCACATGGCATGGGAAACAAACAGGAGGAGCTGTAAGCCATTGTGTGGAGGGAAAACTGATATAGTAGACATCAGCCTGTTAGGAGCAGACCATCATGCTGCACATATTGGAAAAACAGGTGATCGGGCCCAGTCAGCACGGGATTATGAAAGGCAGGTTCTGCTTGGACTGACCTGATCTCTTTTGTATGGCAAGGTGGATGAGGCTGTGTATGTTGTGTATGTTGTATGGCTGTGAATGTTGTCTATCTGGACTTTAGTAAAGCTTTTGACACTGTTTGCCACAACATTCTCCTGGAGAAACTGGCTGTGCATGGCTTGGGCAGGTGTATGCTTTGCTGGTTAAAGAACTGGCTGGATGGCCAGGCCCAAAGAGTTGTGGTGAATGGAGTTACATCCAGTTGGCAGCCGGTCACAAGTGGTGTTCTCTGGAGCTCAGTACTGGGGCTGCTTCTCTTTAATATCCTTATCAATGATCTGGATGAGGGGACAGACTTCAATAAGTTTGCAGATGACACCAAGTTGGGTGGTAGTGTTGATCTGCTTGAGGGTAGGAAGGCTCTACAGAGGGGATCTGGACAGGCTGGATTGATGGTCCAAGGCCAATCATATGAGATTTAAAAGGTTCACTGGCAGGTCCTGCACTTGGGTCACAACAACCACAGGCAACACTACAATAAATGAGTTCCAGGGTCTAGAAACATACTCAGCACTGTTTAATTTACTAGTAGAGATGTAGCTTTTGTGTCCTGAAATGCCATTCACAGTCCTAGAAAAGGATATGACAGCCCTTCCCTGTGTTTACAAAGTTGGCAACAGGACGTTGTCTAACTTCTTAAGGAAGACAAATGTTCTTCTTAATAAATCTAGCTGAAAAGATTACAAGAACATGCAGAGTCAGATCAGCATTATTGAGGTTATTTCGGACTTCTGTAAAATAGATCTGTTTCTAAACATAACAAATTGCACGTTCTCACCTACAGATTTTGGTTTTGGGGACTTTGGTGTATTCTGATCAGCTTTTGGAGCATGTAGCCTTCTCCCACCATATGTGAAATTGAAACCTGCCTCCTTCTCTCAGTACTAAAATAAAAATAGTGATAGGTCTTTAAGAATGTCAAAATGGAAAGATGACAATCATTTTCAAGTTCATCTCCTTGGATTTGAATCCAATGGCAAAAAATTACTTCTTTACTGAAGGGGGGGAAACTGCATCAAATATGATCACATTATTTTAGCACTGAAGACACAAATCATGAGAAACGCTCACAATGTGGCATTTTTCTTCAATGTACCCTTGTATTTTTAAAAAATCTAAATACTGACACTATTGCTGTCAAATGTAGGAAAGGCAGGGGTTTTGTAGTCTAGATGACACTTCATACAGAAAGATGCTGCCAGGAAATGTAAGAGTACTCCTAGAAAAAAAAGTGAGGAATGTTCTTCATATAATCTTTGTAGAAAGTTTGCTGTACATGGTGAATCATTTATATTGCATTTAGTTTCATAATCTTGATGGAGATGAGAGTGATTGTGCCATCGGAAGAAAAGGGGGAAAAGAGTATTATGCTAATTACAAAATGCAAACCAAACATACTGCCAGCCATCTCCTAGCACCGACACTCCTGTATCAGCCATGCACCAACTCAGCATCAAGTGTTTTTAGGGATTTGGGTCATTTAGTAGAGATACTAAATGCAGCACTCATGCATCTATCAAATGGTGCTGTGGCCAGCACTCCCTGACACAGTAATACTTTTCCATCGAAACTCATAAATAGCATTTCTGCCACAAATAAAATGAAGTAACTACTTACAAGAACTGAAACATCCGATCATCTAGCACATAGTTTTGTGGCTAGATTTACCCATGTGCACTCAAGATACATCCAGTATGCCTTCTGCTATATTTTAGTGCTGAACACAAAAGAAAACATTCAGGAAAGTCACATTTTGGCTTCACCCTGTCTTTCTGCCTTGCTTCAATTTAGGGTTTGTCTTTAGCCCTTGAAGCTATTTCACTGAGCACAGACTTATTTTGTGCATTCTGCAAGTGAGAAAACCCACCCTTGACACTGACCTTTTGATGACTGTATCCTCAGGAGAATGTTAGTTATTACTGCCTTCTTCTCCCTGACAGTGGAAGTTAGATATTCATGGTCCAGCAGTTCAAGAAACAGGCGCAGCTCAACTATTAACTCTTCCATGGCTGAAAGACACACACAAAAAAAATGATAATTACCTTTTCTAAAACATCCCCTTGGAAATTCTCATTTATTTGCATTCCTAATAATTTTCTAGCATGTCTTTAAAATGTATGGTTCTCTGCTGGAAACATACTGCATTCATTATAAAACCAAGAGATTAGTCCATCAGTGAGGATTACTGGCACTTGTAGCAGTTACCTCAAAATCGGTGCAGATCGGGACAGTTCATTTCACATCCCACATCATCAAGCCAGCACTAAACAAGACTAAGTGCAGCAGTGGCGTCCATCCGCTTTTCTAGCAGTGCCACTCTGGTTCCTCCCCCTTTAACAAACAATTTCTAACTGCAGAACAAAACTGATAAAACTTCTAGAGAAATTGATGTTTTATATAAATATTTAGGCAAAGTCCCTCCCTCATCTTTTTTCTTCTGTTTGCTGTGGTGGAAAAGAGAGCAGGTATTCCTTTTTTACAGTGATCAGTCCTTCTTAGAGCTTCCAAAGACAAACTTTCAACATATCACATAATTTCTTATTTCTCCAAGATTTCTAATGCACTTCATATTTCGTCCTATTTCTACTACTCCGGCTCTCAAGGCTTTCCAATTCTTTCTACAAAAAATGACATTCCTTTTTTTGTATTCATACTACTTCTCAGTTTTTGTATCAACAAGCTTCATAAGCACGTTTCTAATTTTTTCCCTTTCAAACTACCTCTAAACTCTTCCATTGTCTTTATAACTGCAGTAGCTCATACCATATGCATAAACACATTTGTTACAGCCTAATCATGTGCTATCTATTCAGCAGGTTTATGAGAAGTCTGTATGAGGTTTTGAACCTCATATTCCTGTTTGGTTCTCTCATATCTCTGAGATTCTCTGGTCCTTTTGCCTAAGTGGGTTTGCTATTTTAAGTTTCATCTTGCATAGAATAGCACACGTTTCCATACTGTCTGTATCTGATGACATTATCCTCATTAAAAGATGAGACGAAACATGCTTTTCATTTCAGGGCCACACCTAGGATTAACCTCTCATTCTAATATGCCTCTATGTAATTTTTTCTCTACAAATTCACAGTTCTTTTTATATGTCTTTTCAAGGCCTAGCAGGGCAACCACTGCTAACCTTCTTCAGACCTCTAAAAAGTACATTCTTTGCTGCTTAATCCCTTACCAGCTCCTCCCTACTCCTAAAACCTTTTCTGATATGGTTGTTTACCCAAGTGAACTTGGAATCCTTTTTTCTATTTCTGAGAACATGTCTGGATGTTTAAACAAACCTTGGTCTAGATGCATTTGTTTTATTGGACACTTGAACACAGCACCATACAGGGAAACCTGCAGCCATCAGCTATGGTCCTAAAGGGGCCCCTTCTTGTCTCCAGCAAATGCAGATTTTCCCCTGTATTTGCAGACCGTACCTGCCAGTAAACTCAGGCTGCTCTAGCAAGAAGCTGTCTAGCAGCCCATCAGAACACATAATGGAACACCACCACTCATGCAGCAGTAAGTGATCACAAGACTCAATGAGGAAAAAGAAAGAGGACCTATGAATTAAATAACAGAATTCCTAAATAATCAGCTCATAGTTATTTTATAAATGATACACTTCAGAAATAAGATGTATATTCCATTAAGAGTACAGCTTTTAAATATGCTTCTAATATAACATGTGTTCTTACTGTTGTTATGAGCTTATTTATTATAATGCATGCATTTCAAAAGCTATCACAGTACAAAAAACTTCTATTTATCAAGTAGTTCTGCATCTATATGAATTACTGGCAGTAACTGCATATATTACTACACTTAAATTTTGTTGCAACGGTATGTTTTCTGCATTCTTTAAGGCAAGGGACTGTAAATAAGGTGAAAGTGAGATTTCCCTTGTCCCCTTCACCAGTGAATACCCTGTGCCACAGTAACCCCATTTCTTTGCCGAGAACCTTCACTTCTGGGAAGGGAGAGAAAAAAGTATGAAAAAGCTGACAGCATTGAGACGTACAGTGTGTGTAACTTTTCAGTTATTAGAAATGCTAAGATCCTTGTACTCAGGAGCTTACAATCTAATGTAGACAGATAGATTGCAAAATGAGAAATGGAAACAGACCAAGAAAGAGATATGAGGCAAAGAGACAGGGAAACAAGAGAAGAGGAGATAGGAAATCACTGCTGGAGAGACTCCTGGGGGCTGGCATCAGCCCAAATCTCTCCTGAGGCCTCATCACATAACCATGTGGCCGCCTCCTCCTCCATGTCTCTGGAAGAAATCTGCATTGCAATCACAGGTAACCACAGCCCGCTGACCTACAATAACCGAACCACCAAAGTTACTGGAAACAGTTTAACTGCACCCAGCAGAGGATTTATTAAAAAACAAAAAAAAAAGAAAAAAAGAAAAAGCCTTGGTTAGGAATGATAGAGGATGACAAGATGAAGCTCATACCAGTGACACTATCCTTAAAGAATCTTGAAACCACTGCCTTAGTAACACATTCACCATAACCGCACTTATATTTGGCCTGATGTCCAATATTGTTTTTCAAGTATCTAATAGTGCATCATGAAGAAATACAGAGCATAAGACAACTTGTTCCTTCTGCCTTTTTAAGCTTACAGGTATATGACACTAACTTCAAGCAAGCAGCCATAAAAGCTAGTTTGAAAAGCTATTATGACAACTGAACAAAATTGTTAGCAACTATAGGAGAATGGTAGGCATATGTATTTAGACATTGCTTCTCGCTTTTCTATGAGGATTATATTAGGATTGTATTTTCTTTTGTGGGTGTCAATAGCATCACAAACTGGATCAAAGAGTGAAAGAAGTAAGGAGGAAGTAAGTTCTGAATTTCACTTTTTATATATATAGATATATATAGATATATATATATATACACACGCAATGATGTCAAACATCCAAAAAGAGAGAAGGAAAACACTGTTCCTAGCTAGTAAGAAACACTCTTTTCACATATCTTAAAAACGCATTTTTCTTTTTTACTAGTTTTGCTTCTTAAACAGAGAACAGAAATACTGTCATGGAGTGCATTTAAAGTATTTAATATAAGGAACTGAAAACACTTTTTTCTAAGATGACCACAAATAAACGTGTATGTACTTGGGAAAAAACAAGCTTGCCTGTTGTCAATCCTTGACTTAATTTCTGGATTAAACAATCTTCTGTTCTCCTTCTTAGAAATGTAATGATGTGCTCACAAAAAGTAATGGAAGTGAATAATAGAAAATCCACATAATGCATGTTTTCGGCAAGCAATCATTAGTCTTGAAATGGAGACTAAAAATGAAAGGGTGATGCATGTCCCAAAGAAAAACATACTCCTCCAGTGAGAGATTACCCTTGGAAATCTGACATCACCACAAAATAAGAATAATAATCAGAAGGCTCTCAAGAAGGGACCAATTTATTTGAAAGTTTTGGCTGTATTCTCATTGCCAAAGGAATTACTCGTAAGTGGCAGGTGGTGAAAGGCGGGGTGGAGCCCAGGGATGATAATCACAACAGTAAGCAGATTTTAGCTCGACTGAGGAGCAAAATCACATTCCATATTAAATGATGAGAAGTCCATTCTATGCTCAATAGGAATTATAGGCCCCTAATGGGATACTGCAATTGTGATGCACAAATAAAAAACAATGATGCATCCAGAAGGGTTTCCAGAACTAGCTCTCAAGAGTTTTAAAGTTTTTCAAATGACAGCACATAAAAAGTACATACATAAGCCAGCACCGGAATACACCAAGGTAAAAATAATCAGTGGAAGGCAATTACATCACACTGTAGTTTTTGTTCCAAACCAGAACTAAAAACAACTGGGACTGAAACAGCATGATGATGATGCAGTTATCCCAAATCTACATTTATGAGCACAAGCGTATAACCATTTTTTAAATGAGTTTTCACTTCAGAGTGATTAAAAAAATTCTTAGCAGCAGTGCTGTATCACAAACAGGATCATCACACTGGAAGAAAAGACAAGGATGAGCTCGTAAGAAGAATAGCCAGATTGGGTTTTGGTCACTCACAGCAATTGCACTATTTCCTAACCTTGCCATACCATAAATGATCTGAAAGTGAGTATCTACTGAAAAAATGTTAAAAGAAAAAAGAAAGACAAACCCAGGAAGGAAGATGAATATGTTTATAAATTATTGTCATGCCCGTACAATACAAACCTCACACAAACACACTTCCATGCTTGCATGACTATCCTAAACGCATGCATAGAAGTATGTCATTGTATAAAGCGGTCATAGAAATACAAATTAAAATTGAGCTTCAAATTTTTAGAGGATCCTCTTGATCAGTTCCTTGCACACTCCTGAATCAAATTTATCTAGTCTTAAATCTTCCATTCTCTGTTTAGCTCATTGTTTACAGAAGAGACCATGCCAGCGAGATCCACTAGAAGAAATCACCTGATCTGACTTTCTGTACAATACAGGCCAGAGACTTTATAATCTTGTCTTTACCTAAAGCATATGTTCCAAGGAAAGCAAAAAATCCGTCAGCATTTTGAGCCCCGCTTTCATGGGGGTGGATCCCATTTAACTTCCCAAACCAAATCTGATTGCATTTATGGATTATATTGATGCCCAACTTCAAGATATATGTGAAAATCAGGCATTGAGAATAGGTCTGCTGCAATCCTACAATCCAATACAAGCATGCACACGGACATGCACACCACACAAGCACTGTATTTGATAACCACTAGGAGGTTTTCAAAGAGGGTGTCTCAGCCTTAACCTTGCCTCTATGGTCATTTATTGCACGGCTACATTAAAATAAAGACATACCTAATCCTGCAATTGTTTTTATTCTCAAAAAAATGTTCATGTTGCAGTTCTGTCCTATATAAAAAGATGTTCTCCTAACTTGTAAACCACATGGACCAGTTTCAGTGCATCTATATTCTCACTCCTTAAAAATCTAAGCCTCCATATTCTGTGAGCAGTACAATAATTCAGTGCTGTCTTCATTAAAAAAAAAGTCAAAGCTGGAGATGGTTTGGCTGAATTATTAAAAATTCTTCTGTTTTAAAATTGGATTGAATTCTAACAATATCCAAAAACCTCTTGAAACATACAGACTTCCCCCACCCTACCAAACAAGCCTCAGTGGCATTTGGGTACACAAGGGCCAATTGAGAATCCAGACCCATGGTCTAGCTTTGAATCAAAACCAGGGTGTAAACTGCATGTTTATACCCATTTCTATTGCAATAGCGTCACCGTCCTTAGTTTTGGATGTCATCATTTGAATATGTTATTATAAAGCTCATAACAGAATACCACTGGGAAAACCATGCCCATATTTTATAAAGATATAAATATCAGAGACACCATGAAGAATGTAGATCCACCAGGAGGCAAAAATCTTTAAATGATAAAGTAATACAAAAAATCACTTTGACTTGCTTCCACTGAATGATATAATGCAGTTACAAAATGAAAAAGCTCCTTTTGCGACTACATTATCATTATGAAGGGAAAGAATTTCCACAGAAATACACAAAAATCTGGAAGCAGGCAGCAATATTATATTTAGCAGTAGGAACAAATTTTACTTTCTTCAATATGCTCCCAGAAACTAACTGACATATTTGAAAACTCTATCCAAATCCTATCCACCACGAAATAAAAAGGCATGCTGTTTGAAGGACACAGAGTGAAAAGACAGGACTTTTCACTAGAAGAGTTTTCTCATGGTTGCTCTGGACCTTCTTTTCTTGCCTGGCCAGAACCAGGACACCTATTAATGATGCTATATTAGGTGTGATGAACTCTACCTGTTAAGTATTTTACAAACCTGCTCAAGAAAGTAGAGGTGATCATTTGAGACGTTCATGATATTGCAGGAAAGAATGGTAAGAGTGTAGGAAAAAGGGGTGAACCCTAAAATGCAGATGAAGCCCTAAAGATGGAGAATTTGCATGGCACAAGCAAAACACATACAAAGATTGTCATCACAGCATTTTAACATAGAAATAATGATATATGAGCCCCTCTAAAAACTCATAACAATCACCTTTTGTTTAAAGTTTGGAGCTCCCCAGGCTGTCACAAACTCTCTTTCCAGACAGCTTGGGGCAAGAGAGGCAAAACACAGCTACTAAAAACTCCTCCTGTCTCATGCATATTTATGATCAACCTCAATGAGTGTCAAGGGATCATTTCAGCCACAACCCACATGTATTCCTCTTCCTTTCTTCCTTCTGCTTCAGTTTTAAAGGAATTGGCTTTTACAAAACCAGTCCTCCGAAAAAGCTATCAGAGCTCCAAATGTTGCTGTTGCAATACTTGGGTGATAAAACAAGAGGTGGGAAAGCATTAAGGAATGTTTGTACATGAAACAAGCTGCCAAAAATCCTACTCAATCAGCTACAGCCATGCAATGAGTGACAGCAATGCAGGAGTGCAAGCCATTAGCATAAGGTAGATGGATAAAGAGTTTATTTTTAAAAGTCCAGACCAGTGTTTAAGCACTGCCACAGGCTTTGGGGAGGAATGGCTCCTTTATGAAAGTTCATAAACTCATAGGAAAAAAAAAAAGAAGAAATTAAAAAGAAAGAGAAAGAAAAAAGAAAGAAGATGAAAGAAAAAGAAAAAATAAGGAAACATACAAAAGGAAAAAGAAAAGAAAGAAGAAAAGAAAAATAGTATTAAAGACATTTATTTTTATTGAAATATTATCTACATTGAACTCCTGTTAGAAAATAAAATATGCTCATAACTAGCTACAGAAACGTACAGTGGACTTTATCAAGTTACTGAAGGCTTTCTCAAAAAATGTATTTTCCACATGAGATTTCTTTTGTTCCCAAAATAAATGTAACATACCTCATAAAGCAAAAGAACACGAATTTCACTCCAACTGCACGCCCAGCAGCCTGGGTGACAGTCTCACCCTCCTGTCTCTGTGCTCACTGTGGGCATTCAGGTTGAATTTTCTTTTCAGGCACCCATTACCCTACTATGGCAGAAAATGGAAATTTCTTCCATTTAACCATCTCCAAATAGATCAGCTGACATCATCTTGTCAGGACAAGACATTCCAGGTCTTGCTCGTTGGCTCCTACATTAGCTCAACTCCTCCATTACTCCAAACCACAAAAGATAAGCAGCCACTACAGAATTAATAATCGGGCTCTGATTCCACAAAAGAAATGCGGTTTTCTCTCATGATGCAAAAAGGAGACAGAAAATCTGTGGTAGGAGGTGAAAGGCTGCCCCAGACTCCAGGTCCCAGGAGGAGGTGGGGCTCACTTAGGGCTGAGACGTGCTGAAGCAAAAGCAAAGCGGTGCAGCACATCTTGTGAGTTCTTCACTTGGGTCCTTAGCTGCACGGGGACCTGTTCTTAGGTTAGGATTTCTTTCAAAGTTGTGAATAATTACATATCCAGCAGAAATTCAAGACATTAAGTTAATGAACTTAATGGAATGGAAAAACAGAGTAGTACAATGACAAAGAGATATAAATATGGCAATGGTAGGAACTGCACATCTGCAGTTTGTATTCAGTGACACAATTTTTATATACAATACATATGAAATACCAAACCTAAACATTGTTCAAAAAGTCTTCGGTAAGGTTGGTCATGTCAGCCATACCTGCACTACAGTCCAAGAACAGTTTGCACTCTGTAAACCTGGTGTTAGAGGCTTCCAGTTTGCAGCTAATTTAAAGCCAGAAATGAGATAATGTTGCATTTTATAAGAACAAGCAGAGAAGTTCTCACATTTGTATGTGAGGATGGAAAAAAAAGATTTTTTTGTATCCTACACTACCTCTTTATACCATTGTAGTCACTGCCGGGTCCGTTATGCAACAAATAACTTCTACCATACATTGCTTATTGGCTGATGCTCTTCCCAAGATGAGAAGCATGTTCCACTATTCCTTACAGGCTTTTGAAAATGTCTTTGAATAGATATACACATTGATACAGATTTATCTTAAGAACAAAAGACCAAAGGAACATAATTTACATTGATAGAGAGTGGAACGGTGAGAACTGAAAACTCTCATCAAGTGGAAAATACATCATTCCCCACTTCACACCACTGTCCCAAAAAAACATCTGTCTCCTTTACTGTCACCCCCTACATTTATTCTTGAGAATTTCATTCTGTGAGAGGTAGACTGTAATCAACAGAGAAAAAAAAAAAATAGAGCTTTGACACTGAATCCTCACAGGTAAAGAACCATTAACATAAAAATGGAAATCTTATTAAAAAAATATATTCTTTAACAAATGCCCCACAAAGTTTCAACAAATCCATCCTAGTAAAAATTGCCTGAACCCTGTGAATATAGTGGATGTATATGTATTGCAACTATTTCATATCTTGTGAGCTCTGTTCTGTATCCAGGTGTGGCTCTGGGCCTTAGGGACTTCACACTCTTTTACATGCTGTTAGTTTTCTTAATAAAGTATTCACCCTTAGATCGTCCAAGTGATTCACAAACTAAGTTTGCTACAAAGCACAACTGCACAGGTGGCATCATGTGATTTTAGATAAGGAACTGAAATAAAGACTAGAGATAGAAGGAACTCCTGATGCTGGATCCTGTTTGAAATACCCAATTTTTCGTAGTGCTTGAAACCATGTACAACTTGACTCGTGCAAGCACAGCTCTCTTGGACACTGGCTGATAAGGAGTGCTCTGCAACTCTGTTGGGCATCTCACAGGACCTTGATTTCCCTGTGCAGGGAGTAAGGAATGCCTGGTCACTGTCAGCCTCCTGGGAAGTCAGGTCTAAAATGCTTGGCTCATCATGCAACCCTGAAGGCATGGAGGATCCAGTGCTTTAAGGCAATGTTAGACTGACAGAAAAACAAGATTATCCTTTCTCTGCTGCAGCTCTTTGCCTTGTTTGAGGCTTTCTGGAGGACACATAAACAAGTTCCTTAAAACTACCACCTTCTCCCACTATGCAAGTTGACTCCTTACACCTCTGTTCTGAATAAAGACAGAAACTCAACAGAAGTGTCATAAAATTGCACCATTGTGATGTAGATCACCATTAAACTTCCCCATACCCTTAAACAGACTTTCCAGGCAAAAGGGAGCTTTGTGGCATCTCCAACACAGGCTTTTATAGACCAAAGGGAGAAGCAGTTCCAAACTTATGGGACCTGGTGTAAGCATCTTCCGACATAACACTTAAGTTCCCTCACATGCACACAGCTTTTCACAGTCTGATGCTTAAAAAGGAGCAATGCCTTAGACAAGTTGCCCCAGGACAGTCGTGGTTTTATGGAGAAATGAAAATCAACAAGTCGAAACCAGCTCATAAACGAAGACACAGTCAAGATGATAGCAATAAATGAAGTGCTCACAGAGCAGCACATCTAGTGAAGCAATGTTACATTAATACTGCCTTTGGTATTTAGCCCCTTGCACTGTAGCACCAATGGAAAAAAATTTTGCTACCAGATCTGACACTGGTCTACAGCAGGAGACAGCAGGCAGGGTTTGAGGTGTCGGGCAGGTAATGAAAGTGCAAACCTACTGTTTGGTGATTCACAGTCAGGGCTGGTGGCAGACTCTATATGCAAATCTGTCAGCGGGTGACATGGAACAGCTCTCCTCCTAAGCTATGCCTTCAAGGCTTCCTCCCCAGCACGCACATGGAGTTTCCATCACTTTCCTGAACTTGGTCAGTAGTACCATTCACATGGGCCTGTCTCTGACATATACGATCTGTAAATGTAAACATGAAATATATTCCCTATTGAAAACAGCAGTATATGCATTTCAACAGTGGATTCAGCTAGTTATGATAAAGGAGGAAAGCTGGAATTCTACAATGGGGAATTTCAATTCCCTTTGTCCCTTGTAGCCCTCAAGTTAACTCTCTGAAATACATTAATGTCTCTCTGATTTCTCCACTCCCTAGTTCTCCTTCACAGAATCACAGAATCACAGAGTAAACTGAGTTAGAAGGGACCCATAAGGATCAACAAGTCCAACTTCAGGAAGGGTTATAATTTGCTTAGGGAAAAAAAAAAACCAACAACCAAACCAAAATTTTTTCATCAGCATCTTTCAGACCTCAAAGATTCACAAAGACATTACGCAAAGGTGCAGCAAAGGCATTGTGTGTACAGCAGCAATACCACACAAACTGGTGGTTTAAACTTTCAGTTCACACCAAGTGTCTGACACTCTTAGCAAAGCTTACTATGTAAACAGGAAAATTAAATGAACTTTTAATTTTACAGTTTCTGAGGGGGGAAAAAAAAAGTGAAGCTCAGTTACCCAGATGGAAATTCTTCCTTTCAGTTCCCTCTCTCAGCACACCTCTATAGCATCCAAAATAAGGCTGCTCAAAGGTTCCCTACATAACCCTACTGTGCTGACTACACAGTGAGTGCTGGGAGCCTGGGTTTGGCCCATTCCAACGGAGGGCCACCACAAACACACAAGGAGAAGTAAGGGATCAGCCAAGAGTGGAATGCACACGTGGTAATGAAGCTCCACAGAGCCACCTTCAAAAACCCATTTTTGTCTCCATAAATGTGTTTATAATGTTACAGCTTCTCTCTAAAAGTAGATAAAGTTAACAATCCAACTAATCTAAAGTTCGTGGGAAATCTATGAAAAGTTGGATCTCAGAAACCAAGCTGTATTTCCTTAAGACTGGAGAATTAGAAGTACGAAAAGTGCATTTTTACATATTTGTTACAAAAGATGAGGTGCTGAAGAATACACTAAAAATAAGTTGGTTCAGTAAGTCAACTGAAATTTTGCCAGTTAAGGACTATGCCGGAATTGTAAATGCTATTTTGTCACAAAAATCTCATCCTGTTGTCTTTAAAAATACGCAGAAACTGTCATTTAAAGATTCCAGCACAGTACTGGGGTACCTACAGGGGTTCTGGAGAAGGGAGCTGCTTCAATGTCAGGTTCACTGCCCTGGCAAAACACAGGCAGTATTATCATCATGGGGCCCAAAACTGAGCATGCCGTAGAGGAAGGATGACAAACGCTCTGGAACAATTTTCATAAATGGATTTAGACTCCAGAAATCTGATTCTTTTCTAGAGAAAAGAAGACTTAGGGGGGACCTAATTAATGTTTATAAATATCTTAGGCAGAGGATGCCAGGGGATTTAGCCAGCCCCTTTTCAGTGGTCTGTGGGGACAGGACAAGGGACAATGGCTGTAAGCTGGAGCATAGGAAGTTCCGCACCAACATGGGGAAGAACTTTTCCCCAGTGAGGGTGACAGAGCACTGGGACAGGCTGCCCAGGAGGGTGTGGAGTCTCCTTCTCTGGAGATATTCAAGACTCGTCTGGACGCCTATCTGTGCAATATGAGCTGGGGAGCTGCTTTGGCAGGGGGGTTGGACCCGATGAGCTCTCGAGGTCCCTTCCAACCCCTACGATTCTGTGATTCTGTGATATAAGATGTTGCCACCGTGTCACCAACAGCCTACCAGAGAAACACATGAAACACACTAATTGTAAAGCCAAACATTTTCAATAATCAGAGTACTGATATACAGTAGGTTTTGTCCCCAGCACTGATGAGGCAGAAAGCAAGGTATCAGACCATTATATTTCAAAAGACTCAAGCATTTCATGGTGTGAAATACAAACCACATGGTAAGTGATACATCCTTTTAATTACTGACTATATAGTGTGTCATAAGATGAAAGAACCACTGAAATTAGTGAAGTTACTTCTTCATGGTAGCCTTCATAATGCACAGTCAGATCTCTGAAATGTTAAATACTGGATACTGCACAAGCTTTTAAAGAAAACTCCATCTTTCTCATACTACCAACAGTTATTCTGAAGACTTATGATGAGCTGCATCTCCAGAAAGGTAAAGTGTAAATTTATTTAACTACTGCTTTGTGGGTTTTTATTTTTAATATACAGTCTGTCTGAATACAAAACTTGGACTTAAAATTCAATTTCCCTCATCAAACAAAATAAACATTAATCTATATTTATATTCTAAGGATACAGAATAAAATAAATAAATATGCAAATTCCCCTCACAACAAAATAGGAAAAAAAAAACCTCAATTAAAACCTTTGGGTCCTTATCTGGTGCAGTTCTCACGGTTTCAGTGATGCTCAACTAATTCACTGCAGCCTAGGATATACAGCTACTACTTGTATGTTACAGAGATTACATTTTAATTATAGATGTGCTTTGAATTTATCATTAAACTAGAAAACACATGTTAAACAAAAAATAATAAACTGCTGCCAACACCCATCTTGGGCTGCTCGGGCCACCTTTCCTCTTCCATCCAATCACCATAGCACCTCTTTGTGATGCAGAATTTGCTAGACAGACTTACCTACAAGATCTCAGGGAAAATCTACCTCTGCGGTTTTCACTCCTCTTGGCTGCTTTCTGTTTTCTACACATTATCCAGTTTTTCTACATCTGGTTACACTGCCCCATATGTTTGGAACAGCCTCCCTTCTCCCTGCCAAGCAACCTCCCTCTCTCTCATGAAATCCCTCTTTCTTTCAGCAGTCCCTTCAACAATAATCCTCACATTCCCCCTCACCTGACTTGCGCCATGTCTCGTCATGCAGCTGGGTTTTTTATCTACCTCTAGGCCAGACCTTGCAAACATTTTCCCATGGTAAAAAAAAAACCCAACAACCCGATCCTTCTGATCAGTTTTACTACCCACAGCAACAGGATGAGTTCAGAGAAAAAAAAAATTCTATGTTTTAGTTATTAACAGCAATTTCATTCCTGCACAACTGGAGCAAAACAGGCAAACAGTCAGATATCTGTTCCTCCTGCCAGTGGTGGGGGGATGCAGGACAGAGGACGGGAGAACGGGGCAGCTGCTGGGATGTACCCTGGCGCCAGCACGGACACTGCCGGCCAGCTGTGCCTGCTCCATCCTCCACATGCACATGGAGGAGGCATTTAAAATTACTCTCCTGTACAAAAATATTTCAAAGCTCTGAAGACCTATGCCCATTACCAGAGGCTTTCATTCTCCCTGAGTCTGGGGGAATTTTTTGAGGTCAATGAGTAAATTTACAGGTTGTTAAATATGCTGCCCCTGAACTGAATGCACAAACACCACTAGCTTCTCACTATTATGACATCTAAAATCTTATCTGGCCAGATATGAAGGGGGAGGGGAAGAGAGAGAAGGAAAAAAAAAAAGCATTTTACACTTATCTTAAGCATACTCTCCTCACAAGTGCCTGCTTGTGTCAGCCAATGGATACCATAAACATAAAAGTGGGCCATTTGATCCAGAACAAAACCCTCTATTCAAATTACACAGTTACCTCTGAGCATACTTCAGCGATATCCAGTGGGCAATGAAGCCACTTTGTATGATTAGAAGGATCACTGTGACTCCATTTGAGCTCACTAGACTTCTGTCACAGCTGAGGGAATATCCTGATCAACATGAGTTTCACCGAAGGTTGGGTGTGCCATCAATCTTGTGCCTTGTACCACTGGATAAGGTCCTGGATGGCATATTTTACAATATTTGCTGAAAGGTGCTTCCCAGCTCTTCCTGTACTCCTGAGTAACAAAGAAGATGCACTGCCAAAAGTCCTCCCACTGAGATCTCAAATCCAGCACACTCCCCCAAGAAAAAAAACCAACACAAACCCAAAAAAACTCAGCAAGGATTTCTGTTTATAGCAAGTTTGCATATTTTCCTGGGTTTATGTGCTTTGTTTTTTTACAGACTTATAACCTAACTAGGGAACCACAGACTGCTGCATCTGTTGGTCCCAGTTATTATCAAGTATGTGCTGACTGTATATAAAAGTTATCCCATTGCATCATAGCACAAACAAGCCGTGTCACGCCTGTAACCATGTGCAGATGAGCCCTGTGCAGCACCCCTCTGCAGCCAGCTGGGGAAGGACCAGCTGGTGCGGCTGGGCAGCGATCGGGTCCTGCCGGCTCAGCCCAGTGTCAGCCACAGCCATTACGCCAAGGCAACAGCTATCGATGGCAAACATTTGCATCCTTGCCTCATCTCACCATCTGCTTCTGCTGCTGCTCACTTGAAAATTAATACGATGGTTGCTTGAATCAGAAGCTAATGCTGCATCTGTCTTCCTTAGCATTATAGATAATTATTGCACTATGTGTGCAAGCCTTTTTGCAACTCAAATGGGGCAATGGTGGCCTCTAATCTGACAAGATCTTTCCTTCACCAAGAGAGACTAAAATGCTTCATTTGCAAGTGTGGACCCTGAAATAAATTAGACTAAATCTAGACTGCTCCCTTACTTTCCTTTTTGTTCTTCTTCCCCTCTATACTTTCGCGAGAGCTAAAAAGTAAATTAGTAAAGTGTAACTCACATTCAAAGAACCTAAAAAAGTCTCTTACAAGGAAATGTACAGAAAACTCAGGGCTGGTCTTGCTTGTAGAAATTACATCTCCAAGTCCAATGTCTAGGGCTGTTTGCCAACCACGGACATTAATGAAACAACTAAAATTGCATTTCATCATCTCGATTATTTATTCCTAATAGTTTCCTGTTTGCATCTGATTTGCACTGCATGAAGAAAACCAGAAATGTGAGAAGAATAAAGTATATGTTGCCATAAAGTCCTTGATGTTAGCACACTCATACAAATCTTAGTTCTGTGGGCCTTTAATCCAGTCTCAAAGAGGTATTCCCTATATATAAATTGGAACATTCTGGTTTTAGAGAAAGACTAATTTCACAGGCTTCAGGGGAAAATGCTTGATAGATATCTGCCCTCTTCTTTCCCATGTAAGTTACACTGGAAACTGCTTATAGGAAAATTAACAAACTGAATATTTTTTAAAGCCTCCTAGTGAAAATTTTACCCTATGCATATTTTTTATCATTCAAATTAGAATTTTTTTACAATAAAAAAGCAATGAGTCAAATCCACTTTGTTACTTTTTAGGGGAATTCTAGAGATACGTATATATAAAGAAACAAAAAACCCCTTCCCTCCTATTCAAATTGGTTTGAAAATGCAGTGAAGAATTTTGCAACTATTTTTCATAAACTACACTTTGAGCATTGTGGTTATAGCAAGTAAGCTGTTAAAACTAAAAGAAAATATAAGAAAAAAAAAAAAAAGCTCCATCATGTTCTAGCCTATTCCACCTCATGACATATATACACATTAGCAATGAAATCATGCAAGATGACCTCCTTCACCTCCTATCAGCAAAACCACAACAGACAATTGGCAAAACAGAAAAGACCAGTGGAAAAAATGGAAACCATTTAAGCAGGACTTTGTTTTGGAGCTTTTGAGAATGGAAGAAAGGTGCTTCAAAAAGGCCAGGCTGTCTGTAAACAGGAGCAAGAGAAGAAAAATTAGAGAGACGGGTCATTAGGAGTCCATGGATCTTAGCCGGGTTCTTTAAAGAAAAACAAAAAGATCTATCACAGTTAAACAGTATGTACATAGGGAAGATGCAAAGATGTGCTCGTGGTAAAGAGGATTTTGCTTTCTATGCTGCTTTAATCTGTTTTCCCATGATAACTATTTTTTGTCCCTAATTTTTCTCAAGAGACACACAAAGAAATGCAAAATCAGCTTACACTTTCTATTAATTCCAGATGATAAACTGCTGAAAACTGACTAATAGCCAAATCAAGAACTGAATTATGATGAAGGCACAGTTTCTAAAAAAGCCTTTGTAATTTTTCAAGTGAGTGAAGCAGGAGAGCAAGTATCATCACACAACTTTTAGAAAGAAATTTGTACTCTCAAGGCACTGGAGAAATATTAACTATTTTATTTCTCTACCACCATTTTGGGTTGCAAAGTGGCACTTACTCTGGTTTACAGATGGAAAACTGAGTCAAGCTTAGTACTACAAAGACCCTCACGGAGCATCACTCAGTTTTGCCACCAATAGGAGCAGCTGCCCCTACCTTTCCCAAACCCAGGCTGTCATTGCTGCCTCTTCTCCGTGCTGGCACATTGTGCAGCCACGGGATAGGCTGGAGCAGGGGCCCAATACAGTTTTTAGCTGCAGTACCTAGTTACGCTAGAGTAACTTCACAGTGGAACACCACCACAGATCTACTTATACCTAAGTCAGTGCTCTGTGGAGCTCCATGGAGCTGTAGTCCCAAATTCAGGCTGTTTAGAAATTGTTTTTATCCTAGTATCTGGCAATAGTGGAGTATCTCAGGATGAATGAATCATGTGGATGGCCTTCACTGCCCAATTTCCTGACATACCACAAGGAGAGAGACAACACATCACAGAGGTGATGACCCATCAGACTGCAGCAGGGGCAGCACATCCTACAGCAGCATCCTGATGTTTGCTGCCTGGGAACATCAGAAAAGGACTGGGGAAATTGCACACAATTCTCTAAACCCACAAATCCGGAGTCAACATAATTTCTGCGCTATAGCATCAAATTAGCCCTCTAGACCAAATATATCCATGCTGAATGTGTAACTTTGGATGTCTGAGACAAAATCTCAGATTTAAATGGCATTTGTCTAACCATTCCCATTAATGGCAAAGTTCTCCCCAGATCAACAGCTGCTGAGATAATCTAACGCTTAGCACATCTGAAAATCCAAACCAAGCTGTGGCTCTCAAGAAAATCTAACTAATTTTATCCTTTTTTGACAGTGTTGTTTATTTTTGTCTTTGGCTTTTGTAATTAAAATGCGGATCTAAATCATCTGACCCAGATGCAGCAGAAAGTCCTTAAGAACTTTTCGAAAAAGAGATATACACTTGCCTTAAACCCTAAGAGAGCCCAAACCCCTGTAGAGTAAATGATTAGATATTTGTAATAGAGAATTAGGAAGAAAAAAATCAAATCATATAGAATTCACTATTATACTATTAATGACTTTAATAATATGAAATTTAATTAATAAATTTCTACACCACTTTGCAGGTTTCACTGATGTTGCAGGGCTGTCCCAGGGCAGACCCCACCAGCAGGAGCTGCCTCTGCACATGCTGCAGCATGGCTTGACCAGATGTGCAGATGCTAATAAATAATAGTAATGATGATGATGATGGCAGAACCATGTAGGCGTTCATGATTTTCTAGTTTCCAGTCTCTCCTCAATCTACAATGCCAAACTGCCTCAGATGGCTGGCGAGCAGTCAGATGCTGACAGCCATCCTGGCAGTGCTCTCAGCCCCAGGGGCCCCTCACCTAATTATCCTGACACGGAGCAGAAGGATGCTGTGCTGCTGCCAAACGGGGAGGTGCAGGCTCAGAGGGACACCCAGTTTCAGTGTATGATGCTCTGCACCATACCCAAGGAGTCTGGCCTGGGAGGACAATCACCTTGGACCCCCAGACCTACATTCCTGGCTTGCACTAGCCTGCAGGCAAATGGCTTACCTACGCCCAGGAGCAGTGAAGAAGAGGACTGGATTTCAAGCCAACCCCGAGATTATTTGCAGCCTGGATTAATTAAAACTACTCAGATTTCACTTTTTACCCTCCCATACTGAAAAAGAATACATGCTTTAGAATAAAAACACTCAACCATGCCAATACATCTCCCCCACCAACTGATTGTTTCACATGCCAGGGCGCAGCCTGGCCATAGGAGGATATTGTAATTCTCTAGACACGATGACACTGACAAAAATTATTTCACAGGCTACAGTGAAACTGTATCCTGGTGTTATCAGCTTAGCCTACAATTCTGAAATAAGAAGAACATGGAGAAGTAAAACAAGAGGTGAAAATCGTCATCATATTCCAAACCACATGCACAACTCTGAAATGTTCATTATAAAATTCCAGGCAATGGTCTCAGTTCCATGGCGCAGAGAGACTATATTTTGAAATAATGAAAAAGCAAAGGTGGAAGGGTGCTTGGAATAAAAGTCAGCAGGTGTGATTATTATTTGGAAAATTCTTATGTGCTTATTCTTCAGAGCACTGCATGAATATTCATTAAGCCTCCCAGCTTAGGAGGTTTCAGATTGGAGTGTTGATATCTTCCCTTTATGGAAGAAAAAACAAGGTATAAAAGCTCAGCTTCAGACAGCTAAATGGAACTTGAGTATTGCAGTTTCTCCATACCCTCATCAAGTCTTTTTCCAATTATCTTTCTTTAAGGTAAAAGGAGCAACAATCAAGTGACTGTGGAGAAAAGTGATTGCCTAAGACCACTACAAAAATAAATGGCAAAGCCAGTGATGAATTCAGAGCTCTGAAGACTCTGCCCAGTACCCTGGTCCTATGGGAACACTACTTAAGTGTAGAAAATCATGAGCTAGCAACACTCTTTCAAGCTCTGGTAGCAGTTTCCCCAAGCTGCTCTCTGAGGCCACAGTTCAATGATCCATGCAGCTGATCAATGGAGCAGTGCTGCCAGCAGAGCTTCAAATTAAAAGCTAAAAGAAAAGGTTCAGTGAGCTCTTGACATGAATTTTAGGTTCAGCAAGACTGCCTCAAAAACAATTGCCTTTGGCAATTATCACAGAAAATATTTTCAGAAGATATCTCAAGTTTGGAAAATAACATTTACCAGGGGCTTTCTTGCAAGCCCCGTATATTCAGATGTGCAGTTCAGGGCTGCCCTGACAAACATCTCCCTGAGTATAAGTTAGACACGAGCATCTATTTAAGACCAAGTTAGAGAATCCATATCCTTCAGCTAAACACTGAGGCAAACAGTTTTGCTTCAAGAAGCTTCAATAACATCTCAAACCTATTTAGAGAAGAAGCAAACCTGGCTGCAAAGTCTGTGTGAAAAGCCTAGGAAGAAGTCAAATGGCATGCTATGCCCCAATAGCTTTGCTCCCCCAAAAACACAGGACTAACAGGAAGATCCTAGAGGACTCAGTAGACTCGCTTCTAGTTCTTGATGTACCAGTGAGATGCACTGAAGTAACTAATATCTCCTTCCTATACTCCTGGTTCCTCATCTCTGGAGATTAATTTTAATCCCCTTTGTTTTGAGCCTTGATATCCACTAAAGAAAGACACTACCTTTCAGTTAGATATCATTATATCATATTTTTAAAAAAAACACATATGAAGTAACGTAAGAATTCTTGCATCTAATAATTTAATGGTTTTGCAACCATACAAATATGAAAGCATGACAAGAAGAAAAAGCACTGCAAATGTAGCTAACCCAAATATGATCCCAAAGGTCTGCCAGCAAGCAAGTAAATATATCTGTCCCATTTGTTCAGTCATTTCTAACTTTCCCTGAATTAGAAGAAAATAAGTTGCTATTTATCCTCACATACATTATATTTCTTTGAGTAAAGGACACGGGGAGATTCATCAGTATCTCAGCAGGGTTTAATTTTCTAGGTGGTCTAAGTAATGGTGAAGTTTTTCCAAATGTACAAATAAATACCGATCTTCAAGCCTTTCCCCCTTAAAAGTAAACAATATGAAGTTAAGTAACTTAAGAACTTTAAAGAGAGTAAAAACAAATCAAAGAACAAGACTGAGGCAATACAGATGGTAGAAACCTGAAAAATGTGAAGTCTGGGAAGGGAAAAAAAGTTTAGGAAAGAGCTCTGAAAAGCTGCTCTCTACACCACCTTTTTGTACAGGGTCCCTTAAAATGCTGTTGGGAAAGGTCTCTGCCATCATTCACTCATGAGCTGATGCAGAAACCAAGAAATAACCCTTCCCACCAGTTCTGCTTGGCTATTGGCATTCCCTACGGCACTTCCCCAGCCTTTCTCTGTCTCTGCCATCTTGATTCCACACTCTGTCATGACAAAAATTCCAACAGAACAGTGGGGCAGAAACAAGTCATTGTTTTAATCCTACATGCTGATCACAGAACTCACATATAGATGATTAAAATGCTTAAAGATCAGGTAGACGTGCTTCAGAGAAAAACCAAAAACATAATCCATTTATCTCAGGAAAGGAAAAAAGTGTAAAGATAATGATGTAAAACGGGACAATGGGATTCTATCTACTCCTCTTAATAATTAAACAGCAAGAAGATAGAACAAACAGTTAAAAAGGAAAGCATGCAAAATTTTAATGTAGAAAGTATGAATACAGAGTATCGACAAGGATGCAGAAAACCTATTTTCTGTCAATAATTCTAGATCACTAGGTAGGACAAAGAACAAACAGGGCTTTTTATCAGGGATCAAGAAGAAACTTCCTGGAAGGGCAGGTTATGCCAAGATCACCAGCAGGTTATGCCAAGATCACCAAACAAGGCATTGTTTTATGTGTGTTTGTTAGGTGAGGTGGATATCTGGCAACAGCACACTCAGGCAAGGGCAGATAGGAGGGAAGATTTGCATTGCATTGGGAGCATCTTAGCATTGTTTGATTCCATCAGCACTAATTGTCTGTATTTCTGCCTTAATTTTACTGGGCCCCTACATGGAGAGCATGCCTTGGTTACAGTGAATCAGCAGAGAAGACAAGGGGAAGTGTAGCTGTTTATTATTTTGTCTTTTGTTCAATTCTATGAAATACTTTTCTAACATTTTCTTTTTCAAGGGCATTCCTTCTTTGTGTTTTCCTGTCAATTCTACACCTCTTAATGAACCTCTTTGCTGCCTTTTGGCTTTGGACAGCCTTATCTCTCTTTGTAGAACTTTATTTGTTCTCTTTGCAAAACTTTATTTATCGTTGGACACTAGTAGGGAGATCAACCTCCTCAGAACACAAGTATGGATACTGTCCAAACCCCCGCAGAGTTTACAGTCCAAACATTCACTCAGCAGAAAATCCTTGTTAGCTCTGTTTCATCCCTGTCTCCTACCCTCTATTTATTTTGGCATTGTAAAAGAACACACTGTGTTCACAAAAACAGAAGTCTCCTCTGCAGTACGATGTAGGTACATTAAAGCAGGTAAAGCGTAATTTTGATGAGCATTTATGTAGTAGCCTGGTGGGAGTGCAGCCATTCAGCTATTCTCTTTGCAAGAGAGAGACGCTGAACTGTGCTGACAGCCACCAATTTCACTGGGACAGCAACAGGGATGGAGGAAAAGGGGCCCTGTCCCAGAAAAACATTTTCCTGTTTCTAACACCATGTTGCTGTTAAGTGAGCAGTTGTGAGACCCTTCAGTAAAAGACAGTTACATATAAGTACATACATTTTAGATCATGGCCAGGGGTCTTGAGGAGCATCAGAATCACTTAAATTCAGCATCACATCCCACTGTGATGGAGGTATGTCTTGGTGTGTGAGGAGGTGAAGGAGCCTGTTAGGGGTTAGATGACCATTTGCTCAGCAGGAATTGCATGCTGTGACAGGGAGCAGGTGATCTTCTGCACTTCCTACACAATCCTTCCTTTTTCTCCTCAAGCACATGACAATCTGCTGCACCAAGAAGAGTGACTTACAACACACCAAGCATAAAAAACAGGATCACACAGCATGGCAAGAGGACCCCCCCGAGACTCAAAGACCCGTTCAGAAGTGTTTGGTCAAGCTAAAATATAAGGTCCCACTAAGCTGAGGTACTGAGGTAAAGTCAGAATGTCTCCTTGTTGAGCCATTTCTTCATGCCTTCAAGGCTCAAGAACATTTTATTTCATCTTAGAATGATACAGCATTAAATATTAAAAAAAGGTGCTCTGGAAACATACCATGTAGGTTATCAGCAAATATTCACTTCCTGGCAGTTTTGTGTTATTTGCAGAGGTCTTTTATTTAAAAATTACTAACTCAACATACACACGTTATTACTCACATCCAGAAGGAAGGGTGACTCTTCAGGAAAAATGAACTTTCTGCTCAGGCAGTTGCCAATAAGACCCCAGAAGAATGAGCATGCTACAAGTCAGATTCATTACAAGTAAATTAAACTGTCTGTCGTAAGAAACTTAGTTTATTCTCCTCTAAACTTTTGTTCTGAAGCAGAAATCAATTTCCATTGTAGTTCAAAACAAAGTAAATAAAAGGTATTGTAACTTGCACTACCTCCCTAACTGTAGTGTTTTTAATGAACAGAAGTTATTCATTTTTGGAGGGGAAAAAAAAAATTAAGATAGTGGTATTATTTTTGGCTGGTTTGTGCCTTTTTGAACAGCAATGCATTTCATTCTTTTCAAATGCTTATTAATTTTTGGCATTGCAATACCTTTAGGTAACTTTGTAAACAGAAAGATAGTGAAGTCTGTGTCTTTACGTCACTATTTTATATATCTCTTTAAAAATTAATCTAATTGATTCATTTTTAAATTCCCTGACAGTTCAAAGTTTCAGCACTTTTAAGAACTGGCCCCTAATATCAGTTAAAATATCATTGTATATTAACCTGTTTGGAAACCAGAGCCTCTCCACTTAATCATAAGCACTACAAGTAAAGCCTGACCTAAGTAACCTGCCAAATGCTGTGCAGGAGCTGGTGCCAGATAGGAAGATAATTTAATTCTCTCTGTTCCCAGAGCTGGGCTTTATCCAGGGGACAACTTTTTCTTTGGGTCGGTTTTTTGTTTGGTTTGGGGTTTTTTTTAAGCTAATTTGGGGCATTTTGCCTTTGGCTTGGACCATTTTCTAAATAAAATAAAAAACATTAATTTGGATATAGTATTAGCGCCAATACCATAATGTAATATTTTTATATGGTTTAATATGAAAAAAAAAACCCTTCAGTACATCAAAGAGAGAAATATAATAAAAGATATGGACCTAAAAAGCCTTCTCTTTCTTTCAGGCATGTGGGAAATGTCACACTGAACAGATCTGCAGAACCCATAGTAATCCCCAAAAGTTAACTTGAAACACCTTCCTATGTCACATTTAGCTAGAAATGCAATTCCTTGTTGCTCCTACTCCAGTGGGATTGTGGGCTCCTGGGAAAGGGTGAAGCTGATCTATCGCCAATATCTACTGTGGTTTTCTGACTTCCCAGCATCAAGGACTGGACTGAGCAGTTGCAGAGTGCCTCAATTCAGTGCAAAAGGAAGGATTCCTTTTCCTTGAGTAAGAGCCATCTCATCCTACAGCTGCTCAACTGTTGCATCTGGTGCATCCATCACGATTACAACCAAGTCACTGGTAAAGCAATCCAGTCAGGTGCTGTAATCTCCAGGTCTGCTGACTTTAATTTTGCAATGACTGCAGCTACTCGATTTCCAACTGCTTTTTGTTCTGCTCGCAAATGTCTTACTCTGAAATCAAGAATGCAAACTTTTGATAGTTGGGCTTAATCACAAACCCCATTTATATTTAAAAAACGCATTCCTCCAATATTTGCTCAGTTGTACTCCCCTTTATTTTGTTAGATAATTTATGACAGTTGAATTCTGTGCCAGAAGCAGTTCAGCAAGTCACTCTTATTTTAAGAGAATGTTTTGCTAACACAGAGACAGAGAATCTAATTTTTTACTAAATATTTCCTGCTGTCAGTCTGTCAGTTTTATATTAAGCCACTGTCTGTTGGAAACTACAGGCCTGATCCTGGTAGAAGTTGCATCTCCTGCGTCATAAGACATCTCTGCCAAGGTCTGAGCATCTCTCCTACAGACCCCTCTGAGCACTATGTGTCCATAGACACATGTGTCTGTAGAGAAAAACATGCTTTGAAACCATTCTTTGCACTGCAGAGCCAGTGCTTGATTTTTTCTTTTTTCTTTTTATTTTTTAAATTTGCTGAAGTAGTTAAGCAAAAAGGAAAGAAAGAAAAAGAAAAGGTTTCTTAAAGTTAAAAAATATGGTTTCAAATTAGGAATAGAATTAGACCTGAGATGTTTTAGGGGAGAACTGCAGGGGGGTGGATGAGCTGGGGAACCTTCATCTTTTCTCTCTGTTAAGGTTTGCTCCTACAAGATACTATGCAAAATATACCAGACACATGCATAATTATCTGGAGTCATAGAATCACAGACTGGTTTGGGTTGGAAGGGACCTCAAAGATCATCTAATCCCAACCTCCCTGCCATGGGCAGGGACACCCGCCACCAGCCCAGATTGTTCAAAGCTCCATCCAACCTGGCCTTGGACACTGCCAGGGAGGGGGCAACCACAGCTGCTCTGGGTAGCCTGTGCCAGGGCCTCACCAGCATCACAGGAGAGAATTTCTTCCTAATATACCTAAATCTCCCTTTTTTTCAGTTTAAACCCATTCCCCCTTGTCCTATCACCCCCTGCCCTTGTAAACAGTCCCTGTCCAGCTTTCTTGTAGACCCCTTTGGGTACTGGAAGGCTGCAATAAAGTCTCCCCAGAATGTTCTCTTTTCTAAGCTGAAAAGCCCAACTCTCTCAGCCTGTCTACACAGGAGAGATGCTCCAGCTCTCTCATCATCTTTGTGGCCTCCTCTGGATTCACTCCAACAGCTCCAGGTTTTTCTTGCACTGCAGCCCCATAGCTTGATGTAGTACTCCAGGAAGGGTTCACACAAGCAGAGGGTGAGAATCACCTCCCTTGACTTGCTGACCACGCTTCTTTTGATGCAGCCCAGGACAGGTTGACTTTCTTGTCTGCATGCACACATTGCCATCTCATTTGAGCTTTTTGTCCACCAACACTCCCAAGTGCTTCTCCTCAGGCCTGCTCTCAATCCATTCTCTGCCCAGCCTGTAGTTTTGCTTGGGATTGTCCCAAACCATGTGCAGGACCTTGCACTTGGCCTTGTTGAACTTCACGAGGTTTGTAAGGGACAATACTCAATATTGGGTTTTCCCCATCTCCTTCAGTCTTGGTGGTTGAAAACTGCTGCAAGACTCTTTAACGTGGTTCAGTCCTCCCATCCTATGCCACAGCCTGTCCTCAGGCTTAATGTGCTGTCTCCACCTCATTGCTATTAAGCTATGCCTGTATGCAAACATTTCTCTAAGTTGAACAAAAGACACGTTCAATTTGTAAATCAGTTTTTCCCTCTGCCATTTGAAACTTTTGCACTTCTGTAAAGGATCCCATCCTGTTAACTGGTCTGAACTTCAAAAGGTATTTAATTATACATTTTTGCAACTACAATGGCAAATGTGTGGTTTTTCAGTTTAATCTGTTTAAGTCATTTAACTGAATACCACTGATAGGCTGTGAATTCCACCTGGAGATCTTTCTGCAGAAGGCTCATGTCCCCAGAACAAGCCTTTGGATGAAGAACCACAGGCCTCAGTAACATCTGCTGACAGCTATAGCACATTGACGATACTTCTATTATTTTCATTACACTAATAACCAAAAAATTGCAAAATGGGGTGAAATTACCTGAGGCTTTATTATAGCAATGAAGATAGTAACACTGCTTGCAGGACTGGAGGCTCAGGTGGGTCTTTTTCTACATATAATCTCATCTGCCTCTAGTATTTATTTTATTGTTAGGAGTGCATTCTTACATCCTTTCAATTCTGGATCAAGGTTACCTTCATCTCAGGGATTCATTCAGACACAGACACCATAATTATAGTAAGGGTAATTCTACTGTGCCTAAAATACACCCCACTCACGAAAATTGACATCTTTCTAAAAGCCCAGCAGTACAGCACAATAACGTAATGGAAAACTCCAGAGATACTCCACTACCAGACCTCAAACATGATACAGAGAAAGATTTTTCTAGGTAAAAACTTTTCATATTGTAGGAATTGCACTATTTTGTTATTTATATATTTAATTATACCCACAAGATATATATTTTCTGCAGAGTTGAAGCAAAATAATTTTACTAGAGATGCCTACCCATAACAAGATGAGACTTCCAGCTCATTTCACACTAGCTACAAAAGGCCTCAGCCATATTAATGACTTCGAGGTTGGGTGGATTTCAACTAATAACCTAAAGATGAACAATCCTATGTATCCAGTTACTAACTGAGTTCCTTTAAATGGACACTATCTGAATACTCATCTTTGCATTCAGAGAGAAAAATGCAAAATGGAGAAAAAACACTTAGCCAGGCTGGCAGAAACGATGCATTTGGCAACTGTCTGAATTCAAACAATGATGTACTTGTTTAAAGAACGGTCTAAAAATTAGAATTGTCATGAACTCAAACACACATCAAATTGTAATCTTATTCTAAATCTTTACTATAATCTTTCAAATTACATGCCTGCCTCAATTTTCAAATCTTAGAAGTCCAGAAAAGACTTGACGGCATATCAAAAAGATACCCAGTAAAAGCAACTTCTAATACAGGATAATAATTATAACAGTTCCCAGTGGCGGCTCTGTGGTCCAACTTTCCTTTCTCATTCTTGAGCATCTACTGGGAAAGTATACAGACTATTTCACATTCTGTTTTGATACAAGTAAATAATTTATGAGTAAGCTGTTTTACAGAAAAAGCAGTATTTGGTAAATATGAATTGCAAGAATGAAAAACCTGTAGAGTTTGTTTATGATGTGAGCGCTGGTTTAAATAACTGCAGATTATATGGCATCAAAAAGAGAGTAATCAAAACTAAAAATACAACAAAAATGAAGCGATGAACTGCTATTATATATTTTAAATGATAGGTTTTGAAGTAAATACAGCTTTCTTTAAACAGTGAGACTGCTTGCTCTTCTATTTTCCCTAACTTCTTTGTTTTAAATTTATGCAAGTCTGTTGCTATTATTTGACTTGCTCCCTTCTTACTGCGGTGATAACATGCTTCCTATCCTGCAAATAAACATGCTCACAGAAAGGAATGGCCAATGGAGACACAGAAGAGTACAAAAAAAGTGATAAATTAATCACTTGGGAGCATACCTGGACTAAAGGAATTAACAATTCATGACAAAATATGAATCTGCTGTACAAGCATTAGCTTTCCCTAAAGGTCTGTTAACTCTAAGTAACACGAAGGAGAAACCACTTCTCCTTTTTGCATAGCTGGGTTTATGCACATTTGTTGCTCATGAAACATGTCCCTGCAACACGACTTCGCTGTCTCTGGCAGACGGGATGCCTGCTCTGCACACCAGAATGCCACAAGTGTGTGTTAATCACAACAGTATACACAAGGCATATTAAACCCCAAAGATACCTTGCACGTGTCCCAGTGGCATATATGTAAGACAGATGCTAGGTGGCAAAGAAAACCAAAATCTCAAGGTTTTTGTTGAGTCCCAAGGTGTAACAGAACCAAAAAAGGACAGTTTCTCTACTGCCAGTAAGGAGTGACTCCCGGACGGGTACAGGACAAGAATGCAGTATAACTACAGCTCCACTTAAACTAATGTCAAGATGGAATAAAGTTCCTGGTGGTTTTCAGGATTTATTCCACTATAAATCAGGAGCCGGTGGTTTCAGCGATCAGATAGGGCAGGCTGGAAATTTAGATTACCACATTTTAATCTCAGTTCTTCATGGTCTTCCAGTGCAGCCTGTGTTGACATTATGTAAGGTCTCTGAAAACACTAACACATAGCCACCTTCTTTTCACAAGTGTTGCAAGATGTTGGAAGTCCGCCCATTAAAGCAAGAATTGGCCAGACTGCCAACATGGTCCTTCAAACGACCGTATCAAACATTGAACAGCCTGCTCAGAAAGGACACCAGAGCCAACCTAGTGATAATATAACTTCTACAGATACAGAATTTTCTAACAGCTCCCATACAAGTAGGCCCTCATGTGCCACGGTAGCTGATATCATGGAGTAAATAAACCAACACTTTTAACGCACTGATTTTAACCACATAATGTTAACGTTGATGCATTTGCCCCTTGATTTGCTCCTGTCTACAAGAAGGTCCAGCTATATTCCTAAAATCCTTAGCACAACACAGTGACAACAAGAAACCAGTTCTTCCTCTCTTTCCATTTGTGTGTTCTTTCATTCCTTCTGGGAAAATGCAGCAACAGTGACAGCTTCTGCTTGTCGGGAATTGTTAAGACTTACTGCCAAAACACACACATACTCAAAAAAAAAAGCTAGGGAGCAAATTTAATAGAAAAAACATCATGTTATTTATGTCAGACCCATGTAGTGCCACATTAAATGTTTGGACGTGATGGTTCACATTGACATTTAAATATTTAAGGAAGAGTGGTGAAATATTTTTGATGTTATTACACTCCCACAAATTCCAGGGACCACTACATACCTTCTTGATCCTTATATTAAACATACAAACTCTATCCTATGCTGTCGCTCAGTTGCTTCCCTGAAAAAGTAAGTTTGAGTGTAGAAAACCAGTACATACTTCTTATTTTTCCTAATTTTCTAATTAGAGACACCACAATTTTTGTAATCAGTTCTAAATAAACTCTTGTAAACCAAGATATTAACAGCACAAAGGAGTCCATTTATGCCAAATCAAATCATCCATCTGCATGGAAAGATAAGAAAAAGTAAGAAGGGTCCACATGGACTCCTCCAGCATTACCCTTATAGATCATCTATCATTTGAAAAACTACAGGAATCTCCTAGAGAGTGAATAGACTCTAATTATCCAAACAAAAATTATAAAGACTCCCACTTTTTGTAAGGCAGAAAAAATTATTACTCTTACCTCATTATTGCTAAGATATTAGCATGGCTTTTGCAAAACATTCCAGTGGCCTTCCAAACTGCAAAACCTGCCAAATTCTTTGACTCAGTTGCCATAAAACGTTTCTAAACTGCTGCAACCAGATCCAAATTTTGTTTTATAAAAGTATAAAAAGGATATGAGTAAAGCCGTAGGTTGATTCACTATGAATGTAACATATGTTAAAAAGTTTCCGGGTGCCGTTACTCATTATGAGAAAAGAGCGATCCAGATATGCAGATAAATTATGGTGGCTCCACAGATTTAGTCTCATCCTATTGTTTTTGGTAGTTTTCCCTTTCATCTAATCATCTGCATCTGGATTTTCCCTAAGTAAATCCATGTCTTCCAAAACCAAGTAAACTAAAGCAGTGCCATCAATAAAAGTGTGTACTTTCTCTAGTAATATTAACCACACGCTTTCCTCTTTGTCAGTAGAGCAAATTAGATCACAGAGAAAAGAACCCTTTGGATTTGTCAACGATTCAGCTATATTACTATGAAATTTGGAGTATTTTTGTTCCTTGAAAAGACAATAACATACCTTACAATTGAATTTATACCCATGTTATACAGCTAGAGAGGATCCTCAAGTATTTTTATTCTTACTCAGAATTTTTAAGTGAAGTTCTCTGTGAGCTTTGCAGTTTAAACAAATCTTTAGAGGCTGTTGAGTAGTTAATACCTTCAATATCATCAACCAACCATCATGAAACATACTTAAAAATCTGCTAAAACATGCCTTTTTCTGCAAGAACATCTCCTTTACTGCTCAATAGACTAACTCAGTTCATGTGTGGGAAGTGTACCAAGTGTATGTAAGATACCTCTTGCCTTTCCAGATGGATTTTGCAAGAGTTTCTGGGATCCTATCTTCGTAAGTTCACCACATCCTTCCAGGCCCATACAGGAATTTCAGAGAATGCACAGGAGGAGTAACAACTCCTCTGCAGCATGGCCCTATCCTCACTGGGAAGCAGCCAGGATAGAAGTTCGCATTACTGACCCACTCAGCTGTTTAGCTTCTCTTCTTGTGTTGACCTGCTTGCCTAACCTGAAAGCAGCACCAACCTCCGTTCAGAGGACTTAAATTGTGTTTGGGAAGTGACGTAGATAACTTCATACCTGGGCAGGTGTCTGAGTGAAGCCTGCAGAAGAAGCTGCAGCTAATTCATGTCCATCAGTCCTTACTGGAGTCTGAGCAGTCCCAGAGCTGCAGCTTAATGGGAGGTAGCACAAGGCTTATTATTACTGTCTAGCACAGTTGGGTTTTTTTTGTCTAAAATAAGGGCTGGAATTACAAAGACAGATATAAAGCAAGTTAAATTCTTATTACAGCTTGTGATGTTCGTGTAATGTGCAACTGGGTTTTCTGAATTTCAGGAAGCATCTTTTAGAGTTCAAGGTTGGGCAGTGCTGGGGCTGTTTTGACCTCATTTGTAAGGAAAAAAATATTTCCATGCTTTTAGTGTCAGTTTTCAAAAAAGCAGAGGGTTGTTTTTCTCTTTTGGGTAATTTTTTTTAACTTTCAGACAAAGACTAAAGTGATCCATTGCTTTGGAAGGGAGGTGTTTTTAACAAACATCCCAAGTTCCTCTTTAAAAATAAAGCCTGTGATATCATCTCTCCCCTCAACTTGTGGAGGTTTTTGCCTGCTCACTACTGTGCTTTTTAATGTTTTTTTTTTAATTATTTTTAGTTTCTTTATTTGACTATACTGTAGAACAAATATTTACTCTCAAACATCAACATAAAGCAAATGTATCCTTTGAAATGTTTTGCTGATGGTGTTCCTTCCACAACATATTTTGGTTTTTAATGCTCACCACCCATATCAAGCTGTTTTTAGGCAGCAGCACAAGGAACTTCAGGATTTCATTTAATATTCAGTATTCCTCTCCCTAAGGAGTGGTGGTATCATATGTAGGCTTTTGTTTTACATTTCCCCTTGTCATGTGTCTCTGCATGGTTTTTAAGACACAGCTTAGGCAGAAACTATTTCTGAGGGGTTTAGAGAAGGAAAAATGTGCTTTTAGCAAAGGCAAAGAGGATGACAACAGGACAAGAAGCAAGAGCTAGAGAACAAAAAGGGGAGAATGCTAGCAAGTAGGGTGTGATCACCACTCCAAATCATCGTTATCAGCCCCAAAATGTTTATAAAAAGTGTAATCTTAATCTTAGTCATTATCTCTGGTTTTTGTTTTTCTAGCTAAGTGATTATATTTAACACAGCTTGAAGCCAGTTATGTTTATACAAGTGTGTGGGTCTAACATGGAGAACCAAAGTCTGCCAAAAGTAATTGAACCGTAAAAGTCACGGAAAGTTTTCGTGTTACACCAGCAGGGCAAAGGAACAGATACCGGTGCTCTGGTCTAACAGGGTAGCTGAACAAGACAGTTGGACATTTGCTTGACATTTTGTCTTAGAAACGGTATTTCTACAGTACTTAGAGAAAACCTTCTTTGTGCTAAAGTCACTTCTAAAGCATCAGAAATCAGGAAGCAGGATGAGACAGAGAAGGGAGGAAGGACATACCACAACACCAGAATGAGATGTCCCCTCAGTCAAATCCTCTCCAAGGTTTGCACCTTTGAATGCTCAGTTGGATATTTTCCTCGTTTTAAGTCTGTCTTTAATGATCACACACCTCTACATGACTTTGAGCAGGCTGTCTTCTACAAGTTGTGTCCCTCAGAGGCTGCATCTCTTAAGGATGAGCACTGGGCTTAGTGAGTACAATGATGTACTCTCATCGGGGAGTGAGAAGTACCAGCCACTAAACACTGAACAAAGCCGGACTGTAGCTTCATCAGATTTTTTTTTCTGATTTCTGCCCATTTTAAAGGGAAATAGAAGGGAGAGAAGGGGAAGGTATTGCTTCCAAGAAGACGTGACAGAGCCACTAACCCTGCAGCTGTTATCAAATGTGAAAATGCATGTCAGTTTTGCTGGAAAATACAGAATATAATTTCAACACAATAGAAGAAGAAAACAAAAGAACAGAATATGTCCAAATATAGTTATATGAAAAAGATTTGGGTGAATATGA
The DNA here is from genome assembly GCA_013400835.1 of Zapornia atra. Lineage (NCBI taxonomy): Eukaryota > Metazoa > Chordata > Aves > Gruiformes > Rallidae > Zapornia > Zapornia atra. The sequence continues at coordinate 66,920 of VZTU01018008.1, forward strand.
AACTGTGATCTGAAAAGACATAACTAAGGATATGAAAGTGAAGCAATGACATTTAGCAGTTAAAGCTTCCTCCAAGATGTCAAAAGCATTTTGCATTACTTAGTTACTGTGTGACCATCATACTCTATTTAAGATGGACAAACAGTTGTCAGGTGATTGTCTGGCAAGAAAAGCCAGGAAATTTAAATATGAAATATGAAAAATATTCTTTATTATGTTTAAGTTTACTTTGTTTAGACATCATTAAACATAAGACTGAGAAAAACCGTTATGAAAATAATAGAAGAAAATTTGCTCTTCTGGGTGGGAGAGGGATAGAAAAATATGAGAATGCCAACACCATAAATAGATCTTTGATCAAAGAATACATCTGCAAGAAACAGCAAGGGAGTGACGCTGTTCATCACTCTCATCCAAGGTGAGATCAGCTAAACCCATCTTACTCCTGATAGAAGTCAGTCCAACCTTTCACCTCTGGGGCGATGAAGTCCAACCTTCAACCATTATTAAAAACGAGTGTTTCTAATATGAACTATCAATCTCCTTTGCTGAGGTTTTTTTTTCCAGTTCAGTCCACAGAAGTCATGGGAAACATACCCCCTTTCTCTTTGTAGCAGCCTTAACATATTATGTCTCTCCTCAAGCTTTCTTTCTGCTGAACAACTGGAACCTCAACCCCAGTCTTTCACAGGCTGCATTTTCCAATGCTCTGATTATTCTTGTTGCTTTCTTCTTAACTCTCTCCCATAGCCCATATTATCCATCACATACAGCATCCCCAGATGACACACTGCTCCAGCTGAGGCTTTCCCAAGGTTATTTGGTCCCAGGGGATTATTTCACATCTCTTCCAGACAACACTCCCAGAAAAATGTTTGCCTGCTTTTCTGGCAACAGCATGACATCAGTCCTTCAGACTTGGCCAAGATGTTGCAGTCACATCTACACATCTGGCAGACCAAGATGAAGCAATCATCTGATGAAACTACTATCAGGCTTAGTGTCCCCTGCATTCAGTTTTTAGTACCTGCCACTTCTGACTCCCTGATGAGAATGCATCATTGTACAGAGTCAGCCCACCACACATCTTGAAGAGCTGTTTTATTCTTGCTACAGGTGAGGCAAGAAAAATATACCACTTAGTTTTACCTTACATTGTTTCTATTACTTAAAAACATGTACGGGAGGAACAGGGATGACATTTTATCATCTTCAGCCTCTGCATAAGCAACACACAAGAAAAGCCTTCAGGGTTACATCACCAAATTCATCATACCAAGCATGAAAACTGAGTGGGAAAAACTCTCTATAATTGCCTAGAATAATAAATCTTCTTATCATATGGACATAAGACGATAACAGAAGAGTTGTAAACATCCTAGCTGCCAGCTATCTGAAAAAAACTTCTTTGCTCCAGGTTGAGAGACCTCTTCCCACATGCTGAGATTTTACAGACCTGCTAACTCCTCCTCCATGTTATAAAAAGCAGTTTTATGAGAAGCAGAGTGATGGAAAGAGGAAGGGTTGCAAATAGATAATACAAATGAGGTGCTCAGCAGTCCAGAAGCAGCCTTAAGACTGGACTTGTCATTTTTCTGCCTAAGCAATGCCTAAGTAACAGTGCCAGCACCAGGGGAACGCACACAACTTTATCTATCACCTCCTGATATTACTGCACATCCTTTTAATCAGAGAAACAGCCTCTGTCTGTCTGAAGTATTAACAGTGACAATATAGACACAGCCTAGCTGACCTTACCCTTCCATAGTAAAAAAGTCATTATGAGGAAACTGTTTTGCTAATATGAAACACTAGTAAGGTTGCAAGAAAGTAGACATGTGACAAAGCCTAAATAGGAAGTGGAGGTTACAGGCTCCTTTCCATCTGTCCTGAATTGCTACAGAAGTTCAGGCAGGAAGAAAAGCAGAATATTTACATGACAAGATGCTTTATAGGCCCTCCAAAATCAGTTCATCTCAGAAGAATGTTACACATGTCTTAGGGCTTGGACATACCTTGGCACAGTTGCCAAGGATATCGCTCTCCCTCCTCCCCACGCACGGAAGCTGCACCAGTTGTACTGCAGCTGATGAGCTACAGTGGCTGAAAGGGTCATGTTAATGCAAAAGATCCCTAATTCTGGTTGGTATTTAAATGCCACAGCAGTTCACCAGCAGAATCACAAGTAGTCTGGCCCTGCACAAGTAGTATCAACTGCAGTTGGGCAAGAAGGGTATGCCAGAGCTCTTCATCAAGTAGGGCATGCATGAAAGTTTTACTAGTGAAACAGTCTGTGCTGAAAGTAACTGATCTTTTTCTAAGACCCTCCTCTTCTTTCTTGTTAGTTTATCACACAATATAACTTTCACAGGAAATCATTGTTTCTCATTAATAATTGATATCTAATCATGCAGAGTGCTGTTTAAAAAAGAAAAGAAAAAAAAATCAAGTTCCTAAAGTATGTCTGATGCTTGTCAAGCACTAGTGGTTATTTAGACATTAGCTGTAACATATCATCCAAGTAACGCACACAGAAAAATTAGAAAAAGGTAGTTTTGACATCTCTAAGAGTTTAAATTAAAAACATTAATCTGCTTCTTTTTAGATTAGCATCAGGTAAATAATACACTGTGAGAAGATGACACATATACAACTGAGCATAAATAAAAGCTCCTGTTGATGCTCTCTTCACTTTCCTCCTCCCCTTCCAAGACCATCTCAGGGTGCTTTCAGATTAAATATTTCCTAATTAGAGAATTTACAATCCTGAGACCAGGCTAGATGTTCTCCTTAAAATGACTTACCAATGTCCTGAGAAAACAGTAACTGGAGAGTCACTTTCTGAGATACTGAGATGACTTCAGTGCGGTCTGTACGAGTGAAAGGAGGATGTACAAGTGTGCAAATATGGTTGTATTTCAAATTAAATTGCTATTTCTGCTTTGTTTTCCTCCCTGCCTTTCCTGCAAGATGTGCAGGGAAAAAAAAAACCAAACCAAAAAACCCAAATACTTTCTTAGCCTATGTTTGGGCTGCTGCAAAGGGCCTGATCTCATCTCTGATTCTGCATTTTCATGCCTCCCTTTGGGGCAACATTAGCATTTCTGGGACAACATGATCTTTGGGGCCACAAGGTGAGGCAGAGGAGCGTACAGCACCAGCTCACCGTGTGCCTGCAGCAGCTTCTGCTGGTGCCCAGGCAAAGCAAGAGCAAGGAAGGGAGAATGAGGTAGATCCTACGTTTAGAGTTGGAGCCTACATTTAGATTTAAAGCTGTTGTGGAACAACAGTCAGTAGACTGGTATAGATGTCACACAACAGTTTAATGCCGAAACAGACCTGTGCACATGGTCTAGCTCTATGCAAGTGAAAATACACATGCACATGCTTAACTTTCCTCATGTTGACGTGGGTGGAAACACATCAGCTATCAGGATGTGAGCAGTGGGAGAAAAATATCTCTGTCCCCTGGGACAGGCACTCAAGGTATGGCAGGAAAGCCGCAGCTCACCCTGAGCTCCTCAGAGACAAGCCACCATTCCTGTGGGCTTTCATTGGTTTATATGTAGGACTCAGTAGCTATGTGGAAGCAGAAATAAGGATGTTTTTATTGCACAGTATGTGTGCTTCTTGGAGCATGTATGACTCAGACAAAGAAATTTTGGGTTGCATAGACCATACTGTAAGAAAACTCTTGAGTAAAAACCAGTAGTTATTAAACACACATGCAAACTACTTGTGTGCTTTATATGTGAAATCCACTCAGGCACTCTAAACTGCTGAAATTACCAGAGGCAATGTCACCAATAGCCTAAATATTATAATTATTTTCAAATGAAAGCAAAAGCTGCAAGTAGCTTTCTCCTCCCTGGGGCAGCGCATTCCTAGCAGGGGTGTTATCCTGCATCTCTGTGGAAAACATTAGCTGCTCTGATAACAATGCTGCTCTGTGCTTTTAAAGACTACAAAGTGTAGTAAAGTTCATTCTAAAGATTTCTATGAGAACTAAACATCCCAGAAGTACTTTGTGTTTTACACTAGGGAGACTGATTAGTTTCCCTTCAGAAATTTGTCTTAAGGTCAATAAATAAAGCATCAAAATAAAACACCACTAGAGATTTATCGGCTGGTTTTGGTGGATTCTTTTACAAAAATACCAAACCAGTGGACACCACACCTACCCCTTAGTTTTTATCCTTTTTACTTTGTGCTTCTACCTGATTATTAAACAGAATATACTGAAACTAGATAAGCAAATGTTATAAAGGATGAATGCAGAGTTAGTCATATCTTGAATTTCAAGGAGACTTATTTAAATTTCTGATGTATCTTAAGTCTCTCTTCTCCAGATGAAACCAAGTGAAATATAGTTTCTTCTCCATTCTTTTTTCTAGAAATACAGTTCAAACATATTACTTAGCCCTTACAGAAGCAGTAATAATAATAGACAACACATACATATTCTTACACTGTAAGTTGAATTTATTTATTGGGAAAAAAAAGACCTACATTTTGATATGTTCTGAAATGTTACAACTAAGAGAAGTCAGCACTTCTAAAGTACCTCCTGGAGATGTTTGGAATCCACAAGTAGCATAGAAAACCGGTGTAGTAAATAAAATATTTTTAAAAGGAAGATGATAAAAAGGAAAAGACTAACCAAACAGAAAGAAACTATACCCTTCAAGGATGGAGTATGAAAAAGTGGAAAGCTTTGGTGCTCCCAATGTATGAGAAAAAGGAAACATATCTGAAATGATATGAAGAAATCTCTCCAGGAAGTCAGGATTTCAACGCTAAAGGTTATGTGCAGTATTGTATTTCTAGTTCCTTATCTATGCATGTCTGTTACACAGTATAGATCTGTGTAGAAGTGTTAATGCAAGAGACAACACACACACATTCATAAGTAACTGTGTCTTTCCCATCCCACAGCTCAAGCTAAAACAATTCATCAGCTGGAAGCACAATCTAATTTTACTTAAGTATTTCTCCAGTAAAATCCCACAGCTCCATCATAGACTCACAAAAAGTGGAGAAGCTTGCCTAAATTAAGAGGAAAAGAATCAGGTCTTCTGCAACGACCCAGGGAATACATGTTACTAAGGAAGTCTGCAAGGGCACACACAAGATTCATTTCATAACATGGCTTCTCTCAGCCATCTGGGAGAGACCCGAGAGAAGCTCCCAGAGTGTATCTTCATATATACACACACAGGGATATTCCATATGATAGTGGAATAGCAACAGAATGGGGAGGGGGAACCATGTGCACCAGCCAGTCATCTAATAAGAAGCCCCGGACAATTCTCCCCAAATATTTTTATGGTCAGCAAATGGGGCCACTTCAAGAAAATTTAGATGCATCCACACTTTGAAGCTGAGAGCCTGTGCTCTCCTGATGTAGGCTTGTTGAACAATATATGGTTTTATTCCAGAATTACACTTGCAATACACTTTACGAGAGTATTAGATCAGAGCTCACTACTCCCTAGAGAAGGCTAGTTTCAAATTAGTTTTAAGTCAATAAATCATGTTTATTAATATCCTATGCGTTGAAGAGGTATAAGCTCCTATATAGTATATAATTGCAGGTACAAACCAGTTTCTTACAAATCAAGGTCAATAGTGAAAGGTAGGCATTTCCAGAAGGTTGTTATTTGCTTTTATATTCTTAATCCCTGCCCAGCCCTTTCTATTTTGTTGCATCTAAGATCTTTATCTCTAAGAAATATCAGCAGTTCTCTGGATAGTAAGGTAAGAAGGGTTGCGTGAATATTTACTACAGCTAGCTTCTGCCAACATCTGTAGCAACCAGTGGTGCTTTCCTAAGGATCTGGATACAGTTCTGGGGAAAGCAATGAAACACCTACCAAGGTTTGATGCCCTCATTTAGCTTTGTCTTGCTTTTGTGGTTAATGCAGAATGTTAACATAAACTCCAGCTGCTCAGCATATCATAAGCCCTTGTAAAGAGCATGTAAGTGCACGCTCGCCTAAACTAAACAGCAGTCATGTGGTGGTCTACACTTGAGTGAATGTGATGTGTTTATGAACAGCACTTTCTAATAAATGCTCTACCTCTCCAGCTCTTAATAATATTTAACTTTGCTCTCTCTTTCAATAAAAATTATTTAGGTAAAACAATGCAGCAGTAATCATCACATTTCAAACAATAATGAATCTTTCTGGGAGGTCACCTACAATAGGTGATAGAAGCAAGATGTAGCCAGGTAGCAATTATTCAGCCCGAAGCGGTGATGAAAAACTCCGTTCTTTATAAAAACAGCTAAAAGTATTTTAAGTCTTTGAACTACTTTTAAGACTTAAACAGCAAGAAAAAGTCAGACAAAGGCTGATACCAGTAAACACATGTCAACAGGAAAAGAAATACAGATCATAGGTTATGTACACTGCCTGCCTGATGGGTGAAGTTAACGCCAGGACTAAGCAGCTCCACAAGGCACTCTGCGTCTTCTAGGTCTGCAGTTTTATTTGACCTTCTGGCATGCTAATAGCCATATTTAAGCCTCTGAATTTTCCCACTGGCTTCATTGCAAACACACACATGTGTAAAGAACTTTGCCTGAGTGGGTCTGATGTGTAAAACCCTATTTTTACAGGCATTCATTTCCTACTGGAGTCATTTGAGTGCTGTTGCATGTTTACAGTTTCCACCATCTCTACATAAAAGTCCTAATTAAATTCTATGGAAATGATTGCTCTACTAAACTACCTGAGAATAATACATAAATATAATGTATTTAGTATGTAATATAATGTAGTATATGAAGCAAAATAAAAAACAAATACTTACGTTTGTTTACAAAACAGCCTTTAAGAAGATTGGCTTGCAAGGAGATCAGTTTGCAATACAATACTTTATATACATATGAATATATAAAGAAAGACATATTTCTCCATCATCTATATCTACACTTCCTGTCCAAATCTGAAGTATACTTATAAAAAGAATCACATTTAGGTAATAAATCCAAGCCACTAGCTCTCTGTGGGCTTCCTTTCAAAATCCCAAATCTCTGATGTTAGTCAAATGTAGGATTCATGTTTAAATGGATTAGGAAATGATTGGGTAAATCCAGATGCTTCCTGTTCCCAGAAATTATGACCTCTAATGCTCACCTTTCCTAAGGACAGAAGCAAGAAATTTTTCCCAAATTCTAGCTGTAGATTCCTATGTACCTCCAAGAGATGACTCCCAAGCCACTACACAGACAGGTTTTTTTCTCTTTTTCTGTCTTCAGAACAGGTTTTTTCTATGATTCGATGGCACATCTTTCTCTTTAACAGTGGTAATAAAGCTAATTCTGGGTCTATTTCAGATTAAGAACAACAGTCACCCAAATACAAGAAATCTATCCTAGTGAGCCAGCAGCCTAAGTAAAAAACCCACAGCTGAATGAACTGACATTTGGTGCATGAATGCCGCTGCCCGAGATTAGCACGGTAAATTTCCCATAACAGAGGCAACAAATATTTACAGAGTGTTTCTCAGGAATACACAGACAATAGTTTTACATCATAAAACTAGTTTTGCAAGAATCTGCCTGCCACGGTGCAGCCCCAGCCACAGCTGAGCGCTAGGCATGGATCGCACCCCCTCCTTCCCTTGGCGGGACAGGGGGCAGAGTGGGCAGAGGTGGGCAGTCGGTGGGACGGGGGCAGAACAGGGCAGCCGGCGGGACGGCGCAGAACAACAACAACGGGACTGATGACAGAACGCACACACAGTGGTAACACAGAGCACTTTACCGACCCGAGGAGGTGATGGCACGGAGCTCCGCACTGATCCGAGGACCAATGGACCAGGCGCTCAGCCTGCACTTGGAATGAACTGTCCCGGAGCCACCCCTCCCTGCCCAGCCCCCTTGTATAGGGGCATGACATCACGTGGTGTGGAAAACACCTTTGCTAGCAACTTGTGGAAATTAACTGTGTCCCAGTCGGAACCAGGACATTGCCTCAGTAATTATTCCCGCATTTCCAGTCTCGATGTTGAGTACCTTGAGCCTTCAAGGTGCTGAAGCAGCCACGCAATGATGTGGTGACAGACTTTTCTTGTAAACACTGAGTATTAAGAGTACAAATAATCCACCTATCTATGCAAATCCAAAGAATGTTCATCTTGTTTTACACCTCCTGAATAAATTCTTTTACTTCAGAAGAATGACTTGTTTCAGATGGTTCGAGAAGAGGAGGCTGAGGGGGGACCTTATCACCATCTACAACTACCTGAAAGGAGGTTGCAGAGAGATGAGTGTTGGCCCCTTCACCCAAGCGACAGGTGATAGGATGAGGGGGAATGGGCTCATGCTGAGCACGGGCACGTTTAGATTAGACTTTAGGAAAAAAGTCTTCACCAAAAGGGTTATCGGACACTGGAACAGGCTGCCCAGGGAGGTGGTTGCATCACCACCCCTAGATGTATTTAAAAGATGCGTAGATGAAGTACTTAGGGATATGGTTTAATAGAGGACAGGTATGGTTGGACTTCATGATCTCAAAGTTTTTTTTCCAACCTAGTGATTCTGTGATAGGCCATTTGAACTTTAGAGGTGACATTACTCTGACTTAAGCACAAATGCTTACAATCTAGACATCTGTATCTATCTGAGCTAGTTGCTGTAGGTTCAATGCACAATCAATGGAGAAATTTAGGCTTCCTAAAATAGACATCTAGAACAGATCAGATAAATGACATGCCAGAGAAGCAGATTTCTATCCCCTGATTGTAAAGGAAATCTACAGGGACTGAGCTCAGATCTCCTGTGTGTGGCTTGAGTCTGGTATCCCACTCTAAGTGCCTATCAGCTTTCACATGCATTTAATTTGAAAATATGATACCATGTTTACTAAAATGAAAATGAAGAAGAGCCTTCTCATTACAGAAAAGCTATTTAAATATAATTAAAAGTTCATTCTGTATAGATGTGTTATTTTCACATGTATACTTAATAGTGCTATTATTACTTATATTTTTTTATGCCATTAACCAGTTTTACTGAGAATATAAGTAAAAGAAATATCTACAGAGAATATAAGTAAAAGAATTATCTACTACATTTTCTGAAGTACACGTTAACTGGCACCCCTGGGAGCCACAGCGGAGCTCACACTGAGTCTCCTCGGTCTCTGACTCACTCAGCATGCACATGAGGCTGCACAAGCACCGGGGACAGGCAGGACTTGTGAGCATATGATGACACTTAGCTCCATATTCTCATTTTTTCTCAATACAGATGGTCCATGTGTGTGCTTTCCTTACTGCCTTGCAAGTACCAATAGTTGAGTCCTAATTTAGAAGTGAACAGATTACAACAAACTGTTTCTCCTCAGTTAGAAAGCATATTTCCAAATGCTAATCTTCAAGATCAGTAAATGTAACATCACTTCATAAAAATGCATTCTCATTTCTAACTTTGGCTTCCATGCCACCCTTCTGTCACAGCCTCCTCATGGATCCTCACAGCCTCAAAAACTCTGGTGTGAAAAACAGAACAGATTTGAATCACAGATTCACTGAATAATGCAGTTATAAACACCATCACTACTCTTCTATATCCCGTCACTACTATCCTATTCCTGATGCAGAAAAGCATTGATGCATTTCTTTCACAAATCCTGTTACTATTTGAAATCATTCCCCTCTTCGATCAATGATCAAGCTGTTTGACCTCTGCTTCACTTTGCCTTTGGTTGGGTTTTGTTCCAAAGGACAGGCTTTGAAAATAAACTGAAATTAAATCCCCTACGTAATTACTACTCATGTTCTTCTGATAACAAATCGGACACAAACTCCTGCTGGAAAGACTCTGAAAATCACCATGCTGAAGCACCTTGGTCTCATTTCTTACAAGGAGGGACTTTCTCACCATTTTTCTCCTGGAGCAGTTTGTCAGGATAATGGCTCTGTCATAATGCCCTCTCGCATGAAAGTTCACAACAGATGCAGGTACTGGATGAAATATAGAGCAAGGAGAGGCAAACAAACAAAACAAAGAGATGACAGAGGATAGGGTGTCCTTCAGTCATGAATGTATGCCAAGTCCAAAAAATCTCCAGTACAGGGCAAGCTTTTGCTTAAGAACAAGCATAGACTTAAATAATAATTAATATGAATATTATGGGGTAAGATGTAAATTTACAAGTGTGGTGATTCCCCTGTGGAGACAAGCCCTTTTAATGTTTTCCAAGTCCAGCAGAAATATTCTCATCTTTGGACAATGCAGTTAGATTGGGCTTACCCTACATTGTAAAGCATCTTGTATGCATAGTATCTGATAGATGATTGCTTGGAAATATGTTAGGAGAAGTAGCTATCACTCACAAAGAATACTCAATTTTAAAATTCCCCTCCAGAAGTTAATATGTCAATCTGGAAACTGATAGCAAGCTGACCTGACCATATCTTAGCAAAAATCCTACAACAATGATACAGCAAGTGACACGTTATGGGGAAGGTAAAGAAGAACCTTGGGGAAGATAAATCAGCTAGAGCAATGTAAAACTATCCAAATCACTTCCTTTGTGAGTCTTAATGTGCATTTTACTGGTTTAGCTAGTTGAATAGTGCCATTTCTTAGCCCTCACACTTGGAACAGATGTGATTGCAGCCCTCTGATCCTTAAATTAAAGAACATGCAACTTTATGCTGACAAAGCTTTTAATCATCAAGGACACACAGTCTACCACCATCAGAATTTTAGTTCAGCAACATAATTCCAAGGTACTATCAGATAAAGAGAGGAAAATAATGGTGTATCCTCAAAAGCCCAGATTCTACTAATCTTCACTCCTAGTTGCAACCCAGCAGACAAACTGAATGTAAAACGAGATAATGGCAGAGGACAGGGTAAATTCTCACTCAAAGGGCTCTCTGCTGGTGTTCAGTGATTTCCCAGCAGTCCTATTATTAGGGCCCCAAGTCCCCAGTCTTTCACATATTAGACAATGACAAAAATTCACCTGCCTACAGGCAAAGTCATTGGAGGCATGGATGATCTTTCTTAAGCACAGAAGAGAGAGACATTGCTCTGATTATATTGTCAAATTAAAAATTCAATAAAATTATTAAATACTGTGTTTGGTTTACTACAGTATAAATAATCACTTAAAATTCCATAGGAAAAAGTATTTTACATGAGAAATCAGCAACCACTTAACAATTTATTTTTCCAGGTGGCTTTTATCATTCTGTTCTTAACAGCTTGCAATGGCACTTTCCCCTTCTGCTTTGGACAACTTCCACTGGTGGATGTGGAGTATTTGTTTCCTCCTTACAAAAATTCATGGGGAAGAAATTCTTGCTTTAAGAAAAGAACCAATGATGACCTAGATAGGTTTACCTCAGAAAATACCCAATAATTAGGATTTTGGAGAATTACATAGTTAATAATGATTTCTCCAATCCAAGAAAAAACCCTTTGTCTGCATTCATGGAGTTACACCTTGGCAGACTCTATTATCACACAGGTATGATTGCTCAATATGGTTTAATGCCTTTCTGAACTATGCAAAAATACTCTTTATTATTGACTGTAGCAAAGCCACCCTGTGAAGTGCTAAGGTACACACTGAGCCATGCTTCGTTCCACCCCTCCCAGAGCTGATAAAAGACTTCAACAATTATACACAGACTTTTGGTTGCTTCATCACACCGGGTGCAGCTGAACTGTATAGCAGAAGGATTATTTTGGCAGACTGCTGTAATGAAGTGAATTGATCCAGGGTAGTCATGACCCCCTATAGCTGCCCCTAGTGAATGTAATCAAAGGCAAGTGCATATATGTGTGTCCCATTACGTATCACGTCACTGAGGTAACTTGCACGGCTCTTCTCTACTGGCTTGCCAGGAGCAGACCGACATCTGTAATTTTACTAGCAAATAATATAGAATTACACCACACTGCTCACGTAAGAAGCACAGGGCTGTAAAACAGCAGGTGAGATGTTTGCTCCACAGACTGTGTGACAGAAGGGAAAAGTGAGCAAACCCCTGTAAACAGCAGTTCAAAAGTGGAGTGACAAATGGTCTTATGGATGTAACACCTAGTATTATTCCAAAAATTGTTTCCTGGGCAACGAAGATAACTGGTTGTTTATCCCAGCATTTAGGAGTGTTCCTCAACTCATTTGACTTGCAGGAGTTAAGATGAAAGCTTATAACCTGAGGTGACTACAGCAGGAAAAAGGAAAAGATGCTATAGCATTCTAAATGCTTCTCTCCCCTCTGTGCACTTCATTGAAGTTGGACAATGATTTTGTACTGAAATCTCAGGAGTGTCGGGGCACTAGCAGGGTGGATAAGACAGATGACCAGTGTACCAAAATTCTTACAACCTATGCATTTGTTTCAAGCACTGGGGGAGACAAAGTCAGTTTTCTCCTTCCCTCTGCACCCTGAGAAACTACCAGTTCCAGTTCCTACTCCCCATTCCATCTCATGAAGCCATTAATTTTTTTATGAGTTATAAACATGTAAAGACCTGCTCAAGAGTACCATGGGCTCTGTAAGTCACTGATGACAACTTAGCAGAAGGGCACATGCTTCTTTAGCTCAAGCAAGTGAATATTCCTGCTGTGTCTCTGGGCAACATCGGTCCTGGCTCAGCCCAATGACTGGACCATCCAGGTGATGCCTCCTGGCCAAGCACAGTTCTGCAGTCACACCTAGGGAAGCTGTGCAACTTTCACATATCTTTCCTTTCAGATATTTACCCTTAGATCTCACTCTGGGTTGTCCAGACCCTGACTCACAGAGGAAAGCGCTCAGACCTCAGTAGGAAGCAGCCCTTCCCTACAGAGATGTACAGGGAGAGGGCTGGACTCTTTCATAAATACTGCTTCCAAGGCACCTCCCTGAAGGGAAAGAAGAACGTAACTAGTGTAAATGCAAAGACTAAGACTACTTAAAGCACACTCAAACCAAGCTAAGGTTTGATCCCTATTTGGCAGAGTATTTTTTCTTTATTTGGTTGTTTTTCTTTAAAACTGGCAGAATGACAACCCCAGAACAGCTGGTTTTTTGCAAGGGCTGGTATGTCAGGAAACCTAGCCCAAATGATCCCAAGTCTCAAAGACTGATTTCACCCTTTGCTCTCACAAAGTACAATAAACTTCAGGGCAACCTGAGTTCGCACTCAGCTCTTGGAACCCATAGATGTGCTGACCATAAAACAGAAGGGAATCCTCAAGTGCAAGTGCAGCAGAGCTAGTGCCATAATGCTTAAAAAGATATTACTGTGGTAGAAAAAAGAAGCTGAAGGAGTTGAAAAGGGTTGAAGAAGTCTAAAAAAATCCCCAAACTTCACACCTCTTCAAGACAACTTCTGCTTTCCTTGAAATTTAATCAATACTTCCGTTGTTTCTTTAGGGGAGACAGTCACATGGGCCTTCTACACATGCCCATAATTGCCCTGATGTTGTACAGAGAGCTACTGTTTGCAGGGAAGCATTCAGTATAGCTTACTTTTAACATTCAAATAACCTTTTAAAGTTACATGGTTGGACCATAAACAAGAGGACAGAAAAATGATAGATCTGGAGAAGATGAGGTCAATGGGGTGACAGTGCTTAGCAAGATTTTTCACATATGCAAAGTCTGTACTTGGCATTTTGTAAACAATAATGAAGGAGAAGATCCAAAGGGATGTGAGTCAAACTGCAGAGCTGAGAGGCTGCAAAGCTCAGTCACTGCATACAGACAATCAGGAAAAGCAGTCACCATGAACCTAATTGGGACTTGAATAAGAAGGTTAAAAATAACTGTTGCATCTTTTTGGCTTGTTGGATACAGGTTGATCCAGATCAGCTCTGGTATCAGGCTCAGAATGTGGCTGTCACAAGGTGTCTCGGTAGCCCCAAGCCACAGCAGGGGAGGTCAGTGGGAAGGCTCCTTTTGGGGTCAGAAAGGTTGACGTGAGGTAGGCACGTTTACACCCACCTGCACTGACTCCTGTCCATGGGGGCTCCGGCGCAGTGTAAACAGGCACACAACCCGAGGAACTAATCTCACCGACATCAAATAGGATGATTCATTTATTTAAAGCTGAGTGCTTGCATAAACACTTCTTTGAACTCCAGGGAAAGAAGTGCGGGAGAGACCAAGAAGCTGCAAAAAGTGACCCAAGGACAGCAGAAAGTCCCAGAGAAGATGAAAAGTTCACAAGCCACAGGGACAGACAAACTTTCCCAGAGAGAAAACAGATCTTCCTTTCCCCAGAGGACACTTGTTTTGTTTATCTGAGGTTTCTGGTATGTGCTTTCAGCTGTCTGAATGTTTGGGGGCTTGTTTTCATTAATTTCTGAAGTGAGACTTTTAGGTTTTTTTGGTGTTCTGTGTTTTTTTTTTGGTTTGGCGCTTTTTTTAAGGTTTCAAACTATATTTTTTTTTTCTCTTTTAAATGAGACCTTACTTGTTAAATATCTCCCTTTTCAGCAGAATTATCTAACCTTGGAAATAGGATTGTTTTTGTAACCAGGTGGGGTTCCACCCATCTGCACTCAGCATTATTCACACTGGCCCTTATCCAGAATTTTCCCCAAGACTCTTCAGGGTGGATTTCATTCCTGTTAAGCTTAAAACAAAATGCTGTGGCCTGACCTAGCCTCTATCTCCTTTCAGCTCTGCTGGATCTTCCCACAGGACCCACCATCCACCCAACATCCCCTGCCCAAGGAGACCCGCAGCTTCTCATGGTCCTAATGGCAAACACATGGTGCAGACAGAGGTATCAGGCAAAAAGAAGAGCTCTCTATACTCACAGAAGCTTCTCAGCCCGAATATTTTTTCCCTTCCTCCCATAAACAGATCTTTTCAGTTTCCAAAGGGTATTCTTTGACAATATTGTGTGTTAACAGAGTTGAAAATCAGTTATCTCCTAACAGTTTCAGGTATTTTTATTCTGTCTGTATCTCCTACAGCCAGCGACAATATCCAATAAGTATGCCACTTTATTTCCTAGCACTGACTTGGCTAACAAGGATAAATCCCACTCTCCACAAGGGCAATTTCTTTTGGATTGATCCACACTAAGCTCCAGCGGCAGAACAGCATCAAAGACTGGTCCCTCTCCAGCTCAGCTGCTGGCCACCGCCGCACTGGTGACACTCAGCAGCCCTACTTCTCCTTATCTAACGACTTTTGCCTTTTACGTTATCTAGCTCATTTTCAACTGCTGCCATTTTATCCTTTCCTCATTTCAGCCCACCCTGCTTGCAGGCCTGAAGGATATCTTTTTGCTCCGTCTATGCCAGCAGCAGACAGCCAGCTTGTTTGCTGCATGCTCATGAAACAGGAGCCCCCGAAACAACAACACAGGACTCCTCTCTGGAAGCCTATTCCTGCTGGCAGCTTCCCCTCTCCTCTTCATCCTCCTGCTGAAATGGGACCACTTAGGGCTTTGGCCTCTTAAAACCCCTTCAAACCCAAGTGGCTGTGGTGCCTGGCTGCTGGAGCTCATGGTCCAGCGTGTCAGCCTCTCCCAGCCCCATCCTATGCTCGGGCAGAGATGCTAGGCTGGGACCTAGGGTCTAAAGCTGGCTCAACAGTGAGGACAAGCAACACAGTGGCTTAACAGCACCATCTCAAACCACCCAAGGATAACTGTCCGTCAAACCCTTCCCCTTGGTGGACAAAATGGTCAGAGACAGCCCTGGTGTTTGAAGACGAATGATGCAGAGCACAATTTTGGGCAGGCTCCTTTCCACTCAAGTTTTCTTGTCTCCAGGGCAAGGGCTGAGAGCGGGGGCCGCTGCCCTGCCTAGTGCCAGGTCAGCCGCTGGGGCCATAAAATCTGTCAAACTGACAAGGCACACACAGAGGGATGCCCCCAAAGTCATTCTTGCCATAGCGAGCTAGCCAATTCATGAGATTTTTTTCTTTCCTGACAGAGTAGATAATCATTTTACTAAATATATTTCACATTTTATGAGCATTTTCCTCACACTTGCTATTGCACATTTCTTACAGCATTTCATGCTTCCTTGCCCAAATCTGGTACCAATGTAGCTTCTGCCAAGAAATGGCTGCTTAAAACCCCATGAAAGTGATAGATCATACCCTGCTCTAGGCCAATGGCATTACCAGCTTGAAGCTCAGGGCCTTAACCTTTTTCTTCATACTATAACTGCAAATACATATATGTTTATTGGGCATTTTTCTCATAAATCTGTGTGATAAAGGCAGCTCTAGTATCTATCACCTATTCACAGACACACTACCTACCTATATACATCTACATGTATATGTGTATATATCAAATATATACACATATTCCCATGAAGGAGGTCAGAATTCCAGGAGCAATTCTGCCTGTCTTCATTTTGCTCTCCCGTCTACCTGTTAGTCAGGACTTTGCTGCAAGGAAACCAGGCATGAAGTGACAACCAGTCATGATACTGAGCCCTGGAAAAGGAAGGCAAGAATGTTGTACTCACTGCAACTGGTAAGAAAAGGAAAGCAAAAGAATTTGAAGCAGGCAGTGAACTTGGTATAACACTGAAAAAAAAATAAGGTAAAAAACACAAAACATTTTAAATTTCAGTACAACTTCAAAACCAGCCCAAGCTCAGTAGGGAAAACCAACCAACCACAAAAGAAACAAACAAAATACAGGGTCTTAATAATGTTTTGCATGCTTAGAAGTGGGTTGTTGTAGCTGATTGGCTGACCTTGGTCACTACATTACAAACTTGCCTCCGAAAGGGCTCTAGATGTCCTGATAAGACACACATGCTCCAACAAAAAATAGCAATCTGCTTAATCTGAGAAAGCTATGTTACTTCATAAAAATCAGAGAAGTCTAAAAATACTTCTTTTATCCCTACCATTTATGTGTGCAGAAAACACCTAAAATAACCTAACTGCATGAACTCCTTAATAAAAATAAAGCTTCAGATTAGAAGACTGAAAAAGGCTGAAGCTGCAATGGCTCGGGAATGATTTCCCAATGCCCCTGAGATTTGGTAGAAGTCTCTTCCACTGCTTCACAATCATCATATTTTATTAATCAGCCCAACAGCACACGGTAAAAATTGAAATCAGCCTACAAAGCTGGCACACATGGGAAAACCTCAGTCCTGGTTGTTTTACTTTAAACAAAACCTACAGTAGCTCCCATTGTTTGTTTGTTTTCCCCCCCAAGACTAGACAGCATGTGGCTTGTGAGCCGCAGTGATAGATGCGATAAAGCTCCTGCCAGATCTGATTGATGACTGCTCTAGGAAATGCTGCGAAGGTCACACTGCAATTCTCCGCTTGCAGCTGCTCCTGGTAAGAAATGGTACAGCAAAACGCATTCTGCATCTGCTAATTGCTAACAACAGGGAAATTCGCTCCTTGCCTTGCCTTCTCTTCCACGTTTGATCAACACGCGTGACTGACGAGAGACCACAAAGTTCCAAAGAGATGCTTAAGTGTACTTTAATGGACAAAAAAAATCCACCCACAGCAACTGGCCCAACACTGAGGCTTTAATATGCTTCATGAAAGCAGCATATTGCAGAGCTTTTACTATTTGCTTCTCTGCACAACTGAGATAACCTACCACTACACACTGGCTGTGAAGGACTGCTATCTATGATAACGTGAACACACGAATTAAGCTCCTTTCCCAAAGTTCATTCATTTTAGGTAAAATGAGGAAGCACACTCGAAAGTGGCTACGAGCTCAGGATAAATTCAGTGAACCAGAACATCGGTCAGTCAAGAAGGAGACCAGAATCTTGTTTTCCATAAATGTTTAGATGTGATTAGGACAGTGATAAGAGACTTTGGGGAATTCACAAACATGATATAATGACAGTCCCCTAATGAATAATATATATTTAGTGCAACTCATAGCAATTACCTCACACACACAAAGTGCTGTATTTCTTGGGGGTAAAATGCTGTTATCTTTGAGACATCAGCTACATTACTGATTAAATTTGAAACAACTTGTGTACTCTTTTCTGGCACTTACTAATGGATGGAAATATTTTTATTCAGCATTTTGTACTTATAAAGATTTTGGCACAAGAAGGCCATTATCAACATCTGTCTTAAAGAAAGACAGCCTTTATCACTCAGCTCAAAAATGCATAATGGCAGAGAAATGCTGGCAGCAGAAATCCCTCAGTCAAAAAATCCCACCACAATGTCACCATGAAAGGAACAATGCATCGTAGATTTTTTTAAAAATTTTATTTCTTTTTCAGATTAGGAAAGAGATTTAAAGAAGACAGTCCTATGCAGTTCTGCTTATTTTACTGCCAAACACACACCACTGACATTTAAGCTACCGCTCCATGTGAGGACACGATATCTCTACAGAAGGAAGCAAGTAAGAAAAGTCCTCTTAGGAGTTTCATTCCTATATTTCTTGATGAAATAGAAATTAAATCATTATGGTAGGATACACAACAGATATTGACTCATACTTTTCACAGCCTAGTGTATTCTCCCAGGGCTACTCTGAGCAAGGTGATCACCACTGGCTCATCTGGACGTGCCTGTGTGTTAAGGGCACTCAGCACCTTGAACAGTTGAATCTTAGTGGGCACCAGATGCCTGCCTGACTTTCTCTCAAGGTGGCACAGGTGTAAGGGACAGCAGACAGCTCTACTTTTCTGCCATTCATGATTTCATTTCTTACTTTGTCTCTGGAAAGTAGGACTTGTGTCCCAAAAGGTTCATTTGTTATCTGCTATGAGATATCCCCTCTTTCCACAACCCCCAATTATGTTCCTGCAATACTATTCTTTTGCATTACCAGCATCAGCACATGTTTCATTGCTACATGTTTTCCGACCTGCTCATAGTGCTGACAGACTATTCTCAGTATTGCATTACAGACACTCCCCAGAAAGATGTCTGGTATGATACTAAAAACTTACATTTGCTCTAAGGCCAGCTTAGGATGCTTCATATTAGAAAAGCTAATTCCTCCTATATTTCAGTACATAACCTCAAGAGACACAGAATGGGAGTACTTTCATGAACAGTTAGGTTTTTTCAGCCCTGGTTCAGAGTTCACAGTAACGCTGTGCTGTGGTTAACTTCCATTTTTCTACTATTTTTGTTGGGTTTGGGTGTATGAGTTGAACGGGGAGTCTATGAACATTTTGGTTTTTATATTGAAACTAATAATATCTACTGGATATGTATATACTGGAATAATATCTGCTGAGTGTGTAACACTCACCTGCCCTACCCAGACAGACAGTTCTTATGCCAGATGAAACATTGTATTTGTCAATAAACTGATGAATCAGAGGAAATTCAGGGTCATGCCAGTAGCTAGGTGCTGTTCATATGCAAAACAAGTTGAATTGCATAACTGGAAGGGAAGCATGAGGGTTTTTTAAAACTTGACACATTAGGCCTTGTCCCTAAACTCCTGTATGGGAGTTTGGAAGTCCAAGTCCTTGCATCCCAAGCTTCCCACTTCAGCAAGAGATCTCTTGCAAACGAATAGAAAGCACATCCATTCCTCCTCCTCCTCTCCCCCTCCTCGCAAAACAAAGAGCGCAGCTTTGAACAATGCAGTTAACCAGACGGGCTCCTGCCCACCATGCTCCTGTTGCCTGATGTATCTGATACAAAACTTTTGTAAATAGCCGGAAATTAAATTGCCTGACTCCAGATTGCATTAACCATCCCTGAAACGCTGGCTCTTTGTCCTGGGGCAGTGTCTCAAGGAAGTCTGCAGTGAGCAGCAGGGTAAGAGAGCTTCAGGAGATGAAAATGAAAAACCTCTCCACTAAGGTGGTAAGATTTTACAATACTGTGAATGGCTGACCTATTGAAATGTTTTTGCATTTTACCCTTCCTTGTTGCCACTGCTTCAAGAAGCATTGCAGTTCCAACCCCAAGGATCTTCCAAATCCCTTAATATAAAAAGCTACCCAAGAACCAGGAATGCCGTGTAATGCTTTGAATTTTGCTCATATATTTCCTGGGAAACATCAAACAGTGCCATACATTACCAAAGGCAGTGAGTATCTGCTCATTGTTCCAGGCGCAGGCTTGTCACTGCGTTCACTGGGTACCCAGACACAAAGAAAACTGTAGATGCTTCTTTTCCGAATCCATTTCAGATTCTTCCTAAACCCATCTGCTGCCCTATAGCTGCAGAAAGACAGGGCTGCTCTCGCTGTGGCTGCAATGCAGGATTTGCTCCTGCTCCACACAGTTCCAAAAAGAAAAAAGAATTGTTCAAAAGTAATTGTGCAGCTCTTCCAATGGAAACCACCAGGAGGCATAAGGGATGACTGAAGGGCACCAAGTGCCCATATAGAGAGTGCTGATGGATGGATCCATCTGGCTGCCAAGCTGTTCCCTTGTCCCCCTGCACCAACCCTTCCCGGAGAAGCAGAGAGAAAGAACTTCATCACCATGCTATTTTCAGAAAAGAAACAATAAATGGTCCTGTAGCACTCAGAGCAAACAGCGACTGAGCACCTGCGAGGGTAGGATGCTACAGTTACGGAAAATACCTCCAAGAGCTGGACCAAGCCAGGCTATGACATCTTTTTCCCCATGGAACAAAACAAAGAACTGCACAAAGAACAGCAGAATCTGTCAGCTTAGGAAGCCCTGGACTGCAATATAGTATTTAATTAGATCTTTTTGCCTTCGTGATGTACTATTTTCTAGCCAAATCTCTAGTGAAAAGACCACTCATTACAAAGGTATGATAAATAAAACGGCACAGATATACCAAGTGTTTGCATCAAACTGATCGTATAGGATCCAGAGGGGAGATTAGCTCAATACTTCTCTGTTCCAAACATTCATCTGGTCTTGCTGTTCAGAATTGTGCCTTCATTCACCTACACTGCCTTTCTGGGCAGGTGACTGCCTCGGTTTCTGAGGGATGCCTGCCTGAATCCATTCACTTCCTCTGACTCCAGAGTTTGTAGTTTATAAAGCAACATCTGCTTTTGGCTGTTTATCTGACTCTTTTGCCGCTGATTATTGTCCTACCATCTAAATCTTTGGCAAGTTTTTCCTCTGTCCCCCCTCCCGCCCAAGACACATAAAGCACGCAGAACCACAAAGTTAAAATTGAGTTTCAAAAAAAAACCCTCAGTGGAAGAAATCAAAATACGTCGCTGCGAACTGAACCGTCGCCTACCAATCGCAGGCTGCTTTCTAGTTTTAACCTCTCTGTTAAACAGGAAATAAAAAGGGGGGGTCGGATGGGGAAGCCAACGGGACAGATCTGGAAGGATGGTTCTTGTAGCCTTTGCCCTTACTGAATCCAGGACTGTAACATGATGCAATCTCTCCGCTATGATGAAACGGGTTCAGATGGCAAAGTCTGGAGAGAGACCTACATCTTCCACCCTATAAGGCAGAAAATAAAGTCTCAGCAGCACAAAGAAGCAGCAGACTGGGCTCCTCCAGATGCCAGGCTGCTGCCTCTCCCCGGGAAGAGTCGCGAGTTTCGGGATGGCACACGGAAGGTTTCACTCTGGAGGATCTCAGCCGGATTTCTCATCTTTCAGAGCCACATCGTGCAGTGATGCCGGGGCCCGGCGAGGAGCGAGGGAGACGGCAGCCGCCGGCGCTGCCGCCGCCTGATACTCGGGCTGTCTCGCAGCTCTATAAAACCGTGTGCTTCTCCCAGACAAGAAAAAGAGCGAGCGGGATTGTTTGTTTGTTGCTGTTTAGACTTTGTTTTCCAGCAAGCTCCCAGCTTGCCTAGCACAGGGCTGCCTGGAGCAGCAGCAGAGCCTCGGCAGCAAAAGCCCTTTTCTGAATGTAGCCCTTCCCCTCCCTCTTTTCCTCCTATTTCCCCTCCCCGCCCGCGGAGCTCGGGAGAGAGATGCTGCCTGGCATCGGGGAGAGCCAGCGGGGCCGCGGGAGCAGTCCTTACCTTTCCGGCCGTCCTGCCGCGGCTGCCGGCACAAAGCGGGCTCCGCGCAGCACCAGGGGCGGGCACAGCTCCGGCCGCCCAACGCCGCGGAGCGCAGCCAAGCACCGCGCCGGGCCGGGGGCGGGGGAAGGCAGGGACGGGGCGGGCAGGATGGGCCGTCCCACCCGCTCCCATCGCCACTGGGTCGCAAGCCCACGCCCCGCGGGGAGGGGACGGAGACGAGGCGGAGCAAGCGGAACAAAGGCGGGGGTGGGGGGTGTGGGGAGGAGGTGGTGGTGCTTCGTGTTATCCCACCGGGAGGGCTTGGGGTGCGGTAGCCGCCGGGGATGGGGCCAGGTGTGTGTGCCCGACATCGCCCGGGCGAGGGGCTTCGAGTGGCAAAGCTCTCCCCAGCCCCCAGCATCCGTGAATCCAAGTACCCCCTCGCGAGGCAGATGCTGGCGGTTCAAACCTGGGCTTCCTGTGAATGAAGGCTTTCCCTGCTGGTAAACGCCGAAATACTGCCATAGCATAACCGGAGCTTCAGTGCGGTCCGTCCCCTTCCCGGTTATGCCCAGGAGATACCGTCACTCTGGCATCCAGCTGTGGGGGAATCACCCAAAGCGGGGAACTGGCGCATACCGAGCATGTTGCCATTTATCTGAAGTCACAGCATAAGCCCTTTTGTTAAAGTGGTGTAAAATCACACACGCACCTGAGATTGACTTAAAGCTGGGTTCCATCATCTTAGTTTAGCTCAATACAAGCCAGATTCAAATCAAGAGTGCGAGGCGAGACACTTTGCTTCTCAGTTAAGTTTATATCGATTAAAAGTGCACCTGAGAGCTTAATTAAAACAGGCTTCAGTTTTTAACAAAAGTGCAGGCTGAACTAGTGCAAACATGCCTACAGACAAGGTGAGTAAACATGTTCCAATTTTGCAAGTTAATGTATTTATTTTCTTCTCTGTCCATAAAGAACTTGGAAAAGTGAGGCCACAGAAAAAAATTATTAATGAAAAAAACATGAATTAAGGCAAAAGTATTTCTTCATCTTTAGTACAGCTGGGGCCTAAAGCATCTTTTCGTGTATTTCATCTGTAACGGTTGGATGCACAAATGTTCTCTGTAAGAATTATGTGGGAAGCATGCTGCATGCAAGTTCACCGTTCTGTACAAGCTCATAGCTTATGTTGTTGTTCATCATGTATACAACTCATTACGCATCTTTAATTTTGGTGAACAGAATTTGCTTTGTTCAGCCCAAGTTTAATGTGGTCTTCTGTCCTGTTTTATCATCCTAAGTCATTCCAATAGGGTGATACCTAGAGTAACAGGTTCAAACAGGGAAAATTGTATTTATTCAGCATTTACGCTGCATGACCAGCTAAAATATGCATAAGAACTCTGTAGCCTAAACCAGGAGTTGCCAAGTTCACAGCTCAACCTTATCAGGACAAATTATTTAGCCTAAAATCTCACTTCCAGCCAGTCTCTTTCTTGTATGCCTTTGGCTATGGGCAGGGATAGACTTGCCTACTGGATGAGCTCTTCTGACAGCAGTAGCCTGCTCCTACCTGCTTTTTTTTCATTCTGCTTGTTGCAAGCTGCCAGGAGTAGGGTTTGGAGTAGTTAGATGTAGTGATTTTTTCTGGCAACATAAAAGGGCTTAGTCGGCCTTGAAAAATTAAAGCGTAGCTCCTCTTCTCCACAGTTCAATTGCTTTCAGTTATTGCTGTCTTAGAGCTACTCAATTTGTATCATGACCTGTAAAACATGATCGCTAGAGAGAACGATCCAAAAGTTTGCTGTAAAAGCACAGCTCTCAGCTGCTCTGGCGTGTGCAGTGTAATCCAGGCATAGTACTGCTGATTTGTATGCAAGCAGTGAGCACTTCCAGGATTTGGTGGCTTTCCTGCCTCTGGTTTGATAGATTTGAATGCCTCCCCCACCCTCCAATTCTGAGTTTGGCTTTGTGCATTCTATAAACTACTTTAGCTGCAACACAGACCTTAGTGATTCAGTGAATTTCTTTCCTATGAGTCTTTAGTGACACTGTTTAAATACTAATTCTATTTTACAGAATTAAAAGGAACAGCATATAACTCAAACACAGTCTGATCAAAATAAATCTATTTATTACTAAGGAGTTGCTTGCATGGAAACTGAAGTCATTTCATCAATAGGAAATCTGTATTTCACAATAACTGTATGTCATACTTCACACACAATAAACTTCTTAAACTAATCATCTTCTAACACAAAGTAGTGGAAGGCAAATTTGTGTAAATCTCCCTATTTGAAACACATCCTCCATCTTTCACAAAGAGCCTTCCAGCTTTCAGACCAAGTGTCCATGTAATGTTCCAAATACTGTCTTTGTTCTCAATTATTCACAATAAGTTCCCAGTCTATCAAGGGTATCTTCAGTACCACAGAAACAGTCTTCAAAAGCTTAGGCATGACTCCATGAAGCTTAGTCCTACAGATGCCCTTATATTCCTGTCATCTTCTCAGCACTGGTTCTCACAAAAAATAAAATAATCAGAGAAGAAAAAAAGAAAATAGTAATCGAGTAGTCCCTTCAGTAAGATATCCAAATATAGTTGTTTACAGGATTGGGACACTAACCATCAGATAATCCCCAGTGTGTTGAAGAAGAAAAGTCATGACAATGACAGGCCATATTTATTATCTTTAGGATGTGCCTAGCAAAGTTATTATGCTTTTTTTTTTTTTTTTCCCTTGGAAAATCAACATTGGATGAAATGTGAGAAACACAGGCATGAGAAAAAAATATCTCCAACAATTCGTTGTGATTTATGTCCTGTAAGAAACTTCAAGGAATTTGGATTTGGCTCACTTAAATCATGTAAAAAGGCAGGAAAACAGTATTTACAAGTATGGGTCAGTTTTTAAAGATACATCCCATTCCACTTCAAATCTGCCTTGGACTGATTCCATAAGCAGACAACTCGCTAATTTAAGAGGCCCCAAAACGTCAGCAACATCCTGGTGAGAAAACAAATGTAAGAAAAGCTATTGGCTGGTGCAAGTGTTGGCTGGTGCAAGTGTTGACTGGTATCCCCCAAAAGTCTGCTCAATACTTTTCCCCAAGACCTTTCAACATGCCTTGACAAGAATATGTGGTTTGGTTTGAGATTTTTTTCAGTATCTTGAAGTGAAATCATAGCTGTAAGAGCAAGCCTGTATGTTCTTCGTCATTTGGTACCAGAAAGGCTGTCAACACAATCACAGAATCACAGAATCGTAGGGGTTGGAAGGGACCTTGAGAGATCACCGGGTCCAACCCCCCTGCCAAAGCAGCTCCCTATCTCATATTACACAGATAGGCATCCAGACAAGACTTGAATATCTCCAGAGAAGGAGACTCCACCACTTCCCTGGGCAGCCTGTCCCAGGGCTCTGGCACCCTCGCTGTGAAAAAGTTCTTCCCCATGTTGGTGCGGAACTTCCTGTGCTCCAATTTGCAGCCATTGCCCCTAGTCCCATCCCCACAGACCACTGAAAAGGGGCTGGCCAGTTCCCCCAGCATCCTCTGCCTAAGATATTTATAAACATTAATTAGGTCTCCCCTTAGTCTTCTTTTCTCTAGGCTGAACAGCCCCAGCTCACTCAGCCTGTCCTCATATGGGAGATGTTCCATCCCCTTAATCATCTTCATAGCCCTTCTCTGGACTCTCTCCAGGAGGTCCCTGTCTTTTTTATACCAGGGTCTTTGGTTGTTGTTGGTTAGTTGGTTTTGGTTTTTTTTCCTTTTTGGGGGGTGCATGTGTGTTTCTGTTTGAGCAGACATAAAACCCTACAATTGTCAAAATGCTGACTTCACATAGAGACCAGACACTGCCCCACATAGAGACACTTGTGCAAGGGGTAGGGGAGATGAGGGCTCCCTGGAGCAAGCCTTTCTTCGGTTGCCTCCTGCTGTGTCCGACCTCCGGCCCTCACATTGTGTTGGCACGAGTGAATGGATGGTCTCAGGGAACTGTGAAAAGCAGGCAAAAATACTGCACAATCTGGGCTGTCAAGAGATGGAGTGACATTACAGTAATCGCCGCTCTCTTCAGGAAATCAGTGATGGCAGGAATTCAAAAAACAGAAGGCACGTCACAGCATTTTAGAACAAAAATCTTCTTCTGTTACTTTGAAACTTATTTTTCTGTAAGGAAAACATCAGCATTTCTACAGCTGTCTCAGAAGGCCGAGGCACTTGTAAACCAGGAATATATGTCTTTTACAACAGAAATCTCTTGATACTTTTTCCTTTCTTATCATATACTGTGATACTGAAGAATCTATTGGTATTAACACTGTAATACTCAGCATCTTTCTGGTTTTGTGGGTTGTTGGGGTTTTTTTTGAGTATCTTTTTTTATGTATCTCTTCAACAAATTGTTTTTTCTTGGGTCCCATATATTTTCCAGGTTTTGCTGGAGAAAAAGAAAGAATCATATTTTACATATACTCTTAAAAATCTCTTTCAGGAATCTCAGAGTGTTGAGTACATATATGTCCTGAAGGTACTTTTATATACAGGTAAAACTTATTTTTATAGAAATGCCATTTGCTTCTCTTCAGAAAGCAAATTTGAAACTATGCGTTAGAGAAACTTCACAAAAAGGAAGCTTTTCTATAATACACAGGCCTCTCCTTACTCTCTTCTCTTACTCTCCTTAATCTCTTCATACTTTACAGAGGTGTAAAGTATCTTGAATTATGTTGTTCATTCCACTGCTAATTGATTCTGAATCAGGGCGGAGGGAATACATACAGAAGGATATTTACTTTATAGAATCTTAATGTGAAGCTAAAAATGGTTACTTCCCATTCATACTCTGCTGTTGGAGCTCAAGATAAACAATCTGTCCTTCTGATTTCAATTTTAGAAGAATTTCTATATAACCCGACCTTTGCGGTGTTGTGCAGGTAAGATTGCTAGTGATTTCAGTGGGCTTAGCATTTAGCACCTGACATTTTCAAAATGCTATGCTAACATCCTTTTATTAGTTTCATACTGAACCCCCAGCATCCCTGAAAAGTAGCAGTACCTTTGGATAGTACAAACTTCAAAAAAATAAATCCTAGTCTTCCTATTTTTACTTTTATATTAAAGACGAACACACTGGAAGAAGACTGCCAGGAAATCTCACTTCCTTGCTCCTTCTTTCTTTGAATTCAAGCAAGATTAGGTCCAAAAATGGAATCTCAGCCCTTCCCTGCCTCTTTTTCCCCCCTGGCATTGTATGTATGAAACTCTATACCTCCCTTTTCCTTTATCATCAAGATCAGGGAACAGCCAGTTCTTAAACTTATCATCTGTCAAAAGAGTACCTGTGTAATTCTGTTGAAAAGCTCAAGCATTCAGATAAATCTACTGTGTTGCTTTGCTTGTGCATCAGTTTCTGCTTTTTCCTAAAGAAACACACATAAACACTGGAAAAGCTACTGCAAATTACACCTTATTCACACTTTATTTACTCTTGAGTTGAAGCACCGTGATACAATGTTCATTCTTTACATCAGTGATATTCATATTCCTTCAAGAAAGCTTGGCCAGGTTTGCTTTTAATGATAGTTTCAAAAGTAAGAAAGCCCTTTTATTTTTCTGGTCCAAAAGCCCTTTCCAATTTTCCCATTTAAGACTATAAATTAGAGGGATTTTGAAAGAAAAAGAACTTATTTATAGTTGGGCACTTTCTACTTTAATGCTTACCTTCTGTACAGTGTTTGGAAATCAAGGTCTGATGAAGTAAAGTATCTTTGTAAGGTTTCTTTTGCAAGTATTAGGCCTCTCTATTTCTTACTAAATTTCTCACAGTAGATGTTTCACTATTTTTTTTTTAGTAAGCAAGATAGGGTTCAAGAAAATTTTCATAAATACTTTAATTTCAGAAAAATATCGGTGTTGTAAAACTGATATTAGTATAGAAATAGTAATTTTAGACCTTTCATGGGTGTAGAATGCCTGAAGTATGATAATTTATGTGACCCTATTTCAGAGGTACAAATGGAAAGGAAATCTGGCCCTGTGTGGAGCCAGGAGTTAAACTTGATGATCATTATGTGTTCCTTCCAACTCAGCATATTCTATGGTTCTACGTGAAAACACATGATTGGATATTTATATTTTTACACAATATTTTCAAAAACATTTATAGACCTTGGAGGAAGGTGTCTGCCTTGAAATTCAACACCTCATAATAACCTACAGCACCAGAGTCCTTCCACTGATGACAACAGGAGAACATCCTTCTGTAGAACCCATCCATTTTAGCCCCTGCTCAAAAAAGGACACTTTTCAGCTTCTATTCCGTATTTATATTCTCTTCTGTGCCATTTAAAATGGAATGAAGTATTTCAGTAGCCTTTGATTATGATGTCATTTTTATTGCACTATAAAAATAACCAGTTATTACACTGAAAAATGGATTAAGGAAAAAAATGCAATTTGAACAATTTGATGCTTATACAGTGACTCATAAAGTCCTGCAGGCACTTCCATCTATCAAGAACTAGCTGGGAGATGAAAAATGCCTAGCATAACATTCACAAAAACTGGGGAGCCTGAAGTGTCTATACTTCACATCCTTGAGGTTTTTTTTTTTCAAACAACTTACAATAGTGAGGCTAGCTAAAACAGGGCTTTGGCATAACGTATATTTGTAGTTAAAATAGTCAATGTCATTCTTACCTTTCTTCTTTCCCTGTAAAAACAAATATAATGTTTGACATAATGTGGTGAATATAAAGCAAATACTGTAATGCCTTTATTCTGTCAGTCCACCTCCTGAATACAAAGTACAATGGTCTGAGAGGAGCTTGCAGAAGAATTATCAAGGACAAATAAAGGTTTAAATCTCAAAAGAAATTGAAAACACTGCCATTTTTAGTGGAGGGGTGATGTAGAGAATGTAATAAGGGAGTGCATCATAGCAAGCAGAGAAAACAGGTCAACAGCAAATAATTCGGGAGACAAATGTTACAAAATTCAGAAACAGAAATCAAGGATATCCAGACTTCTTCTAACAAATGGTAAATACATCATGGCTGAGACAGTAAAACTCTTCCTTAAAGCCTTGAATCACACATTTAGATATGTGGGATACGTTGCTTCTGTCTGTTTTTAGTTTCCTGCAGATCACTCTAGAACTGGTGCTGTCGGACAGTCTGGCGCAGATGGACGATTGGCTGGTCCAAACTGGTTGACTGCTGCATAGCTTGTTCAGCCATTTAAACAAATACAGAACCTACCCACTTACAAATACCTGTGTGCATAACAGTCAAGATGTCAAACACAGTGGTAGGAAGAAAATGCACTCAATCATGAAACTAAGAGCACTTAGAAAAACGCATAACTACTTACTTCTCTTAGCTGTAACTCGGAGACGGTGGTTGTGAGGAGGGAATAATAACCAGATGCAGTAACCCAACAAACTTCAATTTGCTGCATGTGCTTCATTACCAGAGAAGTAAACTATTGAGATCTGATGTGTAAAGGCATGCATTTTTACTGAGTACCTTCTCTTCCAGCATGGCTTTTCAAAGAATAAAAGAAATGAGAAGGCTCAACAAGCCTGAGCTGGCACCTCCCGTGAGCCTTTGAGGATTTGGCCATACCTCAGAGGTGGCCTGGATATGAAGAAGAAATGCAAGCTTCCAGTATAATTTTACATGTACAAAAGGGTTGCAGTCTGTCATTGGTATTAAGCATTCCTCTTTCTTTCAGATTAAAGGTGTCGGAAAAAATGGTAGCCTAGCTTGTAAATTATCAAGTAATCACATTGATCAAGGCTGAGTCTAGATCCCTGGAAGCTTGAAAAAACATGATCCTTTTCCTCACACACAAAGTGAAGGAACAGGAGAATATAAGGACACCTTGGAGCCCATGTGCCATACAGATGGCAGTACCTGGGATCTCACCTAGCTCATCTGCAAACAGCAGAACAGCATTTTCCTGTAGATGTGTGAAATGACTAATAAAATCAATGGTCTGCCTTGGCCACACTTGGGAAATGTTAGATGTCTCCTCATCTGGAGGTTGACATCTTTGAGACAAAGGCTAGTTCTGCACAAAGAAAAAAGATACAGTTCCAGCTGAGATGACTTGTCTTACACTCCTCATTGTCTAAGAGGGTTATTAGATTACAGGTAGCTTCTCACAACTATGTATTTTCTTGTTTCTGCAATTCCATTTATCAGAGTTCTCCCCTGTGCCACAGGAAAAGAAATAGCAGAAGGTCAGACAAAAATGTCCAGACTTCTCAGACAGCTATAATGGTAATGTGGCACGCCTGGTTTCCTATCTGGAATTGTTGGTCAGATATTCCTCAGCAACCACAAAAATCCATGTGTTCCTTTGTCTCAAAGATTATGATGATGAAATAAGTTGGCTCTTTCATTGCTGTGTTTGAGACATGCCTTCTTTAAAATACATGAGGTGAGAATTAGGTCATACATCAGGGTTGTCATGAACAGCTGAGACATACAATTCAGAACGAAGTACAAAAATGAAATCTCTGATGAAATTCCCTTGCTTATTGTATACATATCCAAATAGTTTTCTTCAAGAGCTATACTGATCCTTTCGAGCTGCAAGGCCCTATCCACACTTACCAAAATGCTGAAAGCCAGCATTTCCTTGAAAACAAGACTACGGAACGGTATCTTAATAACTCTAAATTAAAGGCTTATCTAAAAAACAGCCGATGATTTGTTGAGACTCTCAGTTACTGTCAATGCTGGACCACACTATCAGATGGAATATTTTGGCAAAGATTTATCTCATTACTCGGAAATGCATTTTCCATTTCATAAAGGCATTTAAGATTAGCATATGGAACTCTAGAAATAAACCAGAACATTGATTATGCACATGTTCGTCTATTTGCATTTAATAAGACACTCTAAGTTCCTGAAAGAAGACTCCATGACTAAAATTCCAATTCACATTTTCTAATTGGGGAAAAACATGACAAATTTTAGAAACAGAAATGTTGTATACTCTGGTATCCGTGTTCTGGTTTATGGAGTTTAGGTAATGTGCAAAATACTCAGCAGTGGAATCAATTACAACACTATTCACTTTATGGCCCTTTCACACTGGTGTATTTGGCTGGTGCCAAATCCAGCATACAATAGCGTACTGTAAATGAGGATTTGGTTAGGCTAGAAAGCATAACTAAATAGGTCCCTACACTGTATGACAGTAAATGCTTTAAATCTAGAGTGATACACCTACATGTGTCATCTGAAAAACAGAACAGCTCATTGAGTTATGCCACCTTTGCCCCGAACAGACATCTACAGACCATTGCAAACTTTCAGGAAAACGAAACACGAAGGACACAAAAGACTACTTGTTCATCTAACGTCAGCAAAGGTTTTGTGTATGGAAGCCAAAATTCCTTTTTGGTTTTGGCTGGTAGGAGGAACGTAAGTTGATAAACTGACTGTCTTCTAAAACATTTTTGTGTGTTTGGCATCCAAGACGTGCCTGTTTGGTGAACAGCGTAATGAACACAAAGAATTACTGTGTTAAGGCATTTTGTGAGATCTGTGCAAGTCAAAGTGATTTGGTAAATTGGTCTAGGAACTGCCAATGGTTCCAAGACAGGTATTCCACCAACTTGGCAAAATCTGGCTTGCTATTTTCACTTGCAGTTTGTAGGCATAGTATTAATTTAATCCAAGATTAGGTAGCCTGCAACATGCACTTCTGCATTCGGATTAGCCTTCTCTATATTCAGGAGACAGAAATTCAGTAGCCATGTAACTAGTTTTGAACATTGGGTTGTGACTGAAGTGCTTTCTTTCCTCTTCACTGACCATAAAAGGGAGCACAGAATGACAAATTATAAGAAAATACAGAAAGATGGTGGAGGTACCACTCCTAGGTATAGTTGTGCATTGTGGTAAGAACTGATGCTCATGACCTAAAACATCTGCATAGAGGGGTATGTAAAACAAGTTGTATCTGATTTAGCTCAGGTAAGACAAGGAGCTTCAGGAACACTGAAATTAAAGGCTCTTAATGTTGTAACAGGCTACATGTCTCCAAACAGCATAAGTGGGTCAGAGCTCACATGCTCTCACTGCCCTCATTCGTCATCAGCTATACATCTGCATAATACAGTATAGCAGCACGGAGCTGTTGATCACATGTATTGCTTCATAACACACTTTTACCTTGCAGCATAGGTTGAATCCTACACTGGTACAGTAGCTGCAACTTCCAAATTCTTTACAAAGATACATATTGCACCTGATCTGAGCCAATATATGGATTTCTTTGATCAACCTGCAGTTTTTTACTCATGAAGAAGATACCTGATGTCTTAGGAAGGTGTAAGATGAGAAGAGTTGTCTTCACCAATACCAGACTTACTCATCATCATTCTCCAACCAACTATTCTACTGGATTTAAATTTTCATAGCAGTGATGGACCTTGTTGATCATATTTTATATTGGCCCGTTTCAGTATGCTTCCAGTTTTCACATCTAGGCAAAACATAACAAGCTATTCTGAGGCTGAACAGCATTATAGGTGTGGTCTACAGGTGATCAGGAGCTCCGAGTTTAGACTGGACAATGATTCTGTACATCACTAGTGAGCAGCTATTGCTTGGTGAGATGTGCCAGTTGTTAAATGAATTGTTTAAATCTTGACCAACTTTACAGTAACTTGACATTCAGAGGTACACAACGGTCTCCTCACTGAGCAAAACTAATGCAAATTACGTATTATTTACATTAATATCATGGGAAGACCCTATCCAGAGCAGCAGTGCAATCTAAAAATTATACACAGGTTAACAAAGTTATTCAATTATGTCTTTGTTTTAATGATTTTTTTTAAACATTTGTATCATCAGACAAAACATTTAGATTATGAGAAAATATTTATTTTCAACAGCATGGATTCTGAAAGTTAGTTGAAAGAAGGCATGTTCAATGTTATGGTTTTTCCAATGCTAGGTCAGTTGAAACAGTGTGTTGTAGTGCATATATTAACCAGTTACTTTAAGGAAATGCAAAAAGACATAGTGGAGTAGGAAGTGAGTACAAACATTCAAGGCAGTAAAAATGCAGAATACTGACACATGGCTGAAAAATGTACTTTTTGTAACGCTCTTTTAGTATCACACAAAACTAGCAACTCACTTGAAAACATTCTTTGCCAGCAACCATACTTCTGACCACATGAAATTGTTAAATTTAACAGTCTTTCACCTGGAAGAGATATTAAAGTCTAATGCTCATCAAATGCTTAGATTTTGTTAGCTTTGCTTGTTATTTAAGACAGTTTCAAGGTACTGCACCAGTATCACATAGGGGTTTTTAAAATCAATTTGTATAGAAACATGCAAATAGTAATGCATGAGGAATTTATATATTCGATTATTATTGGATGTATTGTTGATAGAGCACACCAAGCTTTTTTTGTTACATTTTATGCTGAACTGCTTCATTTCTGCACCTACCAATTGCCATCTCAGTTCTCATGGCTTCCTGTGCAAATCCAGAAAGTGGAGAAAGTAAGAATGTTTTAACCTAGGATATATATTAATGAAAATAATTCTTTTATAGATAGATATATCCATCTACATATAATTAAGATTACATGGTATTTTTATCAGCATGAAATGTAAAAAAAAATAATCTCCAAACACCCCAAACTAGTAGGAAAACACAGTTAACTGGCACAATACACTCTTAGACCAGTTTTCTATAAGGCTTCCGTTTTCCTGATGAATGGGACGAAATTTTTAAGTAGGTCTGCATACATTTTAGTCATTATAACTGGTTTATGTCATAATATATTCTTAATAAAATAAAAACTCTCGTGTTGTAATTAAAGATAGCTAATTACCTTATAGACAAATATGACCTTTTAGAGAGTAGGCCGTGTCTAAAATGTAAGTAGAATAATTAAGGTGCTTCCATATTTTTGCTTTCATTCTTAAAAAGTACCACACATAAACAATTGCAATAATTGTTTGCACACATGCTCTTATTTGGCTTTTACCATATTTTTAACAGCATGTGATCCCCTGTTGGAGAATTTTATATTCATTACTTACTTGATTTTGTAAAAAATAGTGTTGTAGGAATTAACGGGACAAAATGTTGGATGCATTTCCTTTGCCACAGCTACATTTTTTCTCTTCCTTTCATATTTTCCATTTGCATCAAGCAATAACTGCAAGCAACAATAAATTTAAAGCTAGATTTTTTGCACATTGTAAACTGGGTAGGACCAGGAGTTACTGACAAAACCATCTGGTCATGCAAGATTAGCAAATTCTCCATATTCCATCGCGTTGCCATCTAATCTGTCCTGTTTCCCCTGACACATACTAACACAATGAAGCTGGACAGTGGTTCAACAGCAAGTGCATGTGATAGTTCTGGCAAGACTATTTTTGTTTTGATTAAGCACATATTTTATCTGGGAGGGGCTAGAAAAGCAGGGCCTTTTTCTTCAGGTCATTCCGCTTCCAAAGTGCCAGACGATCAAATTCCTCAATGCTCATTTTGAAGACTTCCTGGAACTCTTCAGGGGACAAATGCCTCTTGAAAATGAAAATACAAAAGGTATCATTAAGCTCTTCTGTGCACAGGAATATTTCTGCCCTTCCTAAGTTTTAAAACATACCACAAAATAATGCATAAAGATTTGCATTTAAATTCCCAAACTGGTTCTGGAAAAGACTGCATCATAACCAAATGAGCTCAACGTAGCTGAGAAATGAAATTATTGATAGCAGTAGTGACTTTTGAAACAAAATCGTTGCAATGTAGTTCCAACTGAGAAGAGGCTGTGGTCCTTGGGAAAAAAGATGTGTTTATACATGGTGCTTGATGACAGAACATGCTGAGACAAATTTAAGCTATTCTAGGACTTTAAAGAGATTGATAACAATGTAATTTCAGAGTTGGATTTGTTTTGCCTTGATCTTTAATGACAGTGGTGGATGCCACACTGGTCCGCTAATAGCAGCCTTGTAACAAAGGAGAGAGCACACTGCTAAATTCTTAAATCCAAAATATGCTTATTCATGGGGATAGACTCGTATCAGAAGTCAAGTTGGATAAAGCTGGAGTTTTATTAAATGCCAAGAACTATGCTTCTATTTGATGTTTTCACGATTTGATATTAAAAAAGAAGAGAGAGATAAGGAAAAAGGGGAGAGTACCAACACAAAGACTTGGAAGGAACTAAAATAGTTGCCTAACAACACACATACACACAAGGCAGAAAACATAAGTATGTGAATCAGAAATGAGTACTGTATAAAATGAATCTGATAATTGTGGTCTAGCTCTTGCTCAACCATTTCCATAGTATCAGTTATCAGTGCAATGGGAATTATAAATTGTGATTTTTTAAATACTGACACTCCTCTTCCACAAAGATTTCCTTGAAACCTGGGATCAGGCCTGCAATTTAACCCTCTCCTCCCCAGCCAAGCTTCTGACTTGAAGTTCTCAAGGCAAAACCCTCCTTCCAGGTACAATGGGCAGCCCCATCCTGAGCACCTCAGTGCCTGCTGAAGCACCACTTGCATCCAGAAATGAGGTTCTGTAAACCTGTTAAGTGGAGGAAATGCTTGGACATGCCTCCCACAGCAGAATCAGGCTCATCAAACATTAGACAACTGCATTATTTCAAGAGAAGTTTATTGGCCTTTTCCTTTCATCTCCTTGCCTCCTGGCTGCAGGACTTCCTAGGAGGTGAGAAACCCAGATTTAATGTCCTTGCCACTTGGAGAAGGCTCAAACTTGCCATGTAGTCCGCACTACTTACTCCCAAGACGCATGCCAGCCAGCCAGCCAACCATCAGGGTAATTTTAAAGGAGGTACAGTCCTCATGAATGCGAATAACCCTGCTTCCAAATGCTGAGTGCAAGATGCTGAAGACAGGGGGGAGCACAGCACCCCCCACGGGAAGGGGAGCCCAGGGGTCCTTCAGGCTATGCTTTTGTTGGCAATTCTAATAGGCCAAGGTTGCCTATCATTTGAATCAGGTCCCAGCATTGTTTGGAAGAGCACTTGCTGCTCTTATCCAAAGCTGCAGCACAGAGCATGTTAACATGCCCTGGTAATCCCACAATGGTTCTCCTGACCAGGATGGACGTAGCCCCATCAGCCTACCTTAAAAAGCTATTTTTTTGATGACTTTGAAAGCAAAAATTTACTTTCCACTTATTAACAATGCATTTATCTTTGCAATGTAAATTACTCAAGAAAAATTGCTGAAATTGTTTATAAGAAATCACTACATTTAATTACCTTGAATGGTCATTATGGGCTCATGTGGTTTCTTAAAAAAGGACAGCCTTGGTTTTCTTCCCTTGAGATTCCACATATTCAGAACAACAGTGACTAAGAGTTTGGAACGGAGCCTTCATTTTTCATTTGACCAATGACAGCAACCCACCATAAGCACTGTGCATAGCATGGAAGGAACACACCATGCATATTTGGCAAAGAAGATCCTGTTTCACATGGAAATGAGCAACATCTGACAATGTATTTTAGAAACAATCTCTCACTGACAAAATTTTTTTCTACTGGGTTTTGAAAAAAAAAGTAACTTCTTTCTGCCTTTTTTTTTTTTTTTCCCCCTATATCTTCCTGGTAACCCAGGGGACAAACGTAAGCAAGCTTACCTTCAGCAATTTCTCACAGCAAGGAACATGCCTGTCTGTAAATTGTGGGATTGAAAAAGAAGTCTGGATGAGTGAAGTATTTCATGTTTTGTTTTACCTTGCTTTCTAGATTGTGGATAAGAAGTGAAATGTCCCCTCATTCAGGGGAAAGCAGTGACAAACTGTAGTTTATACTCAAAATCAGAAAGCCTATACTCTGCAGGTAAACCCACTTTGCTAATCATTCAAAACCATAGGAAATTTAAAACTTGAAAAGGAATGTTTTAATAAATTATTTCTTCTGGTAAATTACACCGTTTCTTCCTAGAAATTGCTGTGGTCTCATCAGATCTGTTTCAGTGCTGAAGGCCAATGGAGGGAGAGTCAGCAGCCTTATGTCAGGCCCCAGGCCTTTTCTGCAGGGTGACGAACACTCGCCACATTTGACCTCCGACAAGGCTTGCCACCAGTCTCAGTACAAGCTCTGCAATTCCCCTGTTTCTCTTCAAGGAACAAGGATAGAGGCCATTTATCACTTTGCTTCACGCTCAGGCTTAGTGAGCATTCAGTCTGCATGCATCTATCCAAGCCAGTATGAATTAGCTGTGTGCTTTGCTCCTCTGCTTGTATCCAGAGAGCACCACCTTCATTTCTTGCATGCACTCCTTTTCTAATTATACTGCAGTTTGGATTTTACTTTTTTTTTCTTCATTGTTTTGCTTACAGCAGCTCTCAGTTGGTGTAAGTGAGCCCAGAATGCAGTAGCAGAGATTGAAATAGGGAAAGCACAAGCTCATTTATTTCCACCTCCCATTCTCTACCAGGCAGTTTCTGTGCTTTGAATTCTCCTCTGCATACCGTCCCTCATCTTGAGGACTAACAACCAGACTGTAATACTAGTAATGTTTCTTACTCCATCAATTCATTTTTCACATGGAAAATTAATTCTAGTAGATGGGGACACTTCCCCTTTGGTCTGAACCCTTGCTAAGGACACCATAGTGAACCCAATGCTGCATAGTTCCCACTGTATTCCTTGCATCTCAGAAACTTTCACCATCACTTTCATAGGCATCATGGACTCTAGCTTTGGGACTGACCCTAGAAGCAGCAATGATTACAGTTCTGTCTGCAAATTTTGGAATAAACCTTGATCCCAGAAAGATGTCATCAAACTGGCAAAGCTTCAGATAGAAGTAACAAAAGTAATCATGGGTTGCAGAGTTTGATTTATGAGGAAAGACTAAAAGGCCTAAGCATGTATAAGCTTAGCCAAACGATGACTAAGGGAAAATATGGTAAATGTCTACAAGTATTTGAAGGATCTAAACACCATGGGAATAGGCCAGTGTGGGAAGTTTATGTTCATAATTTTCTTTGTGCGTGATGCTAAACCTTACAGCTTTAAGACCTAGAGCTCTTCCCAAACAAAGGAAGAGAAAATGCACCATTAAGAAATCTTAGATTGATTTATCTTTCTTCTCAGGTATTTGAATATTAATTTGTCTTAACTGAAGCGTTACCTTGTCTCATTAGTCAAACAAAAGAAGGGAAATTGAAAATTATGCATAGGCAATAGGGAGGATATTAATTTTGAGGTACGAGAGAAGATGTGTATGTAGAGCTATGCTTGCCAAGGCCAGGAACATTGTTGGGTTGGTTTGTTTTTTTTTTAAGGATTGGATCAGCTTAAAATATCTAGCTATGTCATTAGTGCATCACTGGGCCATTAAATGAATGGCCCAACTTATTAGTAAGAGTCATTCCTCTTTTTTACTAGTGTTGGCCTTGTTTACATAGGAAGTCTGGGTGATTTACAGTGTGCTAGTAACCAATTCTTGAATGCCTTTGTGACGATTTTGCCATATTTAGGCAGCTTAATTCAATCTACTTCTCTACTCTGCATCAGCAGGAAAGCTGGGCACACTGCTGACACTGAGGAGAATAGAGAGGACCACATTAAGGTCCCCTTCTGCCCACACTCTGAAGTGCCTGCATTTAAGTGAGCTCAGTTTGGAAGCTGCAGAGTGGTGTTAACACGACACTGAAAACCTTGCGAGAAGATAGGGTTAACACTTTAAATACAGTTCTTCACTAAAAAGACTGCTATACCAGAGCTCACAGCATCAGAGCATCAGCATTCTGGATATATTTGGATATATAACTGCTACACTAGAAGGGTCTACCACATCATATTGTTTTGATTAAATTGTATTAATCTGTGGTTTGTAACGTTAATGGTGCTCAATTCTGTTGTTCTGGATAGCATTTTATGTCAGCTTGCATGAGAAATGAGAGAAAGACAGTGAGACTCGGGTTGAGTAACGTGTTGGTCCCATGAGATCTCCATGGGTCGTAGCAGTGGCTTTGTATGGAAGAGGAAATTCATGTCTCCAGAAGCACAATCTCTCACCTACGCTGAAGCATTTTGGATTAGAAATACAGGGTCACAACCTTAGGATCAGACTTCAGGAAGCCAGAAGGTGGCCTGCAGCTTAGGAACCAAATGCTGCTGCTGTAACTCCTCACCTGACTGTCACCTATATGGCACAGTGCTATACAAAAAGGCTCACCACACCTTGCTGTAATTGTGTAGCTAGCTCTCCTAAAATACATGCATGCTCTACAGAAGAATTAAAACACAAATGTGTCTTATTAAGATACAGAGAACTAAGCTAGGGCTGTGCTAAAGCTCTCCACTGCAGTGCAACCCCTACGATGGAAAATCCTCATCCTCTAACAAAACATGATGAGTGGTACAGATACCTGCTCATTTTTGAGCCTCTCAGAACAAGAGTAATTAATTGCACATTCAAATACTTGCTCCACAGTATTATCTCAGAGAGAAGTGATGGCTTTATGCTGTAAATTGATGAGGCTTGTCTTTATTTTTCTGTGGCCTGCTAAAAAGCCACTAATCATTCTAAATAGAGTTATAGTGTTTATTTAATTCAATGAG
The DNA here is from genome assembly GCA_013400835.1 of Zapornia atra. NCBI lineage: Eukaryota > Metazoa > Chordata > Aves > Gruiformes > Rallidae > Zapornia > Zapornia atra. Next base: position 106,414 of record VZTU01018008.1, read on the forward strand.
ATTTCTTTTCCCCAAGAATAATAGTACTTTTCAGAGTAAGATTCAGAGATCTTCAAAATTAATAGTTAGGATTACAGCATTAGTGTGACTCACAGGAAGGAAAAATTGCAATTAACCTACAGCTGTACTGCAGTAAGCTGTGACCAGGTCACGCTGCACAAGCATGTTTATTCTGTGTCAGTAATTGGATGGGAGTCCTCATGTGAAAACCTGCTGATGTGGGAAATTTACAGGATATCATACTTCCTCATCAGTCAATATTGAACCAATAAACCAACACAGTGGATGGCAGGAGGTGATGAGTTGAAGATGAGAAAAATCAAAGCACTAATTCCTAGGGGTCATTTAAAACCTTGGGTTTGTTTCTCTTTTGCTTTTTGTTATATGAAATGACAGCTGAGCATTTCCTTGACTCTATAGTGAATCTGTCAGCTAGTCCTCTCTAAAGCACTACTGTGCACTCTATTTTATAGAGTGTAATTTTAAGTAGTTGTCCAGTTCATTTTTGTTCAGTCCTTCTCACAATTCGAAATGTCTGATCCACCAAATCCGAAAGTTAGAGCTACAGGATCTTCTCCAAAGACTTTAAAATGCAAACCAGTCTAAGTAAACTGGGATTTATTGGGAAGGATTTACCCACAGGTAAGTGAGCATTCAGCTACACAGATCATAACTCTTTAGGGTAGTTAGTGTGGAGGCTTTGCTGGTGGGACCAAGTCCTTTCTTGTATTCATTAGGATGTGCCAAGTATCTTGGCTGAAGACCTTTGGAACAGTCTCCTCCCTTCTCCAGTTTTGATCCTTTTCCCCTCCACCCCATTCCCTTCTCCCATGCCTCTAAAAGTCTGCCCAAATACTCCTTTTCAGATGTCCAATCATGATTTTCTGGAAAATTTTCTCTTTTATCTACTGAATTTAGAATCCTCATTTTGCTGTCACAAGGTTTGCACCCTTTCCCCCCCTTCTTTCTGTTGCACTGCTGGGGCTCAGCAAGCTTTTCAGAGGTTTCTTCTAAGCCTACTGCATGGCTAATTACAAAGCTGTAATTAGCCATGTGCCATGTTCCCAAGGGAGTATTGAATGTTATGTTCATCCACAGAGTAATTAAGCTTCATGCTCAATAAATATTTCAAACTATTAAGTAATTATGTGACAGGGGATAACATTAAGAAATGGCATGAGTTGCCACCTAACAAAGTTCAAAAGGTATCAAAAGATAACTAGAGCAACTCCATTGATCAGGGGATGAGGCAGGAGGCACTATAATTGCAGTTATGCTTGATCAGGGCACTTAGTCGCAACACTGAATAGTTGGAGCACTTGTACAACCGAGCTGTGGCAAGAGGTGTAGATCCTTCTCTCTCTTTGGCTTCCACATAGCAGTGTGGCTCCTCAAAAAGGCTCCCAGGAAAAGCACTGCAACAGAAGCAGCGAGGGAGTCTGAACTCCCGCCCCCCCTCCCCCCGGCCCTGCCAGTGTAACCCCAAGCATCTATACAAGGCTCCCGTATCTGCAGATGTATCTCATTTAGTATCTCAGGGTACCATGAAACTTCACAGAGCTCTCTTCCACTCAGCACTCCCACTGTGGGGGGACTTAAAAGCTAACTTCTTATGAAATATCACAAGGCACATGCAAAATACTCTGTAGCAGCACTGTAGATTCACAATTTTCCCCAGCTGAGTAGTTATGCAAGAAGCTGAGAAGATGCAAGTATTTTGCTCAGGGATATCAGTATATTACCTACCCAGCAGTACACAATAGAACAGCTCTGAGGATAACCTGTGACATCATTCCATCATTTATCAAGTGATCCTTTTCATATTAACAACTACATAAGTATTTGCCCTCAGCAGACTTCTGATTGAAATGTTATATAATTAATGAAATAATTAATAAATAAAACTAAATCTATGAATCTATAACAAATTATGAAACTATATAGAGGATCCTGAGTTTCAGAATTTTAAGACAGGTAAGTGCAGTTTTACCATAAGAGACAGATGGTGATTAACTGTAGAACCTAGTGAAGTTAGTTATTGTGTGTTCATGGATGTTAATGCTAGCACTTGTTTGGATAATTGTCCCAGTCTCACAGCTGGGGTTCAGAGGTTCAGTTTCAGTTGGTATGTCTATGGCTTTTGGGCCTGATCCAGAAAAGTACAATGCAGTCAACATGAAATTTTCCATACTCATTTGCTTTAGGCACAAAATACCTTAAAACAGGTTTTCCAGTTTCTCTTAGTTTTGGCTTTAGTGCATCCATAATATGGATGTTCCACATCTAATCTCTGTTCACTCCCACAGTGTTTCCACTCGGATAGGAATTAAAGCTTTTGTACATATCATGTAATTTTAAAAGTGAATTTTAATTTTACAGTGGCTCTTTTCATAAGGGCTTTGGAAACTGATACAGGCATCCAGCACTGATCACAACACAAGCATCTTGCCTAGAATAAGGAATGCCACACAAACATTTTGGAAGTTAAACATTGTGAAGTTTCCCTGGAGTCAGTGAACCACACTTTTTCATTCCAGGTTATGAGCGAGCTTCATCATGAAGTGAGCCATAACCTTGAATTCAGCCCCAAACTACAAACTGCACTTTTCTATGTTAAAACACATTGCAGTTTTGCTCTGATTTTCTCCATCCGAGCTACAGAGGAGGTGGGACACACAATGTTACTTGAATGAATGACATTTAGGAGCTGGGGATGTTACAAATACAGGCTCAGTTACTGGAAACCAGCCCTCAAACGGTTCCAGCCCAAATGGCTAGAACCCAGGGTAATCGCTGAATAAAAAGTAGTGGAAAAAATGTCATCCCTAAAACAAATCCAGACAGGCAGTTTCAGAAGGAAAAGGAGGAAAAGCATGTTTGAATTAATGTGAGGGCTCTGTTCAAACAAGACCGCACCCATGTTTAAACCTCTCATTTCTGTTTACAAGAATACAAGGTGGCGGATGAAGGTTTGCTACTTGACATTCCAGAGTATTTTGTTTTTCCTTAGCAATTGTTTCAGTGTATCCTTGTTAAACAAAGGATGAGCAGGCTCAAACAAAAGTGGAGTGATTTACTTTCCACTGTATTAGATAGGCATGAATGAATAATGCTTTCAACTGTTTGACAATCAAAAGAAAAGGCCAAAGAAACTAAGATACATTAAGATAAGGAAATCAAATGAAAGCACTAAAAGATGGTTTCCAAATGGAAGACTGTAGCTATGCTGGCTTTCAAAACTACTAGCCCGTGACCACAAAAGAAATCTTATACTCTGTGATGAAAGCAACTTCAGGAGGAAAGCAAATAAATCAATCTATTCAGCTGGGCATGAACTATCAATTTGGATGTGCAAGCGCTCAATTACATCGCTGTGACTGAACAACAGGCAAATAATATCCGATCTAAGACAAAAATATCAAGTGCATGTTTTCAGGAGCCCAAGGCCTTAATCATAAAAGGTATTTGATTACTTAAAAGAGGTATCGAGACTTTCAGATGTGTCCATAAACCCAACTCCCTTTGGAAATAAAAAATACAAAAAAAAGATAGTCCATGTGCAATACCACTGAGAAATCAGTAGGTAAGGAACGTGCTAATGTGTACTGTTCAAAAGTGATGTCTTAGTCTCTGGAAACTCAAATAATGAGTTGTGCAAAATAGGAAAGTTTGCTCCAGGACACTTAATATTTAAGCCCCTGCATGATCCTTTTGATAAAATGGTTCAATAGAGAAAAAATCATGGATTTTTTCAAATGCTATTGTAGCAAGAGCATCAAATAATACTATTTTGTAACTATGTTAAGTATGTGTCTTCCCAGATTATAACAATGTAAGCCAGTTAGGAATTTGCAGAGGTCTTCAAAGTAGGTCCAACTTTGAAAAAAGACTACATCCCTCAAGGACTTGTCCAGCTGAGTTTTGCTGGACTTAGATTTGCTGGATTTAGATTTGCTGAACTTAGATTTGCTGAACTTCATGAAGTCCTTGTTGACCCATTCCTCTGGCCTGGCCTCTAAACAGAGGCTCTGCTCACCAGAACAACTGCTGTCCTCCCCAGTTTGTGTCATCTGCAGACATGGTGAGAGTGTAATTCCTCTTCATCACCCAGAATGTATAATCCACTCCTGTCCTACCACTTTGTTGTTCTGTAACATCATCTGAACAAACTTGTTCTAAAGGGAAATGGTGAAGAGAATCTCATGGGAATGCTGCTCTGGTCACCTAACATTAGAATAAACAGCGCTGTGGTACTGAGAAGCTTAAAAAAAAATCCTGGGCCGGACCCTTATCTAGTGTAAATTCCTTGCATTTCTAAGCTTATTTCAGGTTATACCAAATGAAGGTCCAGACTATTCATTCAAAACTCAGTGCTAGTAATGTTATCAGCAGGTTGTTTGTTATAACTAGTTCTCAGTGCTGCATGCATTAGTTCACTGTTGGCATAAACATCCCCTCGAGAAGCACAAGGATCTGGGCTGCTTCTGCCTCACTGCTGCAACAGACCAGGCAAACAGCAACATGCCGAGTGTTTCTACACTTTGATATATGTGCTTTTGAAGAAAGAATTCCTATTATTTGAATGCATCTATTACCAGTCAAACCTTCCTAATGTCTAGATATCGCTTGGGATAGAAAAATATGAATTTTTACCAAAAAAATTATTTTTTAATAATCCTTAAAATGAATTTCTTGCACAACAGAGTAATTTAAAAACATACTCACAATGGGAGAAAATCTAGGAAAACACTACCACCCATTAAAACCCCACCTTCCTGTGGTCCTCAATCATCAGATGCAGCCTCCCTTAATCTGACCCAAGCAGCTAATACCAGTTACTTGAGCTCATTTGTCATGACAGGAACACTCAATATAAGAGACTTCCCTTGGAAGAGGGAAACAGATACAAATAACAGCGCCCTTTCCATGACATCCATGCTGGATCATTCAAAGTTCACAACAAACTGTTTCACGAACAGGAGCCCTTTTCAAGTCAATTTGCAAGAGGGCTCTTAAATAAATCTAGTTCATGCAGATTTAGTCACCTTATTGCTCCTAGATAGACAACAGAAGCATTCCCTGTGAGATATTCTAATTACTGGACACAGTAATACTGCTTTCAGGTTTGATAGAGATATAAGCCACAACAGTTCTCGGTCTCTTTTCACTGACATCACCTGCACCCTATGTCCACAGCCATCAAAGTGAGGAGTTCATTCTGATTTGCAGCCATGAGAGCTGGCTTCAGCCCACAGAACCAATCAAAGTAAAACTGGAATATTAGAACATGGATTTTCCTAGATAAATCACTCTACAGTTTGGTAATACATGGGCTTAGCAGTGCTATTACTTTCACGATTTCTATAGCCAAAATCCAGCCCTTCCAGGAGTGACACTGTCTGTGCAGGGTGCAGACGACCAGTCGGCAACTCAGTCCACTCAGAGAGACCACTTGCTTCCCAGAGATCTGTCAGCATCGAACCATACATACCCTGTAGTGAATGTGAAATGAAGCTCCAGAAAAGGTGAAATCTACTGTCTGCTGCCAGTACCCTTAGTGTTGCCACCAAAAGCTTGAAGGTACCAAGATATGCAAAGCGATCCCTGTACTACCAGATGGAGAGGGGTGTCTGTTTCTAATCCTGGTCTGTTCCTGTGCAAACCTACACACCCATGTTCTTGTCCAAGCCTGAAATTTACCGAATGCACAAGTCAGCAACTAAGTTACAATCTTCCTCTTCTTCCAAGTGAGGAAATAATGACAAACTGCTTTTCTATGTGAAGGTACTTATTTCCACCAATGCTGTAATGCAGAAGAAAAGGATGGGGAAGAGGGGAAGAGGGGGAAGGCAACAGCTTGTGCCTATCATATGGTTTGAATGTGTAGATGAGTGGCTGCCTCTGTTTTTCGAGTAGTTATGAACCTATTAAAATGCTGCCAATTTATTGCTTAAAAACTACCAATCCCTAATAAATGTAAGATGGTTTCCAAAGGAGTCCTTCCTGCAGATGCATGCGTTTAACATGCTGCAGCCATTAGCAGGATCAGCCTGGTCCCCTTATAGTTTTCCCAGGGCAGTTCTGAAGCAGATTGGTGGGTTTTTGTGCAAACCTCTGCGAGGTTTTTTTAAGTGTGGGGCTCCTTGAGCCATCAGGAACTGGCCTGTACCTGGTGCAAGGCTGACTGAGCACCTCCACTGATAAACAAACAGCATTCCCAGCAACCAACAGCGTATGAGTTATGGATAACGGCAGCCAGAATGGGGATGATCTGTCCAATGCAAACTATATGTTGTCCTTAAAAAAGCAATTTGGAGCTGCATTTGCTATTCAGTCCAGCCTGATGTGCTTAAACAAAGACTCTATTTTTTCATGCACATAGATGTATATGTATATAAAAGAATCCTTTATAGAATATGTCATAGAATCATAGAACAGTCTGGGTTGGAAGGCACCCCAAGGATCATGGGGTTCCAACCCCCCTGCCACAGGCTTAGATCTACACAAAGTTGCCCAGGGCCCCATCTAACCTTCTTTGAACACCTCCAGGGTTGGGGCATCCACCACCTCTCTGGGCAGCCAGTTCCAGCACCTTACCACTCTCTCTGTAAAGAGCTTCCCCCTAATATTTAATCTAAACCTTCCCTCCTTGAGCTTTAGTCCATTCCCCCTTGTCCTGCCATTGTCTACTCTTTTAAAAAGTTGATTCCCCAGATGAACATCACCACAACTCTTATTTTTCTGCACTGATTATGATTTTTATTATTACTATCATGCCTTGTCCAGGCTTAAAACAGCACATGTTTGAGGCTCTTTTTTTCCTTAGAAAGAAATCAATACTACTTGCTGGGTAATCGAGAGACAAGTACGTTGAAGTATTTAACAAGATAACACCATTTCCAAGGCATACTACTGGTATAGAAATTTAGTAAATGCAATTTTTTTAAAAATGTGATCTTCAGTGAGGAACTTCCTGCTACTTCATCATTTTTTCTAGGTCCTTTTTGTGTTGATTCAAGTTTCTTCTTTTCTTGTCACGTTATAAGCTTAAAATACATTTATTTAAATACATTTTTTTCCAGAAGCCCAATATTGTTAACTGCATCATTTTCACTGAACTATCTCTTCTTAATAGTATTTCACACAAAGATATGCCAGTTTATTAATTTAGCTTAGTCTTTACTCAGTCCTTTAATCAGTAAAAAAAAAAAGCAGCTCATGAGTTTTGCCTTTGGAAACAAAACTTTCCTCTACAATAAATTTTATCTGCATTCCTCTAGTCTATACTACTACTCTTTGAGAGAGGTGGATGCCACAGCAAATCTGTGGCACAGTGATTATGGATCACATAGCCAAAGGGAAGGTAGAATAAGACAATGGACCAGAAATGCAGTTCCATATATTTGCAGGATAAATGGGGCATTTTTATAATACTCAGGTTATTCTAGGAGGTATTTTTAATAGTAATTAAATAGACAAGTTTCTACCCATCCTGTTCCAACTTTCAATACACAGTATAATCAAAACTAAACAGTTTCATCAGTAGCTTTGTAAATCACCATGTCAGCAGATATTTGCCAGGTTTTTGGCTATTCTTTTTTAGTTAAATTGCTTACACACTAGTGTTTTGAAATCAAATATAAAATATAATGCAATTCCTCTCTTCTCTCTTCTTTCATTGCTATTATTTGGGCACAGGAATATCTAAGATGGTAAACAAACGGGACAAAGACTTGCAAAGGCATCAAGCATCATTCCTACCTCCAGCCTGGTCCTGTCCACGTCCTTAGGCAATTTCACACGAACTCGGTTTGTTACAATTAGTGTTTCATAAGGATAAATCTGTTGAAAAGACAAGAGCATGTGAACTCTAGACAAATTTGATTCTGATGTGTGGAAATGACAGTGTGGGGAACTTACTAATATAAGTGGTACATACTTGCATCCCGATTTGACAAACATTTCACAGGGACAAAACTTAGCAAAATAAAATGAAAAAAGGAACACAGGAAACCTTGCTAGGAAGTGGTGAATCTGATTGTTCGTCCAGTGTTGGAAAAGCCCTTCTTACCTTGTATTCTGCAAGAGAATGAGAACAGGTTCAGAGTTTAGAGTTTATAGACTTCTTCCGAAGTCACTGCAATGAACATTTAGGTACACCAGCAATTTGTGATGCAACTGTATTTCTCTCTTCTGAATAGTTGTTGGGTAACTGCATGCATACTAAGCATTTCAAGCCCGTGCTCCTAATGCCTCTAACACTATTACCAAAGCAATAGTCCTTGAAATCAAAGGCTTATTACAGAAAATCCATCTCCTAATGCCACTGGGCTACACAGTAAGTATGCTTGTCAAAATTGGGATTTTTTTTTTTTTTGTTATAGGAGGCTTTTGTGCAGAGTTAAGTGAGTCTGTCATCCAAAGTCCTGCCCTTATTTGTTCTTTACTGAAAATAGTTAAAATATATGGGTTATCACAGCCACGTCAGTTTGGGATCATATATGAAAATAATTAATACAATATTCCAAGATGCCAACAGCCTGCACTTGGGCTGTGGGAATAATGACAGTGAAGAAAAGATGATATAGGCATGAGTGGACTATGATTCCTGGATCTCAACTCACACAGGAGTATTCTAGTTAGATCAGTATAGTACTATATATGATATGACTATCAATTTCTTCTCAGAAAGAGTGGTTAGGCATTCAAATGTGTTGTCCAGGGAGGTGGTGGAGTCACCATCCCTCGGGCTGTTTAAGGAAAGGTTGGATGAGGTATTTAGGGAAATGGTTTAGTAATATAGGTGGTAGGCGGACGGTTGGACTAGATGATCTTGGAGGTCTTTTCCAACCTTAATGATTCTATTATTCTATGATCTATTCACACTGATGATTAAATGCAGCCAGGATAGCCAGCATGTTTTCATAGACCTTTTAATGGTCTGAAATAAAATCAGAGTTAAGTCTACTTTTCAAAACCCGTACTTTAAACTATTTAAACACAAAGATCTGTATCAACACAGAGGCCTGAAGTGAAGCATCTCCTCATGAAGCATCTACTCCTCATGAGTAGATGCATGTTGCTAAATTGCTCAGCTCTTCTGAAAAGTCCAACCCAATCTCTGTATTAAGTTCACAGTACACTTAAGCTGTAATAAAAAAAAAAAGCAAATAAATTCTGCTTTTTGAATTCTGCACATTTTAACCACACTATAGGACAAACAAGAAGCACAGTGGACTTTTTTATTAGCTACTTCTTGAAGGAGTGATTATCTTAAATTTCTTCTTTTCTTGGATATAAGACCACCACCTGCTAAGCAAACAGAACCAGATGGTCTTGCCACATATTAAGGATACAGGGATTGACTGAACATGGTTGCATCACTTTATGATGCGGGACTCAAGTCAGGCCTTTATGTTTGGTCAGATAAAAAGAAGATTCTCTGTGATAAACAAGATACTGAGCTGGGTGTCTATCTAGTCCTTATTATGTGAACTATGGGAAGATCTCAGTATAGTAACCGTCTATGGCAAGCATTCTAAAGCAAGAAAATGTGAATTGGAGTGGAAATGATATTACAATGTACCTTTCATCCCCCAGCTTGCCTCCTGGTTCATTTCGTATTGGCCCATATTTTCAGGCTGAAAGAGAAAGAAAGCAGCACTGTAGCAGCAAAACACACTGCAAAAATCACTCTGCACATTGTTGAGAGAAAAAAAGAAAAACAGCTGGTACTACACAATCACAAAAGAGATCCTTGTGAGACAAAAAGAGAATAAGGTTTCATTCAAACTTGATCCAATTGATCCAGGCAGGAGATCCAAGTGCTGGCAACATCCATCAATGTTTAACTGCAGAGACAGAGCTCTTCCTGTAGGCAAGGATGGAGTGTCAAATGGATGCCTGGTTCCTTGGTGCAGTTTGCTGCCCACACTGAGAACTCCTACAGTCAGGCAAAAGCGGAAGCCTGGATGTCACCTGAGAGGCAGCTGCAGTGTTGTATCAACCCACCTCACCTCAAAGGCCTTTGGACATTTTTGAGCTCTGATTCCTTGCAGCTTTCAATGAGGCAGAAAGGTGTCAGAAAGCCACCAGGCACCCCTATTTGAAGACCTGGCACTACAGTTAGATTGAAATTGCCTTTTCCTGTGATGCAGACATCTTACTGTAGTCATCAAAACAGACCAGATAACTTATGCTGCACGGAAACTTGTCTCATTCTGCTTTCTGCTTGACACTGCTGATGCCACTCAAGACCAGGGACCACTGTGAATATGTGCCATAGCTTTATTTGACCCACTGCTGGCAAATGATATGATAACAACCACTAAAGGAGATCAGAGAAGCAATGTTATATGATTTTTAGCCCCAAATCTCATTTTTGCCTGTTAGGGTATCAATTGCATGCACAGCTACACTCACAATAACCTGCAAGGCTCCTTACTGTTTGGTTTTTGATTATTTTGTTATGCAGTACTGGGGCGGCTGATTAAAAAAACCAAAAACCACAAAAGCTGGTATGAACCTGCAATCCAAACAGAGGACATCCATTCTGAGAAGAATTCTGGCCTTAAGGATTTGACCATGACCAAGTTTTTCAAGTTTTCTAGTTTTCAGCTGCGAGGTTGGACCCTTTAGGCAGGACAAAGGGTGCCACCTGCTGCTTTAATACTATATTGCATGGCTTCAGCCTGCAAGCGCAGCCAACTCCGTTGCTGAGGGAGTTTGCTTTGGCATCACCCTCGTGGAGCCTTCTGATGGCTTTAGTCCCTCACCAGCAGAGTGGCTGGGCGCAAATCGGTCCCCCGCTCGCTTCAGGTTACTGGTAATAGTTATTCTGAAAAGTCAGAGAAAAGCTGCTGGCTCCTAAGTGGGGACAGGTTTATGCACATCCTTTCAAGTTCCTTAATCTCATTTGATTGAGTTGCAGTGCCACTGGTTCCTTCAGAGAGGAATTCAAATAATCAGGTATTGAAGTCATGCAGACACAATTAGCCTTGTAATATTAACTGAAAGGGATGGTAGCTGCTGAAAATCAGTTTATCTACTCAACGCTAGTTGCTTTCTTGTAGCTCCTTCCAATGACCTGCAGTTTGGCTCTTATCACTGGGGAACTTTAATCCTGCTCATGTAACTTTGCAGTTTTCACATCTTCCTTTGGAGAAAAGAGAATGACGTCCTGTCCATGTAATTTAGACACAAATAAATCTTCAAAATCTAAGTACCCAGGCATCTATGTATTGCCAACTTATCACTATAAATGATACTGGGTTAGCACATAAAAATATGAGCCATGCACTGAGAATCCATTATGCTGGAAGCCAGAGAGAGAGACCACAGTGCCAAAGATGCCTTTTTCCTGATGAACTGAAAAAAGCTATAGTAAAGGATTAGATAAAGATTAGATAAAGAACCCCTAGTCCGATCTGATCACAATTTTATTATGCATTTTGCTCTCTAGATTGCTGCCTGCCATTCTATCTGTATTGCTTCCTCCCTGCCTTAAACATATGGTAACTGTGTGCATACATACACACACATGCATACTGGAAAAAGAACTGATGGTTCAAGAAGTGCAATGTGGGCTGCTCCACCTTTCTTCTAAGAGAATTACTTGACTAATTATAGGCCTAAGCTTCTATATTATTAATTCAAGCTACACTGTGATCTATTAACATGTGCAGCCTGTACATTTTGGACCTTTGTTTGTTTTGGGAGGAGAATCAAGATTCCTAATGCTCATGACACACAATTAAAAGGAGAAGCCTCAGTCTGTCTTACTCTTCCAGACAAACTGTAACCCACATAGGGTACGAATCTGTCAGACAGGGCTGGCAGCCAAAACACCTTCCAAGTGTCATTACTGTGTAGATTTTCAACTAAGCTGTCTTTTTATGATACACTTGTTCCTGGAGAAACCTACCTGATGTAAGCCATTCTTTCCATAGCCAGGTAGAGAAGCAGATTTAGAATATGGAAATCCTGTAAAAGATATAAGACACAGCTATTATTTCTGTAAATGCTTTACAGCCTACTAAAACACAGAATTCAAGAAATTCAAGAAAACCACCACAAACACCACAAAGATCAATATGCACCTTCTATTACCAGGATGAAATATAACAGAGCAGTGCTTATCTTCTTGCTATAATTAATGCACATTAACATGTGCAACAATTTCTACAAGAAACAGCATGTCAAGATGCAATCACCTTCAGGCATGACATGAAGAGAGCTTCATGGGAGTCATGTTATGGAACCCTTATGCAGCTACATTGATGCAAAGGAGAATCTTGTGAAATCCCTGCCCTCCAACTTGGTGTGAAACCATGACTTGCAAATGGGATTAAAGGTACCATCATTTTAGAGTTACATCACTTCTGATCACGATTATATGATTTGGGTTTTTTTCTTAAATAGGAGGTTTGGTAACCTACAACCCACATTTCTTTCTTTAAAACAACTTCTTACTGCTTCAAGTGGAAAAAAAAAAACATAAAAAGAGAAAGAAAGTTTTAAGACAGACAAAATTGGGAAAGTGGCACTACCATGAGCAAACTGAAGAGCCTTACTTTTAATATTGAGAGTCTAATAAGAAAGTTTAGAAGCTCCTTTTGTCAGTGAAAAAACAAAAAGTGTTTCAGATTAGTTTCTGGTTAATAAAAATGATGCTGTATTGAAATGACAAGCTGAATCACTTTAAATTAAACAGAAGATGAGCAAACACATGTGTAATAAATGTTCTTGATTCCAGCACAGGAAACTTTGATAAATTGATGCAAAGAGTTAGAGAAGTCAGCTCAAAGAACTGAACGTACAATGTTTCTTTCTGTCAAAAATGTTAGCAATCTCTGTCCAAAGGGGAATGTAGGAAGGGAATCCAGACCCCACTGGATTAATAAATACCCTAAGGAGAAGACTAGGAATAAGCATACAGGAAGAAAAAACAAAAGATGGATCAGCAACGAGCTCACGATGTGCTGAGATAAAGTGAGAAATGCCAGAAGTCAAGCTGAGTTAAACACTGAAAATGATATTAAAATAAATAGCAAAAGGCTCTCCAGCTATCCAAATAAAAAGAGTACAACGAAAGAAGAAATGGGATTACTGGGAGTTATGCTGTATCAGTACACAGCAGAGGTGAAAGGTAACCTAGGTGGGCTCCAACACTGAAGGGGTATTCCACTGCTGTTTTTAGGAACAAAAGGCAGCGTACTGAGCAAGGGGGGGGAAAGTAATGAATAGGGGTACGCCAATGAATCACAGTTGTGGTCGAAACATAATTCAAAGCACCTAATGTACTCAAGGTGCACTAAGTTCACATGAAATTTTTAAGTCCAATGCTTCTTCCCATTGGAAAACAGCAACTCTAGTTTTTATATTTAAGAGAGGAAAAAGATGATGAGGAGCTATCAGCTTAATTTCAACAGAAAACTGGAAAGGAAAGGCTGAACAAAAACACTGAAGTAAACAGAAAGTCAATTAACAGTCATGTAGATTTTAATTGGTTTGGCATAAGTTAAAGATGCAGCGCCAAAGAAAAAGTAGTTTTCTTTGTCAAGTGCAATTACTTCTGCACAACATAAATTTTATTGGATCTCATTGAAGTGTTTGTTATGTTGCTGCACATGGAATTAAATGCAAATCCAGAGAAGATTGAGTTTAACAGAGGGATTTTAGGGTCAGTAAAGAATTAATGAAATGTAAGAAATGGGTAGTGAGAACTGAGCAGCACTGACAAAGTGTCAGCAGAGACTGGTGCTGAGTTGAAATTGCCTAATGTTTTCATTAATCATCTGATTCATCAAAAATAGTATTGGGCTAATAAACTTTTCTGTTGAAACAAGTCACAAAGCACTGCCAGTATGGAGGAGGATTGAGGTATCATAACTAACTAGGATAACCTTGAACATTAGAGTAATAGGAATGGGATACAATTTAATAATTCATGGTACAAGACATGTATTTTGGGACTAAGAAAAACCTCAAACTTCTACTATTTAATCTGAGAGCTCATAATTTGGAAATGATAGGGAGATGACTGGATAAACAGCTCAATCACAAGGTGACTTGTGTTGCTAATGCAAGTATAGGAAAAAAAAAGGCATAAGATGGCAATGTTTGTCTTGATACGTGTGAGATGGAAATAATTGTAGCAGTTTTACAGGAGATCCTGGTGGAATCCTTTGTGCCACTCTTGTTCATCAGCATTCAAAGCACGTCAAATTAACTCCATCAGACCACTGCCCTATAGGATAACTGGTGCAATGAGAGCTCATCAAGGAGGGAAGTCTTGGTATGCTTCACTTATTTAAGGTAGCAAAATGAAGATGATCCATAAAAGCAAGTGATGTTTTAGAAACCAAATCAACCACTCTCTGAAGAGTGGTATAAACTATGAGCAGAACTTCTGTGGGGGTTTTCCACATCTGATACAGGGACATAGTGATGAACACTGAATTCTATTGTTCACTTAGTTGTTCTCGTTTACAACCTGGGAGTTTACTGTTGCTTGTTACGTGAGTGGTAATGACACCAGAGGGCAGAGTATATAGCCCCTTTGAGATACAGCAAATGGATCTGCAACAAAGCTGTCATCTCTAGTCCTGCCTGGAAAAAGATAGTGACATTCAATATCATTGCAGAGTTCAATTTCTTGGCCTTTTAGTTACAGAGAAGATGGGTTGGATTGTTTTGTTCTACTGCCAAATAGTATTACCCTGTTAGCTGGGAAAAACACACTCAAGTACAGACCACAGTCTGAAAACAAACACAACTGACTTGAGCAGGTCAGGAGGTGAATGTCCTCCTTCTTGGCTGCCCGCACAGAGCCACACCCTAGAACCCTAGAATCTTCTGAATCAGAAGGGACCTGTAAGGATCATTGAGACCAACTCCTGGCTCCACACAGAACCACCATGGGCACAAGGGACACCATGTATCTGCCTGAACACATCCCAGAGGCACACGAAGCCAAAATAGCCCAAACCAAACCAGCAAGAAAAGACACACTGAATCCAATGAGACATGTACTTTGCTTAGCTTCTGCTTCCTATTAAAACAGTCGCAAAGTTAAACACATTGTATTTTGTTGCTTTTTTTTTTTTAATATAAAGAAAAAATAGAACACCAAAAGCCAACAACCACATACTGCTCATTATGACATTCAACTGTACCATTACAGTAAATTTTCCGGAGTAATTAGCAATCTTTCTCAAATTAGGCTCACACACACACACACACACCATCCACCCCCCAGTCCTTCATCTTCCCCCAGCCCCTTATAAGATAAGCTTGACGCCATATGGTATGATGCCTTTGGTCACTGGGATGTCCCAGCTGTGTCCCCTCCCAACTTCTTGTGCACCCCCAGCCCCTTGCTGGTGGGGTGGCATGAGGAACAGTAAGGGCCTTGGCTCTGTGTAAGCCCTGCTCAGCAGTAACAAAAACATTGCTGTATTATCAACACGGTTTCTAGCACAAATCCAAAACATCCAAATCCTGTACTAGCTACTGCGGAGAAAATTAATTCTATTTCAGCAGAAACTAGGACACTAACTAGCCACTAATGTGGCTAAATATCTTCTGGAGCAGAATACCCTTCTGTGCTTTGCTCAAAGGCTGGACAGATGGACACAGCACTGTTTGCACAGTATGTTTGGACACATCGCCACAGATTCCCAGTCTGATACCTGCTAACCCCTCTCTCTGCATGTAACCGCTTGGCACGAAACCTATACCTGAAAAGTTTATTTTCTCTGACACTCACCGCTGACTAGACCACAGAGATAGGGCTGAATGTCTGAGTTTTCAACCATAAGGCTGAGAAGCTACTTTTCCATGGCCAAGGGGGCATATGATGGAGTACAAATGCCCAGAACTAAACAGGGAAACACTGATTAGAGAAGGAATTACTTAGGATGTCCATGGGTAATAAAACAGTCAGGTAGATTAATAAAATCAGGAAGAATGGAGAAAAAAAAAGAAGCATGAGTGCAAAGAAAAGAAAACTTCCTGATGTCATTGATGTGTACATGCTAATTGAGCCAAGTTTCATAAGGGACAGAGAAAAGCCAAGAAAAAACAATGGAAAATGAACTACACAACCAACTTTGCATTGGCACAGAGGTCATGATGACCCTGATAGAGGTGTGAACCATCCTTTGTATTTCTAGTTTTAATAGCTCCACATTCCCAAGATAATAAAAAACCAGAAAAGAAATGCTCGTATAGAAGAGTGACAGGTTTTGCAATAACTAGTCTCTCAATACATATGTAGAAAAGCATCAGATCAGCTCCAGAAAGCTTCCAAACATACCTGACATGCACATTACAATGAAAGTTTTAAGAGTTCATTTCTGGTCAATGCACCTCGTGCACATGTATGCGATGTCTGCTGAGGACTAAGGAGTCAAATCCCTTCAGGTTAGACCAGTGAGACTGATGATCCTAAATAACTTTTCTCCTTTATCTTGTTACAGCCTTGTGACAGACTTTGTAGCATCTGTTTTTCCTCTTCCTTGCATAGCTAAGTCATAATTTCCTTAATATAAGTTGATGGAACCAGCTATCACATTACCAAAATGCCCACAAGACTGACATCCTAGCCCTGCTGCCAGACATGCCTTGCATTGGATGCATTCTTTTGGAAAACTGCTTCCCCAACTTGTTTACCCCAGATGACCTGCTACTGCTGTACAGCGTAAAGCAGAGGAGACAGGGAGAGGAATGGCCCAGTTATCCATTAGAATTCATTTAAGCTGTTTGTCATTTAGGTATGACAACTCTTATGATGATTTCCTTCATCTCCTGACTTGCTGAAATGCAGAGTAAGAAATATGTAAAACACAGTTTTGTTACTGACAGCAACCACAGACCTAAGGTCTTCAGACCAGTATTTAGAAACAAAACGAATCTTGTTACTGCAGCTGGTTACTCAATGGCATATATATATCTATATGAACAGTTTCTGTGAACTTAACAGTTAAAACTGTGAGAAATAATTTTTAAAAACTATTTTAAATTCATCTGTGGAGCAAAGTATTCTTTATCACAAGAAATGGCTGCACTAATATTCAAAATACATAGTGTGTATCAGGGAGTAATTAGCATAATTCAACCATTTGCCTGATCCTACCATCGTGCCTACTGAAAACAGGCAGCAGCACTCACGGGAGTAGCCAGCAGTCATGCCCTCCTGTGCCCTGGGGAAGTTTTCTCTGTCGGTTCCGGCAGTAAGAGACAGGGATCGGGTGTCTGAATCCGGGGAATTAGTTCTGGTGTCCACATCCCCTCTCAGAATAAGCCAACTGGTTTTTAGCTGAAGAGAATAAAAGCCTGTTACAGGATTCAGGTTTAATATGAATGCAGTTCTTCAACTTCACCCATTTGGGAGGCCTTGTGAACTGATTGCCTATTTGTGCTCATCGCAACCTGAGCCACCCTTTACCAAACCATAAAAGTTCAGTCTATCATGGGACTCCCTGCTAGATGCCACAGCTGCCAAAAACTTTTAACTTTCTGAGGATAGTTTCTCCCACAGTACAAGATGCACTATCATCTTTTAATTAATCTGCTGTTAACATTTGTTTTGTTTGTCGATATGCACCCTAAATCCACAGGCTTAGCTCAATCACCAGTGTATATACTAAGACTGAGTAAAAATCCATTAATTTATTGCTCTTAATCTCAATATCCCTATTTCTTTCTGTACAATATAGATTCTAAACCCTCTGAGTGAGAGTTTAAGCCTTTCTACATCTTCCTGGAAGAAGTAATGATTATTTCAGTTATCTGAGAGAACATCTTTGTATACGAACATGTTTTAAAAAACGGTTGCTTCAAGAAAGATCAATAAACTGCTCCCTTTTGTTCTTTTTGATCATTACCTTCTTACTATCCTGATCCAGGCTTCCATCCTCCCCTTCTGATCTTCTTGCTGCTGGAAGATTAAGTTAATTTAAAAAATTAGAACACAATATATCTTTTTTGTCTTCTGTTTTGATTTTGGTTATGTTCCAAATAAGAGGGGTTTTTTAAAAACCCAACAAAACAGCAGAACAGAGCAGGTCAGAAAACTTTATGTATAGAACTATAATTTTACAGAACTACTTAAAATAATTTTGAAATTATTTCACTAACACTCATTATTCGGGCATACAGTGAATTTAGACAATCTATTCCATCTGGATTTTGAACCTGACTTTTTAAAGAAGAAACTACTTTTGGGCAATGATTGATGGGGAAAAACGCCTGTATCATAACTTAAGGACAGATCTATACAGTCACTGCACAGAAGAACAAGCTATTTCCCCATTCTTCTCTGTTACCGCATCCATGAAAGTACATAGGGTTACACAGACAGCTTGTGGTCTGCACACCTGGGCCTTCTACATTCCCCAGAAGGACAGCTATGATGCTAATGATGACAGAAATAAATTTGGTATTGTCTCTTCATGAAATCTGCAAGAGAGGCTGTTTCAGACCCTAAAATTCACAATTTTGTGACCAACCACTTTTTGCACTGTATTGCCCTCTTAAAGAGTATTTTAACAAAACCAAAATAAAACAAACAAACAAAAGACCTAACCCCACAAACAAAACAAAATCACTGATAATTTACTGTCGATCTCTTTTCTTTTCCAATTTGCTGAGATGAAAAATTCAGAGCTGAAAACCTAAAGACTATTCACTAGATAGATCCCAACCATCGAGTGTGGTTTTCCTTGTCTTTTACATATTAGCATATTGTTCTAGACACAGTGGAGAATGTGACAGAAAGGTTTTGTGCCAAATTTCACAGCATTTTGGATAACTTCCCAAAATTTGAATCCTACTTGCCTTTCCAGCACTCCTATGCTGTTTTATGGAACTGGAATAATGCAATTTCCAAGCATAATTTTAAGCCCATGAGAAGTCATCATGACAAGGGGGAGGAGATCAAGTCGCACCGTTAAGTGCGGTAACATTCTCAGTTAGCTGGGAACAAGTCTGCCCTCTCTGATTCCCTAACCAGCATGTGTGCAGAGGACCTGCCCTGCATCTAAACAACCCAGGCAAAAGGCCATCACCATTAGCAATTCAGTGCTATTCTGCTTCATTTTCTGGTGCCATCACACAGCTCACATCCACATCTCAACGGGTTTCTCTGAGGAGGTGATACTTTGAAAATGACAAATTGCACTAAGGAAAAAAAATCTCTGGGTTAGAGGTGAAAGCCTGAACTGCAGGGAATTGGCTTAGTGTGGGGAAGAAAGGGGAGTTTGGTCTCAATTTAATGTGGCAAAACAAAGTTGTGTCGTAAAATAAAAACAGCCCTATGAAAAAGCTTGAGGCTTTTACAGTTCACTAACAGCATCCCAACGAGGGCATTTTTTCAAGATGGCAAGGTGCTTCTCTGAGAAAGGAATAGAAAGAAATATCCACAAATGACAGATTAAGAATAAAGTCCTCACATTGCAAGAAAGACTTAAATGTGATTCACTGATATTTTGGGAGCACACCCTAAATCACCAGCCAACAAGTTGTTCCAGGTTATATGTACAGATCTTACTCTTAATCAGAAATCCATATAGAGAATCTGATGAGTTTTTTTGAAATAGTTTTTGTTTCAAGATTTTGATGTTTTCAAGAAATGTAATCAGATATTTCAAATGTTCCATAGGCTCTTGAGAGCATCTTTCTTCAAAAAACTTCAAGGTTTTATACAGAGATGCAGAGGAGTACAATGAAAACCGGTGGGGGCCATGAAGGCCTGCTGCTCCCAAGTTCCTGGGAGTATTTTTACAATACGTGGCTAGCAGATAGACCCAAGTAGCTTGAATTTCATCAGTACTGAGCATTGACTTCACTGATAAAAGGGATATTCGATTCTGCTGTGAAACCCAATGTGAGCTGCGTGTCTCAAATGGATGACTGCTGAACAGTATCGCTGAAGAGCAAACCTCTTCACTTTCTTTTTTTAAACTCTGAACTATGCTCAAATCTTTCTGAAACATGTACACACACAAAAGAACAACCACACAGGCTTCGGCACTCTACACTTCCTGACCCCAGCTCTCAGCCTGATGTCTTGTATGGCAAATTTTTCCACCACCTTCTTTTCATTCTGAAGTTGGGTGTTAATAATAGAAACACAGAAGCTGTAGTTACAGCAAATCTGTTGGGCACTGCTGTAACTGAAACCTTTCAAAGCCAAATGTTTTGGGAGAGCTTCTTGAACTTTTTGTTTTAAAGAACATTTTTGTGCTTGTTTGTTCAAACTTGGTCTCTTCAATGAAGGAATGTTCTCTGGCTCCTTTACAGCATGTATCAATTCAATGTCCCCTTAGTCTGAGGAAGTGAATCATCAGTTGCTCATGTATTCACATTTTAGCCAGGAGTTCTTCCAGAATAAAAGGTAATTTTAAAATTTTTTTTTAAATTTGCAGGAAAGCTCATTGATTTTTTTTGTTTTCTGAGTTAGAGCAAATGCATTTTGCTCTTCAGTAGAAAAACGGTGAGCATGTATTTTCAACACAACCTTTCAGAACAACTATTATCTATAAAAGAAAGTTAAAACATATATCCTTGTTAACCTGTAGAGATTGCTGACTCGATAATTTAATTCTCTGCTTATTCCAGTGATTAGCAGAAATGACCCCATAGAGCAATGCAAAATTGACATAAACCAGACTTTGACTGCATATCTGATGGATGGAAAATTGATATAAAAAATTCCTGGCCTGGACAAAAAAAGCTGCTGCTTCCAATCCTCTTTTCAAAGCAAAAACATCTATAAAATTAAATGACACAGCCAGGGTATAGAACATACAAGCTGCATCATCAACTTGTGTAAATCAGTGAAGCTATGCTGATTTATGCCAGATGATTGTAACTTTCCATTTGCTCACGATTTTTCCAAACACCACTATAATATTCAACTTTTTGCTTTGATGGTAGCTTTTTTATTTGCTCAGCCTGAGTAGTTGTCTCAAATGACTTGTATATCTAAAGACAAGAAGGAATCAGAGAGCTTGGACAAGCTATAAGGTTGACAGTATTAAATCAAGCACTAAATCCAAGAGATACTCTTTCTTTTTTTTTTTTTTTTTCTTGGCCTTAGGGGTAATTTTTTTTTCCCCCCAAGATTAGGATATTGTGAGAAAAATGTCTTATAAAAGACTGACACCTAAAGTGCACTGAAATACCAGCAAGCCTGACTTTGCTCAAAACCATACCCAGAAAAGCCAGGGGTTCTCTAAATCTGGGTGGTTTGAGGGTACAGTTACGTTAGCACAAAGCACCAGTTGCCTGTGCACCTTCACAGGCTGACTCAGGGATACATCAGCTGACAATTTTCTTTCTCCTGTTACTCTATCAGATCCAAGCTACAACTTCACCCAGAACAGAAATAACTGCTGTTTTTCCAGGAAAGACAGCAAAAAATGATAACTACACAAAAGCATAATTTTAAAAACTATGTTAATTTGGTATCTTAAAATAAGTTAAAGCTCCTCATTACCACAAAATGTATTTTCCTTGTTTTGACCATGAAGCCAGTGATGTATCTGCAGTTCCCTAACTTTCCACTCAGGTAAAGTTATCAGCTAATGGCAAAGTATGGAGCTGTCTGTCTTACGGAGATGGAGCCGTCTCACTCTTACATACAACATGGGAAGTCACCTCTGAGTAGACAGTGATGCAGGAGGAACAGGATGAGAGGAGCTGCTCCAAGAGAAACCCTGCTCATAAGGCACAGACTGGACCTTCCCTCACCACCAGGAGTGGCACAGCTTCCCCCTCCTATCTGCATCTCCAAAGCTACAAATTTTCACTTCCAAAGTGCTTTAGCTACAGCTCACAGTGTGATAATCATCTCTCATGTTTATTTTAGTCTCTCATTCAGGGAGTAATCATGATTAAAATACAATTTTTTTGTTTGGGGAGAATTATATGATATTTTATTTTTCTTTTTGTCCTTTGCTTCTGAATACAGGAGTACCTCAGTCATGACCTAATCAGATGTGTATGTCTGCACTCTTCAGACACCTTACTGCAGAAAGCCTAATAATGGAATTCAGTTTAGAAAAATTAATTCTGTATTACTAAAGTTGTTTCACGAACCAAAATCATGGCCAAACGTCACTGAGGACACAATAGGAATTGACACCAACATGGAAATTGCACTGATGCTTATCAGTGAAATATACAGCAAAAAAGAACAACAGAAAAATGCAGACTTTATGTTTCTTTTCTTTTTATATTTGAGTCTTAAGTCAGCACCTCAGTCATATAAAACACTGTGTATTTACTTCTGCTGTTTAGAAACTCAGACAGCAATTTTGTGGCCATGTTTGCCCAGGTTTTTCCAGTATATCTTACCAATGTTTCCAGATAATGAATTTGTTCCTAACTGCCACAGTGCAGCTACCTTTGTTCCTGACATTTCCCATCTTGATGAACTTGCAGATACAAAGTTTCATACACACCACTTAACAAAAAACATATTTTCCTCAGCAATGTGGAAGTCAGACTTATTTCACAAAACTAGATACCACATGCTATCTAGACCCCATGGTCTGAAGAGAGAAGTCCAACATTCTACATTTACCTGTTTTATGTCATTCCAGAAATAATTTGAAGTTAGTACCAGCTCTGAACTGCCAAGAAAAATCAAACTATCATTATCCCAGTTTTGAAGAACTTACTGAATCCTTGAATATCATCTTATAGAAAATGCTACTGAATTTTCACATTACTTTTTTTTCCTTTTCTGTTTGAAATTATGGAGTCATAACGGAATGCAAAGACTGCTGCAAACTAATTCAGAAGTCAACATGCATTTCTTTACAAAGCCAAGTAGAGAAAACTGCAGCGGAGAAAAGCAGTCTGTACCATGCTGTTTGTAGATAGGAGGTTTCCTATAGATGTTATCTTTTACGCCAGTGTCTGAGGAAAAGGAAAGAGAAAGGAAAGAATAAAAGAGTAAGCAAGCTGTTCTGAACATGCTGCTCCTGTCTCCTCAACATCACTAAAAATGCAAATTCTTCAGCAAAGACTATGCGTTCATTCAGTGGCTCATCAGTCAGTGGTTATTACAAAAGAATGAAGCCTTACCCATCATCTTTGTATATTTAAAACATTGGCTAGACCTACCTATGGATTACAATCCCTCCTAAATTGCTCAAAATGCTTTAAGACACATTGAATGGAATCCACTTGCTGAAATGTAGGTGGTTGCATCTGCACTACCAACACAGACTTGATAAATAACAAAGAGGAACTGGCTACACTTGTTACTACTTAAAATCCATATATAGGTACAACAGATTATGATAACAGTCACACTTGAAAAGGGACTCTCTACATTAATTATGAAGAAAGTATTCATGTTCAGCTACAGATATTTATACTGGAAATGCCCAATATAGGAAATCTTATTGTTTGTCTGTATTTTAAATTGTAGAGGTAACCCCCAGCCTTCCAGGAATTTTTTGAAAGCCCCAGAGTCACAATCCAGGATTACCATGTCATGCTGTGCAGACAAGAGATTTACTTAGTACTACAGCCCTGAGCACATACAATTCCTAATTGTAGTGTGCTTTGGAAACATTAACCCCAGAAGCGAGGCATAACTGAACTATTTCAGTGAGCAGGTAGATACACTTAGCAGTCAAGAAGCCAAACAGTGTGGATATAAATTTAATGTTCTTGTTGACTGAATGTGAACTTGAAAAGAATATAGTACATATGCAAAGATACAACCACAGTGAGCTTCCTGGAGGTCTAAAGTCTTCCAGCTATTTTTAAAGTCTATGTTAATATGACACTTTAATTCAGAGAACAGATAAGGAAAACAAACAAACCCAAAAACCCCTTCAGTCTTCCCTCCTGCACACAAATTCAATAGATCAATGCAGGCATGGCACTATAAATAATTATATCTTTGTAGGCTTAATAATTTTTGTCACTGTATGCCTTGTCTAATGCAATTTTTTATATGCATAAACACATAGCTCTCTAATTCTTTTATTCCTGAGACCAAGTTTAGCAGTTAACAGATTTTGACTTATCAGACATTTTCTTGTCTTGGAAGTTTGAAGTTCAGGAATCAATGCAAAAACACCCCAAAACATAATTCAGAAGAAAATAAACAGGAGCTGGCAATTGAAGATCAAAAGCTAAGCAGTGAATGCCTACCTGGAATATGGAAATGCCTAGGAGCCTGCTGATAGACAGAAGGTGAAGATTTGCTGTCTGAGTACATGGATAAGCTTGGAGTGCTCCGACCACTTTCACTGCCTCCAAGGGGAAGAGCAAAGAAAGCAGATAAAAGAAAAAATGGAAAGCAAAGTAGAGTTTTTCAAGCATAAAAGCTTGTTCAGAATGACTTGTTAATCCAACAGTTTTAAATATACGGCTTTTGTAAACCCCAATATTTTTCAGCACAGTGTATTGTTTTAGTCTCCATCATCTCATCAGTAGTGAATATCAGATACTATCAGATTAAACTGCCTCACTGGGAAACAAAACCTTCTCTTTTATCAACACTTAAATGAAGAAAATAAAAGAATAAGAACATCCATAATCTTGCAATGTCTTTTGCAAAGCCATAACTGAATAATCTACCAATTAAGTATTTTGAAAGTTTAATGCTATAGATCACAGCCTGCCCCTGAAACCAGTAATAAAATCTTTCAGTAGTGTTTAAATTATTGAAAAGCAGGACTACACAAAAAAAAAATGTTATGGTTAAGTCAAATATTACAAATATTCCTGCATGTTTTAGGGACAAAAACCAGATGTTGAACTTTGGTTCTTAATTGCAAACTTTTCCCACAGGTAACATGCCACAGCATTTTATAGTTATGCAGACAAGGTTGGATTATCAAGTCATGGATCTATAATGCCATAGTCACTTCGTCAAATTTCAAGATATACATATATTCATTTTTCTACTTGTTTTGTCAAAGGACAAAAGGTGCCATCCAGTTCCTCACAGCTAATTTCCCCAACACACATTTTATGGCATTATAGTGTTGCTTGGCAAACAAAAAAGTAAAGCTCTACTTTTTTGGGACTTGTAAAATCCAATTAATTTACAGCACTGTTAAGCGACTGGAAGCAAAACATGACATTTATTCTAACATAAAATGTTTGTTAATTTGCTGGTTTTATTTTAGTGGAGATGGAGCACAAGTTTAATGCCTAGCACTGATGAAAATATAGCAAGTTTCTTTGGGGTAAAGAAAGCACAGCAGCTCAGATCAGTCATTGAGTTCTGCCTTCAAGGAGGGTAAGTTTTACAACCATTAAACTACTGGATTACCATAACCATCTAGGCCATGCTCGTGGAGGTGGTCTCTGCTGAACCCTAGTCTCTGTTGACAAGCAGCAGACACATGGTCATTGGTCTGTCACCAAAGTCAGCCTTGACGTGCTCCACTGAAGTCAATTGGGTAGTGCCACTGAGTTCAATGAGAGCAGGAGTGGGTTGGATGAGGTCAAAAGAGCATGCTGTATATCTCATGCTGATACACTAACTGATCCGTATGAAATTTTGTGCCATTTAATTTTATAGTCTGTGAAAAATTAAAGCCCTAAAACTATTCAGCCATTAGCGCTGTGTACTCATTCCTCATTGAAAAAATTAACCAGAGCAGTTTGGAAATTGAAATTACAACTACACGTGCCAGTAAGACGACGGTCCTTCCAAAAAGTAAGGGAAGAATTATGGCATTTCTAAAGATCTGGTGTGTCACTACCAGTTTGGAGTCAAGTTGTCCTCAGACAAGGAGCCAGACCATTACTCAGTTTCTTGATTCCCACTTCACTCTTGGAAGCAAAGAAGTGGTGACAGGTTTTCACGGCATGTTTACTGATTCCTTCTTTCTTTGCTGCTTGGTGCTCAGATGCTTGGCCATCCCTACTAAATGGAAGAAGCCTCAATGTCATTCCAACTTTCAACAAGAGCAGCAGTGGTAGACACTTAAGTAAGGTCCTTGACAACTCAACCTTAAAAATCATCCCAGAGTGTTTATTAATGGAATTTTTTAATTTACAAAGAAAAAGGAAAGTTTTCAGTGTATTAAATTCTCATTTATTTAAAATTACCATAGCATTAAAAAGTCATATTTAATTATGACTTGCATGAATAATTACTTCATTAAGCAGTGATCTCAAGGGGCTGTCATTGTTCATGCATAAAGAGTTATTTTACAGGGACAGGGTTAGGGTGTCAGCAGGGAATCAGGAGGAAGCATCGATTAAGATAGATTTGTAAGGAAAGAGGATGCAAGCACAAGTACCAGAGGATGGCAAATCTGCAAACTGCTCGATGCAAGAATCACCTGGGTGGAGCAGTTTACAAAGCCACCACCTCTAACTTGCTCAAAAGGGAAAAATTAAGGATGAAATGGGGGAAAAGGTTCTTCCTGCATCCTGCTTGTAGAAGCTTATGTACATTTAAATTATAACTCTGCCACTGATTTTGTAGCAGAGCAGCTGTATTTCACCTTTTGCGTATAAAAATAACTTAATAAAGCAAACTGAAGACCCATGCAGAAAGTTCATGTGTAGGAACTCCAGACATTCATTTAATCTAGCCTATAATAAAAGTCCCTTAAATGAAACTTTGCAAGAATTTGCCTCTTTCAAGGTTTGCCTGGTATACATTGAAGAAAAACTTCAAATAAAGACTCAGAGAAAAGAAAACTTCAAGAGGGCATGATTTCTCAAACTTTTGGTTGGTCTTCTGCCACAAACAGCTGCAGGCTTTGATCTGCTCTACTGGTCAGTGCAAAGGAAAAAAACAGAATCATGAACTCTTCCCTGGATTTTGTTTAACTTGGAAAGTATCTGCAAAGGTTTACTTTGAACTTGAGTGTCAACCACAGAAACTTCCTTGTGTCTTTTGGCTGCTGACCGGGGAGGCTGCTCTTTTAACCTTGTGTGTGTGAAGTCAACTGACCAGAGCTCAGACGATGCTCCCTTTTCAAGGGCTTGTCAGGAAAAGTATCATGATTATACCTCTGTCCTAGTCATCTTTTATCTTATCTGGGAGGATGGGAAATTTGATAACAAGTTACAGTAAAAGCTGTCTAAGTTTGGGATTGAACAACAAACAGATACCATGGGTGTAAGGAGAGTGATGTCAGAGCCTAATCCAGAAACTGGATCCCTTAATATGTCTGCATATGGGGCATTAAGCTAGATAAAGTTCTTGGAAGTTTGATGA
The DNA here is from genome assembly GCA_013400835.1 of Zapornia atra. Classification (NCBI taxonomy): domain Eukaryota; kingdom Metazoa; phylum Chordata; class Aves; order Gruiformes; family Rallidae; genus Zapornia; species Zapornia atra. The sequence continues at coordinate 133,631 of VZTU01018008.1, forward strand.
CTAATTATTTTTGAGCTCTCAAAGCCAAATAAGTGGGCTTTGGAAGCTGTGCTCCTACACTAGAAAGGCAAGATACCTTCCACCGCAGCTTAAGTAAGCATTTTTTTAGTCAGGCTCAGCACAGCCTGTACACTCACTGACACATCACCTCAAGTGGAAGAATTATACCCAGGATAGGTACTTGGAATACTACACCCTTTGAATCGCAAGGGCATGAACTGTGAAGCTTTCATGAAGTGAGGCTGTCACAGGATTTATTTTGAAGATGTTTTGAAGACAAAAATCCTTAAAAGAGCACAACCAAATCATTTGTCTGCATGATAACAGCTCATCCTATTACACTTCATGGGAGCTAGACTACAGTACACAGGAAGAGGAACTCAGTAATCACATTTTTTTGCTGGAAAAATGATGAACCATGTAATTCTCAGGATGAATACATTGCAAACTCAGTGAAGTCAAAAGGAAGATTCTGCTGCTTTAATTTCCCTTGGGGAGTAATATTTCTGCCTCCTGGAAGCTTAAAGAAATGCTTTTTATGATGATTGTGGCGTACTGGTTTTACAAATGTTACTTCTGCTATTATTAACCAGTGTATTACTTTTGGATTTAACATAAAAAAATCCCGTAAAAAGGTGATTTAACTTTTTTAAAACTGAAGTGGCAACATTAACTTTGGTCTGGATACAAAGCAACTATTTCTGCAATCCTACTCTTCCCACACTAACCACTTTGATAAGAAAAAAAAATAAATAACAGCACATCGGTGCCCACCAAAGGCTTCTCAAGATAGGGAGGAAAAAACCCCCAGTCTGCAACTCAGAGAACAGAATTCTGAGATCTTGAAGAGGATGGGGGAATTCTGACTCCTTTTGGGCCGAGGCATAAACTCCATGCAAGAGTGCATAATCTATATAACCTCTGCAGGGCTCAGGACTACCTGTATAGGAAAGTTATAAACAGGCTCACCTGCCTCGCAGGGGTACAGTGAGGCACTGTAAGCTCCTGCTTTCTAAATATTTTAGCTCCTTGACAAAAAGTGCTGCAGAACTGCAAAATATTAATAATTTTGATCACACTACTAGTAATTATTCGTGCACGAGGAGCTGCCACTTGAGGTTTTTATCCTCCAAACAGCCCGGATAAGTAATTGCCGCTGCTCTGAAGGACAGCAGGTAGCGCTTGTTTTAGCAGGAGTGTTGCTAAGCAACTGCAGGCGGGCTCTGGGATAAAAGCTTCCCATCCAGCGAAATCGTGCACTACAGCACACTAGAGGGTCTTCTTCCTCAGTACATCAGGTTGGATAGTGTTGTCCAAATTTAGGGGACAGATCAAGAAAACGTTCAAGCAGTGCATATGAAGATGTGTGCCAGCCACACAAGTTATGCATGTCCTACAAAATTATCTCTTGCAGATCACGTTTGGAAGTCTGGAGCCTGACTCTGCTCCTTATAATACCACTGAAATTCAGCTGACTCTGGACACAACTGGTTCTGGATTCATTAGGGCTCAATGAAGATGCATTAGTTATTTTTCCAAAGGCAACAAGTGCCTGCTGTTCATCTGAGTTTGCACATCAGACCTGTTTGTAAGGCTGGTTCCTGTAGAGGGTCACTTCCTTTTCTGTGACAGTTACAAGGGCAAGAAGAATCATTTTGCTTTATTAAATCAAACAGTTCATGAGAGTCAAGGAAAAGGCACTGAAAACATTTGTCATTCATCATTCACGTCTACTCCCCACTCATATTGTTACTAGAGGGGACAGACGCTGGGGAAGACACGTGGTAGCTGAATGCCTTCTCTGTGACATCTAACTAAATAGCTAAAAAAATAGCCTTCACCTCAAAAGTTCTTGGCATTTCTCATCATTACTGTCTCACAATCACAACATGGAGGTCATTAAGTTAATATCAACTGCAGAAAAAATGTAATAGCAAGGAGACTAGGCTCTGTTACTTTGTTTTATAATGTTATTTGCTAATCAGTGCAGGTATACTGATTTAAACAGCCTATCTGACATAATTGTTGGTAATGCTAAAAATATTACGAAGAATCCCTAAATATAGGTTAGAAAGTTAGGTAATTGATCTTCCAATGTTGGGTCTAACATATAAACTTGTTATAATATTTATTTAGTATCACCAAAATAGGGTAAATGCTGTATTTTAGAACAGACTTAAATTTTTTCCCTCCTCACATTCATTAGAAAATCTAATTCCTTCCGCCACCCCTTTGAAAAACACTTAACACTCACTGAAAAAAAGCAAAAGGAAAACAACCCATACCCAACTCAGTTCTTAAAACTTACACAGTACATCAAGAAAGCACTTGCACAAAATTAAGACAAATTTTATCCAAGTGGAAGCCATGCTTGCACAGACATAAAAGTGAAACACATCTGAATAAGTCTACAGTATCACAGCACAGTTTTGCATTCCTGGACCTTACCTTTGAAGAAAGGGATGTAATGATGTCTGAATGTAGATGTAGGGCTTGGGTGTTGGGGCAGGGAGATGCAGCTACTGGTACCAAGACTCTGAGTACCAGCTGGGGGCAACAGAGAGTAAGTGAAAATAAACTATTTAGTTCACTTACTGAAAGCCACAGATTACAATGCCATTCTTTTTTCCAGGAACATTTTCCTCCTGATGCTTAGAAAACACATAGTTTATATTTAAGACTTCATCTTTCTCTGGTTATTGCTAACACCCTCATAGTGGCCATATTATGTGACTGGCCAAGGGACACGGGCTTTCTGCAGACAGAAAGAGTATCAAATAAAATGCTGATAACGTAACGCATCAGAAAATATTCCAGAAAAGGCACCGCCAAAAGCATAGCTGCACTCGGGGGGAAATCTGCATATTCCAGAGCTGTGAGAGGGAATGATATATGCTCATAATGGATCTAATGAAATGAAATGGGGAGAGCCTTGCCTCTGCTGAGGACTGTGCTATGAGTGGGGTCAGTTCTCCACCACTGTCAGTGCACACTGGTAGGATTTATCTCACAACGCTCCAGGGCACTTAAGTGCATGGCTAATTTAAGCATTTGAAGAAACATCCTGCAGTTCTTTGAGCCCTGAAAGTTAGACATTATTACGCACATTGAAAAACCTTCTCAGAAATCTTCTTTCTTTGCTTTCTTGTAACAATGTCCAGATAAGATATTTTGGAGGAATAATGGCAATTACTAGAGGGAAGAACTATAATGACCATCTTCTAAGTTTTCAATCAAGCTGTAAAACATTAGAATTAGTTTGGATTTTCTTTCGTCTTTCCTCCTTGTTTTCTGTGTGCAGCTAAGCTCAAGCATAAGGCAGCTGCCAGACCTTCAGAAGAGACGAATCTTTCCTCTAATAGATCTTCGATACTCAGTCTCATTTCCACCCCATCAAAGGCTTTACGTAGTAAAATATTCAATTCCTGTAAAAATTGTTTGTGTTGCCTGTAATGTTTTCATTTCTACTGGAAAAATTAAGAACTCTTAATTCTCCAAACTAGTTTATATATACGAATTATAATGTATCCCAAATTAAATTAAAAGACACCAAGAAAATAATATAAATGCTCTGTTTTTCCACTCAAATGGTGGAGTGGAGAAAAAATAGAGAAAAATAAAATTAAAATGATTTTTTTTTTAAATTAGTTGTTTATTTCTAAGGATTAAATTCTTTAAATTCTGCAAAAGGCCCAAATGCAGATGGGCCTTGATGTGGGGCCCCCATGCAAAGATCAAAAGGGGGTGATCCCTCCTCTCTGTGCAACAAGAACACCAACCTAGCTGTCACTACAGCCCAAAGGTGCAATAACCATTACTGTAGGCTTCTCAACTACAGCATCTTGGCCTCAAAATCCAGCCATTAGAACCACTAGTCACTCCTTCAGCTCTTGCACTGTGAAGAGGAGACATGGACAAGAAGGGATACAAAGTTGTTTGATAACCCCCTTGGCTTTGCAGGTGTTTGCTGCTACCATGCTGCACTGTGAAAGAGCTGTGGATTGGACGTGTGGCTTCAGGCAGGATGGGACCAAAATCAAGTCTAAACTGCTCTATCTTCTGTTTACAGATACATAAAAATCAATCTTTCCAGAGGCCTGTTTTCATTTTCCTATATGCTCACTCCCGAAGCACTTGTTTCCTTTCTCCCTATGGGACTCTCTGTTCTCAGCACATAAAACACTGCAACGAACTGCTACACCACCTTAAACCCCTGCCTACCAGAGCCTACATGATTTACAGTGCAAGAAAAACTAGTGGAAAAATCTAGAGAACAAGTAAGGCTGCTTTTCGATTACCTGGTCTGCTGTAATGCTGAGGAGAATGGGAGGTTGGAGTGTAGCGACCGTAGCCCAGTGAGCCAGCAGAGCTAGGACTTGACGTCCTGTACTGCTTGAAAGATCTGTCATCTTGGTCACCCTGAGGGGAACAGAAGAAATATGTCATTAAGAAGGAGAAGTTGCTTCAGAAACAAGCAGAATATGCCATTTTGCACGTTTCTGTGCCCTGTAGATGGAAGTCGATGCTGTCTTAACACTCCATGCAATCCCAATGAAATGAGGTGGCTTTCAACCCTAAGCACCACCACCAATGTATGACTGACGGAGCTCTGCCAAGTGTCAGAGGACAGTAGTGTTCCCAGGAAGGTCATCACATAACATGAATTTAAAATGACAGTATCATCTGAAAAGCACGTAACACTAGAAGTGTTGTTTCAGGACAGTGTGATTCCCTGAACATACATGGATGGGTGGAAGATGGGATCAGGTCAGCATGATAGTACTATGGTCACTTTGTACCCATATGAATGGCTGCACAGTAGTTATACACAACAAAAAAATCATCATTTGTTGGCTTTATTACATCACAGAAATAGGACTGCATCTGCTGTATCAATTGTTCTGCGTACTACATGGTACAACATGGTCATTACAAGCTAGGTAACCAATAAAAAAAAAAAATCATACATAGCTTGACCATTAATACTGCAGCATTCTGCAAAGTAAGTCTTGCAATCCATTTCCCACTAAAACCTTGGCTTCAACCACTTAAAACCACATGCACCCATTCAAACCCTTCACTCTCTATAGCCAGTTAAATTACAATTGCAATTGGCAAGTAGCATCTTAACAGTAAAAGCATTACTGAGTCACTTAGATGTGGAAATGACTTTTTTGTAAACTAGCTGTAAAAGCAAATTCTTTTTTTTTTTGTTTGGGTTTTTGGGTTTGGGTTTTTTGGGGGTTTTAGATAAGTTAGAATTGGCTGAGTTAAAGTCAAATTAGAAGAAATCAATGTCTCATGCAGATGTTCCCTTATAGAAAGTCATACTCCAAAAAAATGCTTCCTCTCTCCTGTTTCAGTAGGAGTGAGTGAAAATAGACTACACCATAGCAGGTGTTAGCCATGTGTCATGAATCCTGGGACATCTTTAGACATCTGTGTGATTCCCACTGGATCATTCATCATTTAAACACACAGGAGATCCTACTTAGCCCCATTGACATTTTCCAGATTCCTATCAGGACAACTTAACTATACCTATCTATTTAGCTTTAAGCAAATGCTGTTTTCCATTTTGCCTCTATGGGATTAACCTTGACTCTATGGAGATGTGCAATGATCTACCATCATCAGTCCTACTCTGGCTCAAGTGCACTCTGTCCCTTCTGCCTCACCCCAGACTGCATTTTCAAAAATGGAAAATCTCTGTTTCGTATAGTGGTAAGTAGTGTTACTGCTTTAATATCCATTGCAGAAGAAATTATACCAAAAAAAAGAACTAACACCTTCCCCAGCATGCAGCACTCTGTAGGCATACTGCCACCAACGACTCTTTGCTCAGTTTGAGATATTCCCCTCCCAAAGCAGCTACGCTGCTTAATGCCCATTTTAATCCTTGTGAAGAGAGTTACAAGGAGTTTAACAACCTCTAGAAAGCCTTGCAATGATATTTAAATACCATAACATGTTAGCCAGCGGTCTATGATGTGTCCAATTGTGTGATACAGTGAAATTTTCCTCTAATAAAAATCCCTGCAAGAAAACTAGTGACAGCTCTGCAACTGATGATGGCTAAGCTCCTGATCACTGACTCTTTAAAGAAAGGCAGCATGGCAGAGCTACATAACCTGGAGAATTCACACAGCATGAACCATGGCAGCACTGACCTCTACACCAGCGTCACTTCTGGAATTTCACAGTATGACAGTTTGCTAACTGATAGCTAACTTAAAGTATTCTATTCCTCCAAAACACCAATATTTCATATTGATTATTTCAGACCTTACCTCTTGTGTACTCTGTGTCTCTGTAAGGAACAGTTGATCAAGTTCATGAAATCCAATATTAAATAAAGTACATTTTTATTTTTATACTATCAATTAAATTACATTTCTATCGGTTAACTTCTCTGCTTAACCAATACTTACAGTGACAGCTGGTGAGTTACAAACCCTCATGAAAATTCACAACTCTCCTCTATAACCAAAATCTTCCAATAGTTTCTCTTGACATAAAATTAGGATAATGAAGCAATTAGCCAGGCCAGTGATATGTAATTGAGTCACTATCTGGGAATTACTTGAAATGCTTTCACTGCTTCCAAGGTGATGTATCTTGAAACAATGACTGGCTTTGATCATTAAATCACATCAAGATACACAGACCTAGAAGTTCAGGTATGTGCAAATGGTTTGTCTGCACAAATAGTATAAATAATTTAACTATTTGTGGAATAAAACAAAAGGAAAAAAAAAGAAAAAAGAAGAGAAAGCTATGCTAAACATTATTTCCATTCAACTCACACTGGCAGCTTTAAATGTTAACAGAAATCATACTTCCCAAAGTAGTTTATTTAGCAGAGCTTGAAGAAGTGACCACAATACAACCTTTATTTTGGAAAGCAGAAACATGGATGACAGTGGAGATAGATGCATACAGATGATAATCCAGAAGCAGAGCATGTATTCAACACAAGTAACACTGTGAAAAACATAAATTATATATCCCCATGCACTGCAGAGGAAGGAGCCAAACCCCGCATTTTCAGACGCTGCTGGTTATCAATATGACCAGGTTTATGCATCACAAAATGGGTCAGAACAGGAGAACAAAGGCATTGGGGATTACCTCAGTAGGTGTTGGAGAGAGCAACTGAGGTGACTGCAAACAGCAACACACAACAAATTAGTGATACAAATTCATGCATGATGTTACTTGTGAGAAGGGCTACTCTTAAAATATCAGTAAGAGCTACTCTTAAAATATCAATATCCATGTATAACACATGATACAATTAGGAAAACACCTGTCAATTAAGTTAGGGCAATTTTTTCTTGCTTTTAAACAAATAAATAAGGAATAAGATATAATTTCATATAAAACTTTTGTTGATTTCTTTAGTACAAAATCCTGGAGTCTGGTGAGGCCAGTCCTGTGTTGCACGGAGTACTGCTAGTAGGGAAACTCTCATTTATAACAACTGCTTGAAACTAGATACAAGCCCTAGATAAAGCTGTACTGAAGCAGCTCCAAAATCTGGAGTTGAACTTTGGTGCTCAGAGCTGGCTGTAGTAAGGGAAAGAAAACTATCTATACTACTTATTTTTTAATTACACATCATGCAATTTAACAATGTGCTGTTCATTCACTTTCCTTTCAAAGGAAAAGAAACACTAAGTTTGGTTAATTAAGCAAATCTCAATTAGCTTCAGCTGCAGGTAGCAGCCAGAATGTTGAAATTTGGACAACAATTTCCCTCTCCTGCCCAGCAATACCAAGGACATAAATGTTTAGAGCACCATGAAAATGTGCAGGTTGGATTGTGAGCCATTGTCATTAAGCCTCCTTTTTTTTGGTGGGGGGGGAGGTGTTTCGGTTTTGGGGATTTTTTTGCTTTTTTGGGGGTTTTGTTGGTTTTGTTTGTTTCTTTTTAAAGATATCTCTGAGGTCTTGCTGTTGGGAATGCCTACATCAGCACAGACCTGCCTGACACAGCATTAAGCTGGTGGCATGAAACTCAGTGTGTGCTTTAAGAGACACCACCTGCAAAGGCAGAAAACTGGCTGATCCATCTGAAGGATGGTAATTGTGATGTGATATACCTAACTTAAATCTTACTTAAACATACCCCACATGCTAGCAACTGCAGATGCAGAAGACATACATTCCTGGGCCCACTTGGGTTTTTCAGAGCAATTAAGCACATGTTTTCCAGGTAGGTCCTGGGCTGCTGCTTCTGACTGAGCCCTTCAGCCCCAAGGGAAACAGCCCTCTTTCATGATGTGGTCTCTTTTATCTTAAGGTACATATTTTCTGAAAAGGGCAATGAATCCAGCTGTCCCAATAAACCCCTCTGGTCATGGGCTAGCCACTGAGCTACCCACTAAAAGGAGATGACAGCAGAAATATCTTCTTTGCTGCGGTTTTTTGTTGGGGTTTTTTTCACAGATTCACAGAACGTTCGGGGTTGGAAGGAACCTCTAGAGATCATCTAGTCCACGCCCCTGCTAAAGGTCTCCTAGAGTGGGTTGTACAGGATCATGTCCAGGTGGGTTTGGAACATCTCCAGAAGAGACTCCACAACCCCTCTGGGCAGCCTGTCCCAGTGCTCTTTCATGCTCAAAGAAGTTTTTTCTCATGTTTGGATGGAACTTCCTGTGTTCCAGTCTATGCCCACTGCCCCTTGTCCTGTTGTCACTGGGCACTGTTGAGAAGAATCTAGCTCCTTCCTCTAGATCTTCACCCTTTAGATATTTATAAGCAGTTCTTCCGTTAGCTGGGGTGTTTTTTAGAGCTCAATTGCAACTCCCTTCTAACCCACTCCTGAAAAGTGTGACGCTGAGGTTCCCACAGGTCACAGCTGCTGGGTTCCAGCAAAGGCCAGAGGGCTGCCACCAATATGGGCAATTTCATGGCATCACTGGGTGGTTGTTCCACCTGCAGCAGGTCACACCAGTAGTCTAGAAGAAACCTAAGCCCTAACACAGCCACACAGACACTTGCTCTGGCAATAGAGAGGAGCAGCACTAAGTGGCCAAGGAGATGCTGAGGAGAGGCAGGAAGAAGCTCCCTCCAGCAGCAGCACAAATTTATTCTGTGTGTGGTGGCTTTATAACAATCACCTCAGAGCAGGTGCAATGAGTGAGGAGCCATTGAAGCTGGGTGGAAGGTTGTTTAGTCTATGCACCTCTGCAAAGTCTAGATGTAAATGGGCAGTTGAGGTGGGCCACACACGTTACCAGCACCCATAAACTTTGACATAGAAAGGAAATGTCTGTACTCCATAAGTTCAGGGCTAGCAAACCACTTTCAGTTTTGCAAATTCAGAAACCTAAAATACCACTTAAAACCTTTACCAGGTACAATCTTAATTGTTATAGCGTGCATTATAATAGAGCTACTGTGTGCAGAGTTTGGCAGAGAGTCTGCAAGATCTAATAGATGTGCTGCACATCTGAGAGTACTGCTGAAACTTTAGTAGATTCAGTGTAAAAGGTGTGATAGCAAGACTGGAGTTACTATAAACAGTATGGCTCTAATTTGTATTATTTTACTCATTCACATTCATAAAGAATAAGACCTCCATTCTAGACCATATTTATCTTGATAATTTACCTAGTGTATATAAAAGGATCAACTGGTAAAAAAATATCTAAAATTATAAAAGAAATCAGAAATTCAAACAAAAGGTAGATACAGTTAGGGAAGAAAAGCTAACTTGCATGACAGGAGTTATGTACAAATATGGTCCACAAAAAATCAGAATTAGTATTAGTAAGATTATGTTAGGTTAGATTTCAGTAGCATAAACTAATATTAGCGTAATATTAGCTCTGCATGTTAACAGGTCGAAACACATGCATCACATGAGGATGAACTTCAGTGAGGGACAGTGGAAAGAAATTTGTACATAGGAAAATGATATTATAGCTGTTTTACCAAAATACCATGGTACACTGGAAAAAAAAAAATCACAAAAGACATTTGGCTTTGCTTCTGATTTTTGTATTATCTTTAGCAATGGCTCCTGTTTCCTATCACAGCACATAGAATTCCTCTCGTAGAAAAACACATTTTAATTACATGTCATCTGTTTAAAAAATGATCACAGAAAGCAATTCTTTAATTTCCACAAACTAAAAAGTGAAATGAACCTATCGCTTGGTTTTTTGGTAGGCTAAAATGCCTTGTGAATGAATGGATGACACGACTGATTTTTTCTGATGATAATTAACTGAAGTTATAAAAGTCAGCGTGTTTGGGTTTTTAAAATTACTCACATTTAAGAGTGTTCAGCAACATGTTTAATGAAATCTCAAATTCATGGTAAAAAAAATGATACCCATATTTCAGTACCTCCCCGTAACTATGCCTGTCATCTGAAGAGTAACTGATATATGGAGAATAGGAGATCATATCTGGGCGGTCAATGTTATAGATGGCTTTATTTTTAGGAAGAGCAGCCAAATCCCTGTAGTCAAGAATTTCATCTCCAAGCTTTGCCTAAGAAAAGGAGGAAAGAAAGAAGTGAGAATAAGAAAGAATATGATCAGGATGCAATTAGAAAAGGATAGGTAAGTGCAGATAGAAAAGTCATAATCATAATAATAAATCACTTTTTTCCATTTGTGCACATTTAAATCTTACTACACAATGCTAAATATTACTGCTGTTTTCTTTTTATATATTGGTATTTTCTACTTTTCTTTGTCACTCACATTTGGCTAAGAGTAGCCTGGCATCATTCCAGTTCCCTCGGTTATATCCCACTTACTGCTAGCTGCACAAAGACACATGGGGGACAGATACTGTAGTCTTTTTCAGGCAAAATGCCTTCCATTTTAAAGTGGCTTCAGTGTGCAGGGTTCCCCTACTATAAGCAGCAGTGAATGATCACGTATATAATTCCAACATATACTCTCCAGATGCTGAAAAACTTTAGTCAGGTCTTTTAATTTTTCCCATTCAGCCGTGTCCCACAGCAGTGTCCTTTCCCAACTATGTCAAAGTCACCCTTAATTACTGGTCACAAACCAGCAGATGATGGATTTGCACCATGGTGGATTAGCTGGAAGATCACAGATGCCACTTAAGTAAAGTTCAAATCCTTTTATGAGACTCACACAGCCAACAGAAGGAAAGGGCTGTGTCACTCCCCATTCTCCTCTTACTACACATATACCAATGTATAATTATCAAAATGCCACATTTGCACAGATTATCCTTAGCATAATGGTAACTTGCACCAAAATGGTATCCAGCACATACTGTCTTGTAGATAGAACCACAAGTTGGCCACATTGAGAGTGGGGAAACAGGCAGTGTAATTTTCTCCTTCCCAGTTCAGGCTTTGCAGAATAAGCTCTTTGCTGGCAATAAAATGATGAGTGAATTTTGTTATTCTCTGAAAATCTCAGTATGATCAGCTGTACAACTGTAATAATATTTGCCACATGCAAAACTATGAAAGTATCCAGGATTTATGTGTGCAATAATTATATTTTTCTTAGTATGAGCTAAGAAAAGTTTAACGGGTTTCCCAGGGAAGCTTTTTATTAGGGAAACTTAGTATGACAACTTTCAGTTATTTCTTTCTTTAAAACAGTGTATGAATTTGTGCAAATGAAAGCAACACAGGAAGGAGAAATATTCCTCTTAAGAAAGTGGAAGAAAGCCACAAAGCCACCATAACCATCACATATTCTCCTCCCAAGCACAACTACAGGCTGGGTGGAGAATGGATTGTGGGCAGCCATGAGGAGAAGAACTTGGGGGTGTCAATGTAAAACTCAACATGACCCAGCAATGTGCACTTGCAGCACAGAAAGCCAACTGTCTCCTAGTCTGATCAAAAGCATGAGCAGCAGGTCAAGGGGGGTGATTCTGCCTCTCTACTCTGACTCCAGAGGACATCCATTAAGACGATGAGGGGGCTGGAGCACCTCTTCTATGAAGACAAGCTGAGAGAGTTGGGCTTGGTCAGCCTGGAGAAGAGAACACTCTGGTGAGACCTTAGAGCAGCCTTCCAGTACCTAAAGGGGCTACAGGAAAGCTGGAGAGGGGCTGTTTACAAGGGTAAGTAGTGACAGGACAAATAGTAATGGGTTTAAACTGAAAAAGGGTAGATTTAGATTAGATATTAGGAGGAAATTCTTCCCTGTGTGGGTGGTGAGGCCCTGGCACAGGTTTCCCTGAAAAGCTGTGGATACCCTCTCCCTGGCAGTGTTCAAGGCCAGGTTGGATGGGGCTTTGGGCAACCTGGCCTAGTGGAGGGTGTCTCTGCCCATGGAAGGGGGTTGGGAATAAAGGATCTTGAAGGTCCCTTCTAACCCAAATCATTCTATGGTTCTATGATCCTCAAAACTAATGAAAAAAATGTGTTTTCATCAAATATGTGATTCTTCAGTGATTTACAGATCTCACTTTCCTTGCAGCTACTTTAAGAAGATAAAGAGCAATGAAATAGCCTCTTAATGAAAACAAATACCCCCTTGCTTCAAGTCAGTGGCAAGGTTTCATGCAGGGACAGATCATGCAAAAACAATGAGTCTGTCCACCAGGTCTGGGCAGCATTGTACCTACAAGGAAGGCCAAGGAGCCTGTGATAATTTCTTTTTTAAGGTACCCAGGGTTGTGGAGATTCTTCACGTAAACCCAAAAAGTTCAGAATTGGGAATATATAAATGTGAACTTCTGGTAATTTTAGCCCCTGTCTCTTCACGTAGAATTGAAACCAGAACCTTCCACTAGACTGCAGAACTGTCAAGAGCACAACTTATCTAGTTATGCAATTCCTTTCAGCTTAAATATCAAAATGTAGGGAAATTTGCATGAAAAAACACCTTAGAGATACAGTTGCTTTCTAAACACTCAATTCTACAAACATTCAGCCTACATTGTTTTTTATTTTATTTGGGTCACCTACTTTAAAATACATGAACAGAATTCAAATATTCTAGGGAGAGCTTAAATTACAGCTAAGAGACTTTAAGCCATTTCTTCAATAATCTGGTGTTTTGGATTCTGTTAAAACCATGCTCCAAGTTTACAGTATCTATTTCCTTTGGGATATGTAATTTTACAATTGTGTAATTGCAAATATTATGTTGAATAAAAATATAAGTGATTTCTATGTCTAGTAGGAGAACACACAACATGGTTATGTAACCTAACGTAAATCTGCCAGATAGACACAACTTCACAGGGAGCTCCTAATTCTCTCTTCATAAAATTTAGCTAAGTATAAATTAGGAGTTTAATTTAGAAATGAAATGAGAAATGGACTGATTTGTAAGTGGTATTTTAGGACTCTGAGGGGACGTGTGCACTGGGGTGAATTGCCATCTAGGTATAATCCATCCACTACTAAAACTAATGAGAAATGCCTTCAAAGGGCATTGGCCTCTGTCAATGCAAGAAGACAGTAAAGTCTGATATCCACAGAATAAAAAGAAGTACAGCTGTATGAACCACACTCAGGATTAGTCAAAACACACTTTCTTCATCTTTCCCTAGCTGATCACTCAACAATGACGAACAACCCAGGATCACAGCTCCCGTGGGGCAGCGTGTTATTTAGAACAATTGTGTTTCTCTGACTTGATGACTTTTAGAGTCTGAGCACCTCAAATTGACAGTTCCTAAGCTTTAACCATTTTCTCTAAATTTTCTTTTGTCCAACACAATATTTTATAGACCTCACCAGTTGCCAAGGCACAATTTCACTATTGGTTTTAATGACCTGAATCCATGCTACTGGTGAAAGCAGCTGTCCTGTGTGCACCTTCCCACTCTGCTCTGCCTCCTACATTAGCTTTAGAGACATGTAGATGGCTGGGTCTTTTCTTTGGTTGTCTGGAGGTTTTCCCTGGGTTATTTTTTAGCTGAATCTGGTCTCAAATCTGACTGATGATACCTCTGTAGCCACTAGTACTAACACCAAAGAGGAGATGAGAAGATATTGCTGGAGAGGAACAAGGCCACGTGTGGGTGGGACCTTCATTTCAGTGGCAGCATGAATTTAGGTTTGGTAAAACCAATTACAAAAGCACCCAAGACAAATCTTGATCATGTCTCTGTCATGATAGTCCTATAATAGAAAACAGATGTAAAAGACAGCCAAAGAGTGATTTTGTTGATAGAGAAGTCCAAGAACATGGTTTTAATTCTTTTTACTTTCCTGTTCATGAAAGCCAAAATAGGATTTAATCAATCTCACAGCTTTGACAATTAAGCAGTCAGAGATGAGACAGATATAGCAAGAACTTGCAAGCCTCTGGGGAGTATTTTTTCCTAATTGACTCATACTTGCTAGAGAACTTTATTCCTTCACAGTCCCAGCTGCCTCTGAAGTATATTACAGCAACAAACATTAGAGTTGGGTGCTGATTTAATGATATCCTTTGGAAAAAAACAAAACAGAAAAAGAGAATGAAAGTTTGTCCTTGAGTTTTAAAAGCTGTCAACCATATTTAAAGCTATAATCACAAACATCAAGAAAAACAGTATCATCCAACAGTTAGATAAATGTCCCTAAAAATATATACAATTTAGAAGAATGCTTATGCTTAAAAAACCAGCAAAGTGGTCCATGTTTGGAGAGAGAAAGAGAGAGAGAGAGAGAGAGACTATCTAGCTGAAGAAAGCACTTAGATGGTAACAGGCTTCTAGCAGCATGAATTGTCTTCTCAGGGGTTGAGGCAACAACATTTTTTTACTAGTAGTATACTACTCGTATGCACCAGCACGGAGCTCTATTGGATTAAGAGCTCAGAAACACTGCTGTGCATTTAGATATAGGGCAGTTCCCCCACTTCTAGGTTGATCTTACTCAGATAAAAGTATATTGCATTCAAAATAATTTTTACTTGAAGAAAAAAATAAAAGTTTGTCTCCAAGGCACTCTTTTGCTTGTCTCAATGCAGTAGATAAAAACCGTTCATCTTTGTATAACCACCCCTCTGTCAGTCAATCACATCTCCAGCCACTTCCTCTGCCTTATACGATGAGAACAACCTGGCTACCTAAGGAAAAAGAATAGCCTTGGGAATAATGAAGCGCTCCAAGAAATGTTTGTATGGAACATGCCCCAGTGTTTTACCTACTGGTGGTAGCCTTGAGAATCTGGTCATGAACATTATCGACAGCAATTATAACAAGTACGGTGTTATGACCTGGTATTGAAAAATGATATACAGCAAAAGCTTTTATTATCCTTGTTATTTTAAACTCTCTCTAGGAGCTTTCCACAGCTAGCCCTTCTTAAACCATAAACACATCAAAGGTCCTCTGAGGATAGGGACTCGCATTCATCAAGGCCCAAGTCCTGCAACCACACGCACGAGTGTTTTCATAAGCTATCAGATGTAGGCTCAAGAGCTCGATTTAGACAAGTTGTGTTCAAACCCAAGCTTGTAATCTACCTGTGGGCTGCACTGTTTACTTAAACTTTTCCCTTTTAGAAAGCACTGTGGTATTCTGCATGCTTTGGTACAAGCCAGCTCTAGTGGTAGTGTAAGTGCTATAAATAGACCACAGAAAATAACAGGAAACTGCCAGGAATCTGTTATGGTAAATACAGTATTCAAACATTTTAAACGTGAGAAAGTAAAGCCCATTTTAGAGGAACCACCAACTGCAGTGGCTTGGAGACACTAGCTTTCCACACAACGTGCTGAACTGTAGGAGGAAGCACAAGGTTTTTCCCATCCCCAGAATGATTGCACCGTGAAGTACTCACATAGATCACTCGGCTTGGGGAACCTGATGTACTTGAAGCAGGTACAGAAATAATACTCTCAGATGAAGTCCTCGTTTCCTATGACAGAAGTAGTGAAGCAGATAAGAAATAGAGAGAAAATTTAACTGCTACTTCAAAAAGAGACTGCAAGACATTTCATTTGATTTAACCTTTAGCAGTCAAAAAGCACATACCACAGAGAACTCAAAACACACAGGCATACCAAACAGTTAAAAATAAAATACCACCATTAGTCAATCAAATTGACCTTCAGAAATGCAAAAATGGCTTTGCATATGACTTTCTTTTCCCCTCCCTTCAGAACGAAATGGCCTGCAACACTTCTGGGCAGACAGGACAGCCTTTGGGTACTGCCAGGGACCGGTCAAGCTACAGAAGCCCTGAGTTTAGGGTCACAAGATGATTTTTACTCTAAGGTGATGCCATCAAATCAATGCACATTGCTTCTGGAACGTCTCACGCTACCATGCCATTCACTCATAGCAAACAGCATGATACCATGCAGAGTAGCCTGAATCAGACACCCAGTAGGTTAGTTTTCCCCTCTCTGACTATAATAGTGCCAGATTCCTTTTAATCTTTAATAGCTGGTTTTGCTCTGTTTTCAATCAATCTGGCATTCAGAGTGACAGACCTTTATTACTTTCTTTTTGGCAGATTCCATTATGAGTTTACAATCACATTCTCCCATCATTTTCCTTTTTGCTGTCACACTTACAACTTCTTTTTCCCTTCCTTCCACTCCATCTCCAAGGTCTTGGATTGTGGTGCCAGTTACTCTTTCTGCCTTTGTCACCTACTTTAATGACATGTATACATCTCTATAAATATACAGAAAGATACCTCTGAAACAACAAACTGCAAAGGTTGACCAGAAAATTTCTCAACCAGTACATCCTATTCCCAACTTCACAAATTTTGTTGGAAAGTGCATTACTACCCTCTTTGAAACATCACCCTTTCCTCTTTGTTTTTTCAACAATGACCATAAAGACCAAGAAAGAGGAAAACCCAAAGAAAAGGAAAAATGACTAGAGTTGGAAAAATTCTTTGAGCTCCATTCTGGGTTTTCTTTTTCTTCCTACTCAGGCAAAACTCCCACTGACTTTGCGATACAGATGTCTTCCTTTCTGCTGGGGAAGGGACAGACTCCCAGTGCTTGGAGACAGGCAGATGTGTTACAGGTAAGTCAGCCTTTACATGGTATCTTACAAGTATACTTTATTTGCCATTGTGAGCCATGCCAAACCACAACAGTGAAGAAAAGGCAGCCAGTAGGAACCCAGTACAACCTTGTTCACTGTCTGCCTTTGAAGGAGGGATAAAAAAGAAAGTGCCAACTACATTTTCAATAAATTACATAGGGGTTTAATCTTGCTATTTCAGTTACTCAGACAGAATAAAATCCTTAGGAAGCCTGAAATACTGATTAATAGTACTATGCTGAGTCAGCAGCACTTACTATTTTGACAATTTTAAATACATACGTATTAAACAATAATTTTTATATTGAAACATTACTTGTCTCATATTCAGACCTTGCCATGAATAATAGCAGAGCAATTGCTTCCCAAACACATCAGTGCAAAAAAACCAGACCAAATCTTCAGGGCAAAGCTCAAAACAAGTTTTTCTCAAAGCTGTAGTTTAGACAGAGTTGCACTTGCTAACACACCAGATTTGTAAACACTCTCTTTATAGCTGCTGCCTGCTGTTCTGACTTGTCCCATGTGCCTTCTGTCCAAGCCTTGATTTTTCAAAAAAGAATACCAGGGATACAACTTGGATCATCAGAGAACATTAGGACTGGAAAACCCCACACTTGCCCTCTGCATTAAATGAGATAGCTGCATCCCAGTCCCACCACTTCAGAGAGATCATTTCCCCAGCCACAGATTAATTCTTCATTTCCTAGGGGCATCTTATTCATCTGCTAACCTTGTAATTACTGAAGTTGCCAGAACCTCCTCCCCTTTTCCCCTTGCACACAGAACAGATGCACAAATCATCCAACTTAAGGAGGTACTTAAAGCCAGAGATTAAATTAAGTTGGAGCTGGCTTGCCAACATTTTACAAAGAAAGAACAAAAAAGAAATTCCAAGCAAATATTTTTTTGTAAAAACAAATAAAGTGGAACTCCTCTGATCTTTTAAGTGCAGACCCACATAAAACAAGAAGAGGTTGCGCACTGATCACACCATAATGAGACAGAAGTTAAAAATTAACTTGTTTTTTTCCTTATTCGTATTTTCACATTTTTCCTTATTCAGCTTATATATAACTCTTAGGTCAGCATTCTCCTGAAGCTGTAGCTTTAATCACTAAGTAAAAGCAGAATATTTATATTACATTATTACATTAAATTAACCTACAAGATTTATGTAATTTAAAATTTTATATTACAGTGGTGGAAAAAAATCCAAATCCTTCCCTCCATGCCAGCTAAAAAAAAGAAAAGGGGGGGGGTATATTTGACAATGGAATAACACTAAGTAAAAACATGGTCTTTTTACCTTGTTTTTTTCTTCAGCCTTTGCAGCCTGTCTACAAACTGGATGCCAAATGGATGTACCTGGAAATGAAATGTATAGTTCTGTTTAATTTAGTTACCAAAAAAACCTTAAGAGGTTTAAAATAAGAATCTTATTAAAACTTGCTAAAAGGTTTTATAGGACACACTCCACTGATTCCACTGCAGTCACTATGTCATGGATACTTTCAAAGCTAAAATTGATAACTCTCAGCATCAGTAAGCCAGTAGGCACACTTCAGAAAGCTACATGTACATTCAATATGTGAGATCAGCATCAAAACCTGAGTCCTAAGAAGCGTGATACGTGATTTCCAGAGCTCTTCCAGCCCAAACTATGCTCAGAGCAGGTATCATTACAGCAGGCGGTTCAGGGCTCTGCCCAGTTGGGTCCCACATACCTCTAAAGATGAAGATCCCACCAGCAGCTCTGGGCAACCTGTTCCGCTCTCATTGCACCTGTTTTCCTCTTGATATGTAGTCAGAATTTACTGTACTCTTATTATACACATTCTTCCAAAAGTCTGGCCCAGGGCATACTGAGAAGCACATTGTGATGGGACAGAATAGCATCATAGCATTTAACACTAGTCGAAAATCCAGTCTGCCCTTCTGAGTTACTGACTGTACTGACCTTGCACCTCTTTGTCTCTCATAAGTGAAACACTAAAGAAGTGCATAAATTCGGGGCAATATCCATTCTAGAGGAAGCAGGAAATACAGAATGAACCAATTTGCTACTGCATGTAAGTCCTGCAGAAAGGATTATGAACCCCCGAGGTAAAAGAAAACCTAAGTGTGAGAATGAAGAAGCTTCATAGTTTTGCATCAGTCACAAGGGAAAAAAAAAAATCTTTCAAAAAGTTGAACACAGTTTTCAATACTTTGTGTTCAGTGGAAGTGGAATGTGTTTAACTATAAAAATAATTTTTTAAAAAATTGTAAATTTACATTTATGCCAGTCGGAGCTCAGACAAGCCACCCCCTAAAGCTCCACACAGTTAAATAACCTGAGTGCACTGCAGCTTCTGCCTGACTAAATGAGAAGTTGAGAACTTTTGTGTTATAAATGTTTAATGTTTACATTGGGTGGAGAGCACCAAGAAGATTTATTGGAAATGCTTTGTTTTCACAGCAGTTTGACAGTTTTCTAACCAGTGGATTTTGGAAACAAGAAAGAAACAGAAAGTCTATTTCCCAGAAGACAGATGGAGATCATTAGAATTTATTTCATGAAAACAACCCAGATGAACCCTGACTTCAGCAGCAAGACTATCTATAAGTACAGAATGGATAAATTATGCTTTTGAAGTTACTGAACTTTTTTTGGGACTGAACCACTAAGACACATATTTATAACACCTTTAAATGCAATGTTAATTTACCTTGCAATTATAAATGTGTCTGAGCTGGCCAACTGAAAATGTTTGTCGTAATTGCTGCATAAATTGATTTAAATATTCCTAATGGTTTAAAGAATTATTTAGATCAACTTATTAATTACTCTTATCAGTGGTCTTTTCACACAGAAGAAAAAGATTCCTTTTACCCAAAAGTCATCTGCTGGATGACCACTGATGACTCAATTCCTGCTAAGGAACATGCAACACCTAAGGGAACTTCACAGCAGATTATCACAAGGATGAAGTAAAAGTTATAAAACCCTGGGCTCTGACATTTTTTATTATCTAACACATCAGATCAAGCAGTTCAAATACCTAGTCACAGATCTTTCATGAAGTTAACACCAGTTTCTAATGGAAATTGATCTTCATGTGAAGGGAAAAAGTGTATGATTGTAAGCTGGTATGTGTCATGCATCAGAAAAAGTGAATAAGACCTGAGCATACTTTTAGATTACTTGAATCAAAAACCAGCACAAAACCTGACAAATATTCACCCTTATAACAGACTGAACTGAAAAAGAAGATTCACTGCAACCCACTTTCAGAGAGTTTGAAATCTAGAAGCAGATTTGTAGTTTGGTATCTGTTTTAAAGCATTTATTTTCCCAGATTTTAGTACCACTAAGCTACTTTGCAATTGGAAGAACCACAGCATTTTCTGGCTCCTGAGGGAGAATCCATGAGCACAGACAAGGATCATTATGTCCTTTAACGACCTAGTTCTTATTGCAAACCAGTTTCAATAAAATTGTCATTTTAAATAACACAATAAATAATTATTAGATCATACTGAGACCACCGTTGTGCTTTAAATAAAGTCTAACGTTATCCAGCATAATGAATGATTGCAATGGATGCTTCCAGAAAACTCACAATTGCACAATTGCAAAGTTGTAATACAGATCTGGGCAAGCATGTGATTTTAGGATGATACACCAGCCTTGCAGTTCCCACATCCTACTGAGTTTCTCTTTTCTGTTTTCCTTTGAAAAGATCCTGCCAGTCAAAGACATATGCAAAAGCCTTCAATTTCCCTGGTGCTTGATCCTGTATTTAACTGTGTAGACATTCATTTCTTTGATCAGCTTAGCACAGCTAAAAGTTGCTACAAACAAAATACAGGTTTTAGCTCATACCTTTGTCTAATAACATTTTTTTTTCATTGAATAATTAATTATGCAAGTCATTCTCTATTAGTGCCAGAATACCCTGAAAAGGAAGACCAAATTTCTCCCTGCATAAGAGTTCTCCTAAGCAATGCAGGCTTATGGCTGCATAAATACAGGCATATTGTCTGGTAAGGGCTTCAGCAACACAGCAGACACTTATCCTCTGAGGACAGTCTGACTGAAAGGAATTCAGGTAAGGACCCTTCAGATTTTCTCCTCATTCCCAAATGGGCCATGGGTACAGAACATGACTTAGGACTGTTTTAGGGAACCTGCTGTCCCATATATGCCTTAACATTCATCTGGACTATTGAAAAAAATCAACATTGTTTTAGTAAATGGAAAATTTTATAATCATTGTTAAGGACTTAATAAGCAGGAAATACCTGCGACCACTTATCTTTCCTATGATTCACATGGGTATTGGATTTGAACAGAGAGAGAAGTAACAGTGAGTAAGAAGCAACCAGTGTTTGTCTTTTGCTTTTCTTAACCCTACACATTGCATTCTTCACTTTCTTTGGTAGTTATAAAATGAGAGTGTGTGCAAGTCAGTTCAGCTGCCATGCTAGTAGATATAGGGATGAGGACCATGCTGCTAAGTGTAACAGGTTTGGGTTTTGGGGTTGGTTGGTTTGTTTTTACCTTGAAGATACATCTCTTCTCCTTCTGCAAACATCTGACTGCACCTGACACATCGTGCGCACGTTGGGTGATAATGTTTTTCTCCTGCCTGTTTGGGATAAACGGTACAGATGATTAAGTACATTGATCAATCTAGCAGCTTCACTATGAGGAGTTTTTCTTTTATCATTTAGAATATGCCTAATTACATTAAATTATTTAATGCAAATTAGCTCACCAATCTCTTACCACCACAATGCTTATTTTTTAGTATAGACAATTTATGAATTACAATGCAATTATGGTCTTGCCTATGCCCATATGTTGACATGCAATACTTAAGTCTCTGAATTTACAGAGCAGAAAGAATTCTATCTAGATAACACTTTTCTCCTGGAGATAACCATACTGTGCACCAAGTGCAAGGTAGCTGAGGACTCACCTGCAGAAGGAAGCTGGGAGGTCATAAACTTGAGCATGCACTTGAATTTCACAGAGTGTTTTTTTGTGATCCCATTGAACATATACTTTTAACGCACAGCAAAACCCACGCTGTTGAAGGAACACTTGTATCTGCTTTGAATGTGGCTTGCAGGTCATGGGTAATAAACAGTTTCCATGAGGAATGTGTGGTGTGCCTATAGGACTGCAAGGTCAGAGCTGCCACTTTTGGGTACTGCACAGTGAATCCCTCACGTAGACAAGTCAAGAGCTTTATCAATTGTTTTCAGATTAATCTTCTTAATTCAATATCACCATTTTCATTGATTAGAATAAGAATAGGACCAAGTCCTAAATTTGCTCAGAATAGCTTAGTACCTCACTGATTTTCATAAATTTAAATTTCTAACTACCTTATAACCCCATTAATTTAAACTGCCTCTCCATTGACCTCACTGTGTTTTTGAAGAGGAGACATCTACCTGCTGAAAGGAGAAAGGGCTCGTCTTATCAGAACATCAATATCTAACACAAACAAGGGTCAACTAAACTTCAAATGACCGTCAGAAAAGAAACCCAAAATTCTAGCATCACAGGATTTACGCAGGAATCAGTTTTGGTAGCTTTGCAAAATTCAGTTCTATGTCCATCTGTGGACCAACTGGTTCACTCTGGTTCCCTCAGGCAGGGACAGCAGCACCACAAAGCAATACTGGCTTGAGCCAGTGACAGAAATAGCGTTCAGGGAGTTGTGCTCTTCTCCAAACTGCAGTCATACCCCATCTTTCAGATGTTACTCACAAAACAAAGGTGAACAGCTCAAAGATGGCTTTTTTGCATGCTCCCAGCACCCATCACTCTTCAAAACTCTTACAGAACTGAAATAACAAAAATTGAAAGAACTATTGCACTAGTGGAGCTGGAGCAGCCTTTGCTCCTCGGGATAGATTTCAGGGTTGTTTCGAATGCAAATCACAAATCTTGGCATGTCCTTCCTCCCCTTTGACACCACACTCCTCTGTGATTGAGAGAATGGTGCAGGGTTTGTGGCTTAAGGTCAATGAGACTTTTATTATGACCAAAATCCAGGAGACCAAGTAACACTAAAGCTCAGAGCTAAGTTAAACTAGTTTAACTTAAAGTTAAGCCAAGTCTGACTTCAGCAGAAATTCTCCTGGAGTTCAAAATAAGCAAATTTTGGTCCAGCTAAAATGCTGCATAACCTGCTTATCTGGAAAAGGCCTAAAGGGCACTGTGCATACCTCTCAAATTGCTATCAAGTATTGCCCCACTGTCTTCAACATATAAATATGCATTGCACTGTAAATGCCTCTTCTATTAATATAGAAATTTAACATTGTTATTTCAGGGATGACTTGTCTTACCCTTTTTCATTGACTGAATGTTAAAGTCTTCACAGATATTTATATAAAAGAACATCATCTGTGTCTGGGGCTATTTTGCCATTCACAACATCAAATTCAGGACAGTGATAGCTGTAGGTTAAAGAGCCTCTGATTGTACTTCATCAGTGTTAACTTGGTTCACCCCAAAAACCTGTTGCTGTATTTCAAATCAGCAATAAGTAAGAGCATCAGAATTGCCATTTTGAAAAAGAGCTTTGTTCCAGTTCTTTTTCTGGTGCTATTTGTGCAGACTGCTGGGTGATTTCTACAACTTTAGAAGATGTTCGCAAATACTGTGGATCTGATTAATGTCTACAAATATCTTAAGTGTAGGAGACAGAGGGAAATGGCCAGCCTATTTTCAGGACAAGGGGCAATGGCTGCAAATTGGAGCACAGGAAGTTCCACACCAACATGTGGAAGAGCTTTTACACAGTGAGGGTGACAGAGCACTGGAATAGGCTGCCCAGGGGGGTTGTGGAATCTCCTGCTCTGGAGATATTCAAGACCTGCCTGAACGTTTACCTGTACAACGTGTTCTAGAGAACCTGCTTTGGCAGGGGGGTTGGGCCCAATGATCTCTTGAGATCCCTTCCAACCCCTACGATTCTGTGAATCTGTGCCAACACATTAAAGTATCAGAGTGTGAAGTATCAGTACCTGGCCCAAGATTAAATCACAAGTTTAGAATTTCTCAACTGAGTGCAGGTGTTTAAGCACAGAAGATTATTTATCTGTCATTAGATAATCTTAAATTTGGAATTTCAAGCTGAAACACATAAGATTTCCCTTGGAAGATTTGTACTGTGCAAGCACTGCTAATAATTCAATTGATTTAGCACAGCTGATACAATTCCCAGGCTAACACTCTCTGGGGGAATTCAATTACTCCTTTGCTAAAATAAACTGTCAGAACACATTCTGAGATAACCCAGATGCATCACAGAATAAAGTCTTATTTCCCTAAATTTAACAGCACAGTCAAACACATTTCAATTCACTCTGTAGAGTAAGTAACATCAACTAGCTGTAGAATGGCACAGACACCTCTTTTTATAACTTGGATACAAGTATAACAGAAAAACCAGGGTGGGGGTAGGGGGTGGGGAAGTATTCTGTTTAGCGACCCTCCCACCAGTGTAACTCCCATGGATTTTGTATAAGTAACTCTGAAATAAAACACGACATACTCAAACTCTTCATATAATTCTAAGTGCCAACAGTCATCTTTGTTCTCCCTTTATATAAATTATGTCCTTCTTCTTAGTAAAGCACAGGAGACAAGACGTGGCAGACTCTTGATCACTTTATTTATAACAGGTCACACTATCTTTCTAAATGAAAGGTGGCAGCTGAACCAGAGGTTTGGGACTTGATGCAGAAATTAATAATATCCCCTGATATATTTACACAGTTATCCTGATTTGTGACACCACAAATTATATTAAAACACAAGACCTGTGTGTATTGGATGTGAAAGTGAATCGTAAGATCACTTGGGTACATGGCAAGGAGGCTTTTATCAGTGCTACTTTTTCCTCTCTCTTCAGACTATTTCAGAGGCTTCATCTCATAGATGAACCTTAAGTTCCAGCAGAGCCCAGAAATTTTATGAGCTTAGAACAGCAACTGTTTTATATTTTCAGTTTAGTTGTAATGATGGCTTCATTATTTTTTCTCTTTTCTTGGTTATACCAATGTGGGGGAGTTAAATGCAGCAAACAAATTCCTAACCATATGGTTACTTCTTTGCACAGTTTGAAAGCTTAGTTTGACAGATTGTTGCCTCAGTGTTTAATAAAGTATCAACACACACATCACACAAAAGAAGCGACATTCATTTCTGAAAGATCTCTTCTGATTCAAGTGGTAGATTGTAAGAAACCTTCCCAATATCCTACATTTGCTTCAAGCCTGCACCAGTTCTTTGTGCCCAGGCATCCAGATGTGAAGATCAGTTTAAAGGTTCTCCACTGAGAATTCCCCAAACCTACACAGAAAAGCATGTTCTTAGCAACACTGTACACTACTGAGAGTTTAATTTCTTTTCAAGTGACTACACCAGCTTTCCACAATCACCAAGCCAAAGTCTTGGTGCGTAGATTAAAGGTGGAGTCAAAATAGTCTTTTTAACACTCTGAGGCCAAATATTATGAATTACCTCATTTCTTTTAGGTACAAGGGATAATGTTGAACAGCAAATCTCCGTGCAATAGGCAGAGCCTTCAGGGCTGGGTCAACATGAGGAACATTTTCCCAGAGGAGCTGAGGATCTCTCAGCACTCCCTGCCTTAAGTGCGGGACACTGCAGTGTTGCTACCTGCCCCACAACACATTGACAAGTAAACCCATGTTTCATTTAAAACAAGATCAGGACCAGAAAGCTCTGCAACAAAGTATACACAACCATCTTCTCTCATTTCTCACAACTTCAGGGACTGATCTAAAGAAAAATAAACCCGATGCGACAAATGTGAATCACATCATTTAAAGCACAATTTGAAGACAGTAAGAGGTATTATCCTGAAGTCTGCAGAACACCCAGCTGAGGAAACATGCAATGCTAGCAAAACTGGAAGGAACAACCTTAACTCCCTAAAGTTGGCTTTTAAATTAGCTGTCATCACTCAGGAAAATGATACTACATTATTGCAGACAGCTCAGCTAAATACTCTGCTCATCCTCCAGCTATGGCTGCAATAACTGATGAAGTGGTAGAATATATAAAAGATTATGTGTATAATAATTGTAACTCTATCACAATTACATTGCTCATCTGGCCTCTCACACCATTGCTAGGAGCGTGATTGATATCTTTTTTTACTGAAGGTAATGAGCGATAACTGCTTATGGATTGACACACGAGGGACTGAACTAGAGCAGCCTGAGAGCTCAAAGCATTAGCTGAGTCCTGGGAAGAAAACTGAAGATATCTCTCTCACCAGTGAAGTCTAAGTACATCCTATCTCACTGCATTACTCAGAAAAGTAGCTAGTTAAGCGAAGAAAGACGGCAGACAAAGATCATTTAATATGTTAAATAAACTTGTAACTATTTGGTTCCTTTTCCTGAGAATAAAAAGTTTTCAGTAAACTTTTCCCAGTAAAATTAGTTTTTAAAAAAATAAAACTATCTTACTATCAAATTGCATGATGGTACCTGACATAATTTACTGCTGGGACTAAAGAGTTTGTGGAAGCAAGACAAGGTTATACTGCTGCAATGATTCAATCAAATCACAGTATATTTTCCATTTCAGGGTATAATACAATATAGGTTTCTGTAAGAGTGCTTTATTACTTCTCACTGTTATCTATTGAGGTAGGCCTAAATCCTGCCATGCTCATGCTCTAAAATCTCCTAATGAAGTCCTAACTGTGTCCTATCCTGAACAAAGATAATGGAAGTTCTGCCTACAAAGCACTGAGCCTGCCGGAATGCCAAGGCATGGCGCAGTTGCGTGACCCAGAAACAAAGCCCACAGAACACTGGTATAAAGCATTCTTAGTTGAAAGCTTTTCACACGGAACAAATTTGCTGGAGAGTTGGGACATCACCAGACAACCACCTTGTTCAAAGGGGAACAGAATAAAGCACAAAACCACCCACGATCAATAAGCCTTTCCATCAGACAGCTTCTCATCCTAAAATGAAGGACTAAAGCTGTTACGAAAGACATAGGACTTGACTACTGCTATCTGTTCAAGTGGAAGGGAGGTACAATTTGTTTGGGATGGGAAGGAGAAAAATACTTAAGTATTGCAGTGACTGGCAGAAGCTTAAAACTTCGATTCAATAATAATTCAGGTTGGAAAGGACCTCAGGAGGCTATCTGATCCAATCAGAGTTGACACTCAGTTCTGACTAGTCTGCTCAGGTATTTTCCACTTGGATATTGAAAATCTCCAAGGATAGAGACTGAATAACCTCTGGGCAGACTGCTCCAATGGTTTGTTATCCTCACAGTGATTTTTTTTTCCCCCTCCTTTTTTACCCAGTCAGAATCTCCCCTTCTTTCAAGTTATAATAGTTGTCTCCTGCTCTCCCACCATTAAGCTTAGTAAAGGATCTCATCTCCACAACCTTGAGGGCCTCCTCATAGGGATGGGAATGCTGCTATTAGGTCTTCATAAAGCCATCCCTACCCCAGGCTGAACATTCCAACTCCTAGAACATTTCCTCACAGGATATGTGCTTCAGCCCCTCAACTATCAACAAGTCAGTTAATCAGTATCTTTTGGTATGGGAGGTCACAAAGTTGGATGCAGTATCCTGCATGTGGACTAGCGATTGCTCAATAAAAGAGGTTATTTTCAATCTACTGGATATGTTCCCGTTGAAACTGCCCTCTCAGGTTTATCCAACTGTCCACCAGGAAACAAGATATCCCATATGCATACCTCCAAGCACTTTGAATATAAGACAGCAAAGTAAATAAAGATGTGCTTGATGTACATACATCACACTAAACCAGAATATAAAAGCAAAACATAACTCCTTGCTAAATCAATATCCTATGACATTTTATAAAGTTTTTGAATGCAATATAGAATTTTAACATTAAATGCCCAATAAGTCATTGCACTGATTTATTGAAGTGTATTTACAATTACTGTAAGTAAATGCAGTTCCCTAACTTTGGTTGAGCTAAGAGTTTAATATAAGCTCCTAGAACTAAAGTAGTTATTATTTAATAGCTCTCTGACCTAACATCATAGAACTGGCCCAGAAAATCTTCCTATCAAGTTATTCCACAACTAGGTTGAAATCAGGAGGGTTTTTGTTGCTTCTTCCCTATCCGGTAATACAGCCCTCCTTTCCTTGGCCACCACTTAAAGATGGGATTGTGTACTGTTGTTTTGATCCTAAGGGCAGTGTAAAATCTAGAACCCAGATTTTTGCCTTTCTGTCTTTATCTCAAGAGTAGCATGGAGAACGTTCACAGCACTGCACCACCATGTGTTGTTCCATGGTCACACGTTTTTAAGTGCCACTGCATTCATATGGTACATGTTATATGGACTATACTGGCTCCATAATGGATTCCATGAGGTACTTTCAAATTTGAGTAATGATATTCAGAAAATCAGATAACCATTGCTGCTTGGAGTAGACAATTCTGCTCGATTACCAGCTTTAAGCATAACCACATAAAATCTCCATCTGCATTTATTAACAAAGCCAGAGTTTTGCATACGCTACAGAGAACTTGAAGCATTACTCAGTAATAGTTTTATACAATACTGGTTAAGTTAGTAAACAGCTGTCACATCATCTACAGGGTATGAAGGGACAGGCAACAAGGTAGAGGTGTTTGGCTTATATCTAATGTTTATGGTATACAAAAGTGCTGAGGACAGAGAAGCGTGAGAGCCAGGAGTAAAAGGGAGAATTATGTGCAGGAAAACTCTTACTAATTCTTAGTCACAGTGGACCTGACTCACCAGTGAGTCACTTTAGCAGTGTGCCAGTGCAAATGAACCATTTTCAACAGGGCTTACACCAGCATAAACATAGTGTAACATTCTGAATTGATCCTTCTCATCTTCCTCTTACTGGATTAATTTATCATGAATGCCAAGAAACAAGTCATGTGAAATGCTCAATGCACCTGAAGCATTACTTACAGCTTTTTGCTGTCTCACACTCGTGACTATTTCATATTGTCTTGGTTCTGGCTCATCCCGCCGCACTTAGCAGAGCCTTGAGATTTCCCACCCACATTTGAGTCATTTTTACTGCCTCCCACACACTTATTTATTCTTCCAGGTATAAAGTGCAGATTGAATGTACCAAGAGAGACATTAATCTCAGAATGATAGTAACTTACCCTACACTGGGCTCTCAGAAGAAGTTTATAATGCTTACAATAGAAATTTTAAAAATAATTTTAAAACCTTAAAGGGAATAATTAGGAAAAATCAGCACTATTATAACTGCAATCTCATTCTGTGACATCTGCAAACAAGATTGCACTCAGGAGCAAATTCAGCCCTGCCAGTCAGACAAAAGCTGAAAAAGCCCAACAGTGCTTTTTTCTACAGAATTTGTAGAAAAATTGTAAACCAAAATCATCTGCTATGTCTAAAATCACTGACTTTGTACTTGGTTGCCTTTGTTACGCAATGGGTGATCTGCTCCTTTTGTCTTTTTCTTCTCAGCTTTGCAAATTTTTCTTGCCACCCACTGAGACTGGAAGAGGCTTCTGTTTTCCATTTACTCAACAACCTCCTTCATTTCTTTTCCACTTTCTTCTCCCAGTCCTTACACCACCCACTTATGGACCAAGATAAGCTGCAGCTGGCTCTCACTTCTGCCATCCCTTGATACGGGAGAGGGAGTGAAGGGGGAGAAAGATGACTTGCAGACGTATTCCCCTTCCTTTTCAACTTTGCAGCTGTGGATTTAGCCCACCCATTTCAGATGGGAAGAATGAAGCTGCAACCAAACCACACTGCCCTGGAGAGGCAGGATGATTCATCAGATGAAGCCAGCACAGCTCTTTTCAAGTTTGTCGTGGTGATCCAAGCAGCAAAGATCTGAGGACAGAAGCTGTCTCTCACTATGTGCCTGAATAAACACTGATATTTTGGATCCCTAAATTTAGCTGGGACTGAAAATGCTGCGGTCTTGTGATGAACTGCCACTAACTGTCCTTCCTGGAAGTAGGAAGTTGCTACTTTCAGACTCATGCACACATTCCCAGTTCAAGATACCACTCAGAAGTTCCTACTTTGAGGGAAAAAAAGAACTCTGAGGAAGCACAAAAACTGCTGAAGGTTGGCAGGATGAAAAAACTTGAAGATACAAGAAATGAGTCACACAGGCAGCTTTCCTGCTATCAGCAGACACATTGAACTGCTGTCATGTGATCCTGAGCATCCTGGAGATACTTTATCAACAAAACCAATTGTCACTAAGTGCATTTAGTGCCGCACCACTGCCATGGTTACGGGAGAGAGCTGGAAGGAGGTGCTTGTGCAGTTGGCTGGATCACGAGTAGGCAAAGGGCACCAGAAGCAGAGCAGTATGCTCCAGGCACAGGTCAGAAGATCACCAGAAATGAAAGAAATTACACTAAGTGACAGGATTAGGAACTGAAGACATTCAAAAAGTGCAGTGTTTCACATTGTCAAAATATTCAAATGCTGGCAAACGATACTAGGTAAGAATGCATCACCACAGCAACACATTGCTTAGAGAGGCATTGTAACTGGTGTACCCTGTGCTGTTTGTGACTGAGGCTCAGAGGGTACCAGGGCAGCTACTGAAAGCACTGCTCTAATACTTTAATTAATCAATTAACATAGCTTAAGAAAATCAGTACTACATTTTTGCATAACAGGAAAAGGCAACAGACAGCATTTGTTCACCTGCCTGCTAGGTTTAAGAGTCAACCATGCACTAAAACTGGCACACACAAACCCACACAGGCACGAAGGCACAGAAGCACTACTTGGGGTGGGGAGAGGATCTGTACATATGAGGGAAAGCCTCAAAGTAAAAGAAAGCAAGCAACTGGAAAAATAAAAATAACCGAAGCTGCCATAGTAGTTCTTCCCTCTGTATCAACCAGTTAAAACAGTTTCCCTCAAAATCTGAGCTTCTCTATTCTGTTCTTCAGAAACAGTTTGCAAAATCTGGTACTTTGGTAAAAATGTGACAGGCTTAGGCTATTGCCAAATACTACTCAGAGCTCTCACACAATAAACCTAAAAGCTTATTTGCAAGGTAAAAACTATGCAGAGAGTTCCTTTTAACATATACTTTTCCTGACATGTCAAAAAATTTAAGTTTTTAACAGTTCAGATAATAAGTATGGATAGGTATAGCTCTGTGTCTCTTTCTGGAGAGAAGAGGTGGCTGTAAAAGGGAAAGGACGAGGGTGGAAGAAAGGCAAGGTGAATGTATCCAAGCCAATAAAACTGGGCTACAGAAAAGGCTAAAAGTCAAGGTCAAAAACCTTTTCATTGTTATTTATATGCTTGCTGATAGTATTTTTAATAATGCCTGCTTTAAAGTAAAAAGTCTAAGGCAACTGTCAATTAACACTTTCCCAGCCAAGTCCAGATGCTATGCACTGACTGTGCTATTAACCTGCCTTTGCAGAGCAGCAGCCCCAGACAAATGCAAGTGGCACCAGAGACTGTTCTCAAGCTGCAAAACGCCTCACATCTCAGTAAACACTACCCATTGAAAGTGCTAGTTAATGTTTCCTACCTTAGATGGTTTCCTTTTGCACCAGCTAGTGCTGATTTATTTAGATGTATCTTTTCCAACAGTTTTCCTTCTTCTCTTGTGATGGGAGAAAACTGGCGTAGAGAGCAGTTTCTAACTGAAGATCAGTGCTGACACTCGGATCCTTCTGGTGCTCTGACAGCCTTCACAAGGCTGTCCATGCTAACCCTTCCTCCCTTCCTTCATATAGACGGAGCCGCTTTTATTGCGTGTTTCAGTATTAATGCCTATATTATAAGCTGCTCAAGTACCTTTCACACATCACTAGGTTTTGTTGTTAGCAAAACAGCAGGGGAACAGACATTTCAGAATGAACCATTCTTCCACACTGCAGGCAGAAATTTGTACACCCTGCTGTAAAGAGTTAGTCTCGTCTCTCTGCTATACTGAGACTTTTGCAAAGGGAAAGACAATTGATTTACAAAGTAGATGCAGCTGCAAATAAAGCCAGCCCAACCCTGGGGCAAAACAAAAAACAATACAAAAAATAAGATTCATGTTTACTGAGGTATAATTGGCATTTAATTGACATGTAAGTGACATTTCTTGTCTCATTCATGTCAAGTGCCTATTGCATTTGATCCCTTATTTAAAGTAGCACATTACGATTTATATATTTAAAAAAAAAACTTATCTTGATTGTGCTTTTCTAGACATTCTAAAGCAGAAAAAAGTTAACCCTTTCTTCTTCCACGCATACCAAGTGCCATGGTGCCACGTTAGGATGTCAGATACTACAATAAACTTTATATTTACGAAGTGATACAACCTATTTTACCAGCACTTGTAGGAAACATTTACACCACAACCCTGCAGCTGTAAATCATGAGACAGTTATAGACAGAAGTCTAATCAAGCACTGAAAACATCCCTCAGTGCTTACAGAAGCAGTTGGGTTGCATGTAAATAAGCCCCAGGGCACCTTGCCAAAAGCAAGCTTCTAACATGCTACACTGTCAACTTTTATTCACATGAAATTTAAAACACCAGCTAGTGGTGGTGGAGATCCAGCTTGTTCACCAGCTACCAGGAGAGTTGGTCATGGAGGCCTGCTAAGAGACACCACAGCCTGGCCAGCACTGGCAACTACACCTGATGGAGAACATGGTAGAGGCTGAGGGGATCAAAACATCCCCAGGAGGTTATCTTTGGATATGAAGCCTTCCTCTAACAACCTAGGCTTTCTCTGACATCGTTAGCTGAAACAGCAGATGAAGAGACATCCCCTCAAGTCATATGTCACTACAAGCTGTCAGTGTTAACAAAGCCACAGAAAAAAACCCCCCACGCTTAGACAAAGATATAGCAGGGAAAGTACTGTCTTTAGAAACAGTAGAAAGGGTTACTATCACTGCACAAGGTAGAGGTGAAGCATCATAAGGCGTACAATGTCCATCCAAGCTGAGAGGTGGTGGTTTCAGCTGGCAATAGATGGTGAGAAAATCCCCCAGCATCATCAGAAAAGCCTGAGACTGACTTCATGGGCAGAAAAGAAGTTGGTTCATTGAGGTTTGCAAAGTAAAAGTTGAGAGGAACTAAGACTGTTGTCTAAATACTCCTTAGAGCTCAGCAGTTAAAGGGGACAAGATTGAAAAATCTAAAAATCAGTCTCTATCGGTAGAATTAATAACTATCAGAGACCAATCACAAATACTGAGTTTGCTGGAATTGAGTTTCTAAGTATCAGGCAGTAAAGAAACCCAGTTATGTTCTCCAGGAGTCGTCACTGGCTGCCACACAGCTCCCCTACACACCTCTACAGCTTTCCAAGCCTTTGCACGGCTTGTTGTGTGGGAAGGACTGGGAGGTAGGCCATCCTCCTCAGCCTCCTCCCAGCAAAGCACAGCTAGAAGACTGATGAAAGATCACAGAAACAAATGGCAAGTGTTTTCTTGATTGAAAGAGGTTTGTATCAGGCTCTGAATTATCATGTGAAACACAGCATATTTTTAGGAAAAAAGGCAATTACACTTATTTTGTCTATTTTTATGATACACTCATTAGCACAAGTTGAGATTTTAATTAATAAATAACTGCTTGTGATAGAAAAGGAGAGGAAAAATATTTTTAGTGACAAATGTAGAGAAATAGATTGCACCATGACAAAAGGGAAATGGCTGGTTTCAAATAACAAGCTGTTGATTTTTATAAGTGTGCTTTTTTTCTGTGTTAGTACGTAACTTTAGCTGTTGCTGGTTTGGGAACAGAGCTATAGCATAAGCACTAAAATAAACCCTTTTTCTCCCAAAAGGTTTTCTGTCACGCTGCATTTTCAGTCAAACCATTAATTCCAATCACCTCTTGCTCCTGATTTAAGATGGTAGATTTATCGATACATCTGGTCAGTTCTCAGATGAGGACTGATGCTGCATTAAATAGTGCTCTGTGTGCTTCACAAACAAAGTAAACCTTGCCCATACAAGCAGCAGTGGGCAGGATTTTGTTAAAAAAAAGGCAAAAAACTGTTGCCTTTAAAAGCAACAGAAGAATTTATGGTCTCTGTAAATCAAGCTGCTCTTCCCCTTTTGTAGCTTTCCCCATACAGGTTCCCTTGGAGATGGGGTAGGCCAAACTGAAGGGGAAGAATGAAACAAGAAAGGAATTACATATTGAGCTATCCTGCTTTTAAGCCAATTTACTACATGGGATGGATGTGGCCATCAGAAAATGGGCTGAGGGAAGTATTTAAGTAACTAAAATATTATCGGAGTTGGCTGGTAACCTACAAAACCAGCCATGTTTTTATGTTATCGGTAACTCGCACTAGTTGACTCTCCCTTCCTGGTCTGTTGAATAAACAGTTACAGTGAACAAGTGTTGGAAAGGGAGACAATATTATAAAATCTGGGCACAGAATGATTGTGGAAGCAGCTGTCCTCTGGACATTATCACAGAAATCAGAGATGGAAAAAATCCTATTAGGTCATAGAGTCCCTCCCTTTGTCGTTGCAGGACTGTTCCCTAACGTAGATTTTCCAATGCCTTGTCCAATGTTTTTTTTTTAATATGATCTAAGTGATAGCTGCTAGCAGCTCCTGTGGGAGACAATTCCTCTGCCCAGTAAGTATCGCTGTTAAGATTTTCCCCCAATTTTAATAGCAATTTGCCCTGTTATCTTTCCTATCTGATAACAACACTGTCTGACAGTGCTGTGCTTTTACAGATCACAAAAGCCCTTTCTCTTTACCTGTCTTTCTCCTTCTTCAAAAGTCTTCAGAATCTTGCACAAGTCTTTTTTCCACATTTAAATGCCACAGACTTCAAAGTCACTCCCTGTCTGCACCGGTACCAAAGTAAGAAGAGACTCGGTGCTACAGCACTGTCATCAGGGAAACACTGGGGAAGGGGAAAAGAGTGGCGCACACACAGACCAACAGAAAACACCACCAAGAGCTACAATGATGGATATAAAGTCATGGTACAACTCCTACAACAGCTATAAAAGAATTAATTTTATTACTGGTCCATCTATAATGAACTCAAGGAATTCTCATAATACTCAGTACGATCTCACCAAGCAGTTAGAGGAAATGGATACATCCACACATGCCTCCACATCCCACTAATCTAACTGAGCACTGTTATTATACCAACCTTCTTTTTAACCTTTTTAATATCTTTTTCACTTGTTTTTCTTTTCATTGTCCAGAGACAGCAAGGACTTAGGTTCTTAATAACATCACGCTATTTAACTATATTGTGCTAAAATACTACCTAATAAAAAGAATATTTTTGTACAGATATTTCAAGGCAGGAACTGAGAGAGAAAAAATATTATGAAGCCAAGCATCAGCAGAGAAACGGAAGCTCCCTGTAACCTGCTATGGGTAAGTACACCTCAACTTTGTTATTGCTTTGATTGTGACACTCTCTGCATTTACCTCTCATCTTTATCACATAAATTGTAAGGTAGTTAGCTCCACATTCAAAGCTCACCTCCACTTACTACCTTTCCTTCAATGTCAAAAACTGAGATCTCTGAAAACATGGAGCAGGCCACCCCTTACATTTCTTAAGATTTTTCACTGTTTCCTCCTGTTTTGACCCTCTCACTTGAAAGAGGTTTCTGTAAATAGTGAGAAAATTGTCCTTAGACTCCTTCATATACCTTACAAGAAGTTTGTTTTCTGAAACGTCAAAAACATTGGATAATAGAAAAGCCACCCATGTACAAACTCATGCCATCTAGTATGGACTCATTTTTTTCCTCCCACTCACTTCTCAGTCACTTCCACAGCTATAATTGTCCACCACTTGAATAGTTAAGTCTTTGTATGTTTCCTTTCTGGGGGGGGAAATCCATAGGGTCTTCTCTAGATGCTCTTAATTGATGAAGAGAAAAGATTAAATTGAGAAATCTGGGGAACCTCTTCCAAACTCCAGTATTCCTAAGACTTAACGAGACACTGAGAAAGGGCAGAAAGAAAAAATGGGTAACTGATGACATTGACTGGATAACCAAACACTTAGATCCACGGATAAATTCCGTTCATATCAAAGGAAAATGTTCATTGTTGAGAAAACTTTGCTAGTATTCAATAAAAGTACTGTTAAACTGTTGCATTAACACTCATTCATGAGCGTACAAGTACACACAAAAGAGCAAGTGTCTTTGTACACTTTGAGATGTGTTTGAATGACAGCTTCTCCTTACCTCAAGCACTCTTCCTGTGATATACTTTTCACAATTGTCACATCTGATACCAAACTTGGCATGATAGTCTGTTTCACAATATGGAACACCATCCCTAGGGAAGAACAACAGGATATACAGAGATTGCTTAAAGTAGGCTTACAAGTTTGCTAAGAGATGATACAGATAAAATTTATTAATGCTTCAACACTTCACAGGGTGTTGATGGACTTGCCCACTTCCCAGATACTTGCATTTATTCATTTTGTAACAAATTGAATAGTTATTAAACTACTTTGGCCCTTCCAAGTCTACCATGACACCACTTTGTCGCTTTGTCACTGAATCCAGCCGTCAGCACCTCTCTCTGGGTCATAACACCAGGGTCTCTGCGACTCAGTGTCTCACACCATTTGTTTTGGTTTTGTTACTCATTAACTTTATCCATGTGTATCCTGCTCTTTGAAAAAAAATAGTTATTTCTACATATTATTTCCTTCTTTAGTTATCATGTAATTCCCCTTTTAGCTTAAGACTGCACAGTGTAATTTCTCAACCGACTACCTAGACTGTGAACCAAGCTTTGATTAACACTGAAGTGTGCTGACATTATGATTGGACTTGTTTAAACAAGACAGTCATGGATTAACCAACTCAGGAACCTGCTCTGTGGAAGTCAGTATTGAGGAGCAGCAGCAGAGATCTTGCAGTACATTCATGATGTGAACAGTTATTTCCCCACCGCAAGTGACTTAAGATAAAGTAGAATGTAAAAATATGAAGACTACAATAGAAGTCTTCGCCTTTATTCTACAAGGTCAGAACGAGAACACTTGGGTTATTGGTCTGAAAAGAACATATCTGTTAATTTTACATTTAGATTACAGTTTTACCAGGTTTTATACACAGACCATTAAAGAGATGAATGAAAATAAATGAGAATGAAAGAGAAGAGTCTCCAGTTCCAAGTGCAAGATAAACATAGTAAAATATGGTTAGTGTTTTATGCTAAAACAGGCCATGATCAGAAAGATTTATTAGCAGAGGCATAATTTTATTGGGAATTTCCCTGGAGAAACATGAAATTTAATTTTATAGCATACAAGTTGGATTACTTAGAGACTAACCTGTAAGTTATCACAATAGTTAATTTAATTAATTGAAGCCAGGATGCTTTTTGTCTTAATTTCTTTGGCACTTAGCTTTTTTAAAAAGATTTCACATTAACTAGATATTTACAATATCTTTACCAATTATTAAATAACAAGCAAGAAAAAAGCATTGTAACAAAATACAGCAGAGTAGCATAACAAGATAATACAAAACCTTATTTACAAACCCCTTTTTATTAAATATTGTTTCTCCAGTGCAAGCTATAAAATTAAATGTTATACTTGTGCTAATCAAAATTCAAAAAACTCTTGGAAGTCAGTGGGACATCAGCTCTGAAATTCTCCCATCTCAAGGCACTAGTGATTGGCTGACTTTGCTGTTTAGGAAAATTTCATCATATCAACACACTTCTCTAAAGCGGAAATTAATCCCAGGTGCCTTGGCAGCAGAAATCCCTGCCAGACATCACTGGACTGATATGAGCACTGGCATGGGTCTTGGTCTGCATGTGTGATTTCTCATTGCTGTCACCACATTCAATCCATATCTGACCACATGAGGGTCAGGAACTACAAAGGCACGATATGTACCTCCCTAAGCAAAAATGTTGTCCAAAAGTTCATTACGTGTAACACATGGAAAGGATAATACCTGATTGTTCACATTACAGCATTGCACAGAGCAACGCCAAACTCAGACAACTAAGGGCCTAGTTCTACCTATAGGACTTTGAAGCATACTCCATCCATTGCCCTTTCATAGCACAGCTGCTTTGACAAGTCCCATTCCAGACAAACGTACAAATTTGTCTTCTACCTTTCTTCATTGGATTATTTCTGCTTTTAACACAATTTAGATAAGAATTTATATTAATAATTTCTAATCTTATATATCTCCAAAAATTCATAAACAAAAACTAAAGGACATACAATGCTAAATTAATTATTTGGTGTTAAAAGAATGCTTAAAATGAGTAAAAATGCTCCTTTACTCAACTTACTTGCTGATGTACTCTGCATTCAGTAGCTTGCCACAGGTACTGCACTTAAAACAACCCAAATGCCAGTGTTTGTCCAAGGCAACCAATGACTGCCCATTTTTTATTTCTGAACCACAGCCTCCACAATCTGCAAGAGAAAAATCCAATATGAGTGAATCACAGGCTTTAGAAGGTCACGCAACAATACTGGTTACTGCAGCATGAGGATCCATTGGTGTCCTAGTAACAGCTTGTACAAGCTTTAAAGCTCGCCCCTGGCTGCTCACTGATGGATGACAAGAGGTGCTGCCCATATATTGCCTTGACATTGCTAGAAGGCATGAATCATTCAAAGAAAAAAACTGATGATTTAGTTTTCCTAGTGACTTCGGGTTTATTTTAACTAAGATGCACTGTATTTAATAGTTAGGAATTTTTGCTGATTAATTTATCAAGCATTGCAGATCAGCCCAATAAAATTAACAAAAAAGACCTGAAAGTCCTGAGATTAAAAGAAAAAAAATAAAATAATTGACCTCTCATATTAGATTTTGCTTCCAGGCCTGAAAGGTTTACTCATAGTTCAAAGTTCTTTCTGCAACTGAGGAAAAAAATTAAGACAAAATTCTGATGTGAACTTCTGTAACCAGGGAAAATACACCAGTACTGGAGAGGCATTAGACATTTCGGAGTAGTAGTGATACTGCAACATGTGACAACAATGGTTGGCTGTATATTATAAGAATTCAGTTATATAAAGCTCCAAAAACTGCTAAGGAGATTTAAATGCAAAGCATATCATATTGGATAGCCCAGACTAAGCTATCCTGGTTAAACAGGCTATGTGTGAAGTAGCTACACTCCCTAGAACATATAACTGGGGACAAGTTTTTGGGCTTTTTATTTTGGTTTGGGTTTTTTTTGCTTTTGTTAATGGTAGCAAAAGCCAAATCTACTCTCAGCTTCCACGGCAACAGCCCACCAGTAAGGGCACTGTTTAGGGATGCTATGTAGATATGGAATTTGAACCTGATTTTCTATATCCCAAATTAATCCTGGACCATACAGGGTCCAGCTCTCACTTTTCACTCTGTAGATTTCTGTCTAGATAAAATTTTCTTATAAAATATTAAGATGGAATATGTGGAAAGATAGGAATAAACAGCAGTAATAAAATTAATCTAGTATCAATACCTCAGCAGCCCTTTTAATCCTCCATAAGATCTTGCATCTTATCTAAAACTGTATTTCAAAATATTTTAAAATTAATTCTTCATGTGTACCAATAATTTTCCAGAGAAAAGAGAAACCCTGAAAGTCACTTGAAGAGTCATTTTGATATGCCAGAAGAGAAAAAAAACCACCACGTCGTGCATGGAAGGAGAAAGATACACAAAAGCATTATGAAAGACTTATCTAGTTATTAAGAAAGAACTTCAAACATAGCATCTCATTAAAAGACTTAAACAATCTTCTTAAAAACTTTCTGATTTAAGAGTCTATTTAGCTGGTTATGTGACCCTAATGAGATGTTCTACTAGCACTACTGTAAATGTTTAATTTCTGAGCACATAACAATAAATGATAGTTCTTATTTTCCTTTAGTGGATTTGGAATGGATTAAGGGAGCAATAATTGCCTCTCTAATGTCACCCTGCAGAGCACCAATATGTGGAAAAGTCTGTGTGTGCCACAGATCAGAACATTTGAATTTAGCTAAGAGACGTTTGTCTGTGTGTCTGGATTTAGTCCTACAAGACAATGAATACTGCAGTATCTATCCTTTAACTGCAATAAGAAACTTGTTTGTGATGTCTCCTGCAGCAGGAATTCATCTGGTAATCTAATTTAATCTCACTGGTTTAGGGGTTTATTTCACAAATTTAATACAACATCATGTGCTGAGACGTTGTTC
Organism: Zapornia atra; assembly: GCA_013400835.1. NCBI lineage: Eukaryota > Metazoa > Chordata > Aves > Gruiformes > Rallidae > Zapornia > Zapornia atra. Next base: position 173,849 of record VZTU01018008.1, read on the forward strand.
ACCTTTCATCTGGTTTATGCCTGGGTGGGGAGAAATGAAGCATTTTGTGAGCTACTTTTTTATTCCTAACTGCTGTTTTCTCTGTTAAATTCCAGATAATTAAAAACAAATACCATGGTTGTTATGGCAACAGTGCCTATTGATGCAACATCCTTGTCTTCCTGTCTTGGATGCAGCATCCTTTGGTGACTCACCTGCTTTCAACCAATAACTCTGCAGAACACATAAATTTGCTGCTATATGTTGATATTATTCCCTGAGGACACTTTCAACATCAACACTGCCACAATTGGTTTTCACAGCTAGCATTTTATAAAAGAAACAAAACAGGCAGGTAGGTATTTATAAAATAATAAAGAATTCGAGGACTCAGGCAAAACACAAGCAGACATTCTTCGCTTCTTCCAAATGCGATGCATAAAGCAGGTCAAAAGCAAAGTGGGAAGATGAAAATAGGACTGGTCAGAAAGGGCAGTGATGTTGGGAGCTCATTTTGTCCCAAGAGATGCCCTAAAATCATACCTGAGCTCAAGTCAGAAATAAATAGGCTGACAAATGCATAGTATGTATCAGGCAGTTCTGAGCCAAGAGTAAACCAACGTGACAGTGGGTCAACACGTTACTTGGTCCTTGACTCAGCTTGAAGTCACGTGGTTTTGAGCACTACTGTTCTTTTATAAAAATAACTGGTCGGTTCAAACATTAAGGTCTTTTCCAAGAAGACTGTTTTAAAACAAGGAGACATTAACACCATTTATTGCTTTGTATAATACGTAGAATAGCTACAGACATTCAGGACCTTGAATTTTCCAGTTCAGTCAAGATGTCCCTGACACTACTTGTTTATTCCTGAGACACTGGGTCTAGTTTACAGATTAGGTCCTTTGAAAACAGCTGGCATTGCATCTTGTTTTTTCCACACATTACATATTATTTTCAAATGTCTTTATTATCTTTTTAGATATTTCATTAACTTTCTGTGTATTGTGCCATTGGTCAGGCTCTTATGTATCCTGCTGTGCATACATGCATACACACTGCTCTGTATTTGTGGCTACAGTGCTCCCCACTGACCCACCAAAGCCCTATTCCTCACATCAAGGGGGGATTATACCATTGCTATCTGGTCTCCTGAGTCCCATGAGCTCTGCAGCTCCTGAGCCAGCTGGGGGCTGCATGTTGCCATGAAGTCAGAAGCAGCTGGCCTGCAGCTGCATGCAAGACACTGGTGAAATGGAGTAAGGAAGAGATAAAAAAAGGGTACAATCTACACATCTAAGGAGGATATTTATCTGGGATCCTGGCAACATCATGGTACAATGTACCCGCAGGCCAGATTTGGACTTCTGTTTGCCCTTTAAGAAGTCATTAAACCTATCAGCTCACCCCATCATGACATCATTCAAAAAGCAGAACTGTTTAATCTCAGGTAAAGACAAGATCAAATTACTTCATAAATCCTGTCTACTGTGTGGCAGATCCCATTCAAGTCCGAACCAAGACTCTTAGCCAATTCTACTGAACCCTATGGAAAGACTTCCACCATTTGTAATGAGATTTAAAGCAGGCCTGTATTTGAGGTTTAAAGGGGAAACACTAAACTTTTGTTTTCCAAAGTCAGGTTTTGCCACAAAGACACACATCCTGTGCTATTTCCTCTGAGACAAGTGGTTTGATGAAGTTTGCAGGTAGGTGCCTGGGCACTGCGGATACTCAGTGCAGTAATGTGAGTGCTGAGAAAATGCAGCACAGGAGAAACTCCCATGGGTGTGTGTATGTGTACAGAGAAAGGGAATGTAAATACATTACAAGATTCTGTATCACAGATAATCAGATAAAGTTGTTCTGTCAGTACTCAACCATGCAAATGAAGTCCATTAAAGTCAAAGACACTTTTCCCATATGACAAGGAGACAAACAGATGACAGGTCATTAAAGGTAAATGCAGCCAGATGAGATGGCTGAGGATGATCCATCTCTGGAAAAAGTGACAGGAGAAAGCATCTAAGAGAGAGGGCCATTCATCCCATCCCCTCCCCCAGAACAGCACCAGTAAAAGAGGAATCAGCCTGGTATTTCTCACTGCATTCATACAGCAGCTTTTGCTGGCAAACTGGAGGAAGGAGACAGGTGCAGACTTCTCTAGAGAGATGTTGGGGGGG